>JARFXV010000580.1:0-65000 GCA_031761425.1 Cosmopolites sordidus | reverse complement strand
CAATACCTGGCACTTTCACTTTCTGACCTTTTATCATGATATCGTGGATTTTTTTAATCATTTCTGAAGTGGTAATATCATATGGACTAATCATATGGATAAAAAATACTTGTACGACCACGTTTGAATTCAGCTGTCGAATATTTTATGATTGATAACAAAGGTGCAGAGTCCCCATAAACTTCGCTGAGCTCCGTTTTAATCACCATTTGTTTTCTTTTTCTAAAACAAGTATTTTATCACTGCACGTTATTCATTTTTTTCCATTATTGTAAAATCACATAAGTTGTTATATTTAAATGGCTGCTATTCACAAACTAAACCACACAGCGACTTGACAGTTTGACAGTATTATTGTAAAAGGATATATTTACGAAAAATATCACTTTTTAAGTATTAGCGCCATCTCTGGCCTAGGTCATGTACTTATCATACAGTCCATGTAACATAATAAGATCCTCACATTATGATTTCTATAAATAATGTTACATTTTAGTTTGGAATATTTAAATTTGATCTATAACAGTAAAATACTATTAATGGTAATGCAGGCTGCATGGGAAAGTAATTTCGTAAATTTAATCAACGATTCTCTATATTTTTTTGAATAAAAAGTTTCTCTTTTCATATCCAAAATGTAATTATTTCTGCGAAAAACTGATCAGAAGTCTTCATTTTAATTTTCTTAGCAATGGCAACATCATATTTATTTCGATCTATCGGAATGAAGTATTTGTTCAATTTGCCTCTTAAGGTGTTATTTGAAAATAAATTATATTCTTATAGTAATTTATTCCATACGTTTCCGCATAAATTTGGTTTGTGTTGTTATAAAAAAAAAGAAATCTTACACGCTATTGTCGTTTAACGTCAAAGTTGAAATTACTAAAACTGATTTTCCACACTATATGTTTTAAACTGTTTACGTCACATTAAGAAATACATCACTAATTGTTTTATTAAATTAATTTAATAAATAAATAAACTAATTATAATATATATTATATAAATAATTATAATAAATAACTAATAATTAAACTTTTAAACACTATGCTGAGCCTGCCAAATGCCTGCCAGCTACATTTCACGCCCGGCCCTTCAACCTCCCTGACGGTATCAATATAGGTCAGTTTAGGGTAAATTAATAACTTTTGTTATTAAGGTTAAACTTATAATTGTTTATACTATATTATCGAAATGGGCGTTGTGTTTAAAATTCAATAACTACAAGCTTCATTAAGAGGATAGACAGGATAGACACTTTCCAAATCCATGTTACTACAATCTTTGGATTTCTGTAAAAAAAAACTGATATATTCTTGCAACGAGCTACTTTTATCTGAATTCCAACTTTTAAAAGTAGAAAATAGTCACATGGCATTTAATTAGGTAAAGTAAAAGAATGTCCAATCATTAGAATATCTGGTTTCGAACCAGAAATTAACACATGGCTGTACTCTTATAAGACGGGGTTAAGATGTTTCACTATGTCTAACAAATATTATTTTCAATTTGATATAGGTTTGATTGACTGACATAAATTTGTTTCGATATAGAATATATCGATACACTTTTAATGAAACTGTTAATTCGAGTTAAGATGTTTCGCAAAACATCAAATAATTTATTTTCATGATGATGATGTCTCTCGATGCGGATCTCGTAAATAATCATTGTAATATCAGAAAATTATCAACGGATAGATGAAATCAATACAACTAATAAAATGTACGTCGAAAGACTGTAAACAAACCACATTGTATTTTCTGGAAAATATTCTTGACTTAAGTTATCGCACCAAAAGTTCCAACAATAGAACTGAAAGTAAATTAATTTAATTCAGTTAATATTATTGTAATTTTGAAACAATTCAGATATTCATTATACAAATATCTCAAAGGTCTATAATATCTGGAGGCCTGTTCAACCTTATGCGACTTTAAGCGAAATCAAACAGAAAGGAGATTGTCATGGTAGAGCCGCAGTATGCGCTGTGCGCTGGTAGCGAGTAATGCTACATCATTGCAGACAGCGCTGGGCTTACTTAATGAGGCTTACATTACGTTCTGACTTAAAATTAAAAGACAAAAAACGAAATATTGCGACAAACTGCTCATAATAAGGAGAGATGGACAGCTGATATTGTTGTGAATGGTCTAGTACTGCAAGAAGTAGCATGCTTCCCAGTATTAGAGAAGTCGAATTTCCTGCTTTGCCGACATGGAAGAAGAGGTTATAAATAAAATAAAGTGCGCTGGTGCCAATTTTGAACATACATGCAAGAACGAGAATGAACATATATATCAAGTCAATTTAAATATGGAGAACACTCAGAGTTGGAAACAACGACGATTTAAAAAAATGTTTTAAGTCTAAATGTGGATTTAATCTAAATTAAATAGATTTGAATGTGAATGAATCAGAGTGTGAATCGTTTATGAATTTTGTTTCGCTGGTTTATGTAATAGGTCACTATCAATAGGTACTGACTGTAAAAATTCCATTAGGTTGTATTCGAGTATTGCTGCAAGAGATTTTCCTACAGTTGAATAACTACTATATAAACGATTCAAATAACTAGTATTGTAGGCTCTGCTTCATATGTTGCTTTCTAGATAATTCTAGAAATTTCTTCTAGTTCTAATTCTAGACAAATAATTCATTTATTTTATGCTGTAATGCTACATTAAGGAAAATTACTACACATAACTTACACATACATTACTACACATAACTTACACATTAAGTTGAAGCATTTGAATCTTATTTATATATCACTTGAATATTGATCAATTGAATATATATCAATTATTTATGTATAATATTGTTGAACGTCAACATTTCAAGCTTTTTAACAAATTATTGTCAAGAAAATTATTTTAAGATACGCCATCGTCTTCGTGAATGGCAGTTTACATACGATGATGCAATTAAAAATAAAGATATTGATGGACTAAAGAATTCCATAAGTTTATCAATATCAAGCAAATTCAAAGCAATCTCTCTAATCAAGCATTCAAAAGGAATCAAAGTATCAATAAATGATTGAAATTTTAATTAGCGTGTCCGGTTATAAATTTCCATCGCAATTTTCAACATAAAACTGGGGTAGTTTTGTACAAAATTTCTAAGCTTTCGATAATGTTTGCTCAATTTACTCTTTTATTCATTACATTGTCAATTTCACCAGATTGCTTTATTGAAATTTTATTGAAATTTCATGAATTGTTTTACTCACTAATATTAATTATTGCCTGTTTCTAATGCTATGTTCAGTTTTTTGCTTTTTTGGTTTCGCAATTTTTTTTTGCCATAACCTAGTCTATAAAAACTACAAAACATTTTGTGCGAATTGTTATCGGTGGATTCATTTAGAAAATGAGACGAAGGAACAATATTAAAAGACCAGTACAACAACATGTTCTAAAGTCACTTTACTTACAATCTGCTTTATTCGGCTTCTTTCTTCTTCATCGTCTTATTATTTACAAAAGAGTTATTACTTATGGAAATTAATTCTGTTCGCGTACTTTCCGGATTACTTCTAGCCAACGTTCTCTATTTCTATTACCAGTAAGTATTTAGTTTGGTCTGTCCATCTTTTTAGATGTCTGCCGCGTAATCTAGAGCCCTCCGCCCATCCCTGTACCACCATTCTTTGCAGTTTATTGCCACCCTTGCGTTTGATGCGGCCGAAGAGTCTTAATATTCGTTCTTAAATAATTTAGGATAGCCTTATGGGTCCATTAGTTGCTTGATTAGCGAAAAGTTTGTTCCTCTGGTACACGACATTTAAAGAACGCTTTTCCAGCAACAAAGTTCAATAGAATTAATGCCCTTGTTTTTCAAGTCAGTTTTACACTGATACCATCCGTCAAATCCTTGTGAGCTGTACGCATGATATGGATATTTTGGTGAATACCATAAATGTTGAATAGATTTTGTGATTTCTTGAGGTGTAGTATGTATCATTGTCCATCCTCATTTGATGTTTGGTCTTCTATTTCCACCACTGCTATGTTTTTTTTCCGAATAAATGACAAATTAAGCCAAGATGATTTGACTTAGCACTCCCATTTTCTGTAAAATTTGCCATAATTTCTCTAATTTTATACTTTGAAATCCCATCTGATAATCAAGAAAACCTAGGTATGATTTGTTATCTTCTCTTTCCTCTTTCGATTATTTGTCGAATGTTGAATATCTGTTCCCATGTTCCTCTCTCAAGAACTAATCAAGCCTGCTCTGTGGGAATATGCCATGATAAATAAAATTTCAAACGTTCGTTAATAATGTGAAAAAACATTTCCCATTTCTCCCCAGGCCCTTTTTTATGTAGAGCTATAAATACAGATATTGACCAGCCTTTTGGCCAATGTCCCACACTTTCTGGCAGATATTGTAAAATATCTCTACTTCTACTTATTTCATTACTTTAATTACTTCTGTGATGACTCCATCTAAACCTGGGACTTTGTGGTTTTTTAAACTGTGTATAGCATTTTTGATTTCTGTGTTTGAAATATTAAGTTCAAGTGTTTTCAAATTATCTATACTGGGATTATATCCACCCTAGAAGAGTTTTCTGCAATAGCTTTTTCATTTAGTTAAAATGCCATCTATACTTGATATTTTTTCGCTTTGTACATTGTGCATCCATGTACATGATGTATATTTTCTTATTTTTTTCACAGTTTTATAGAGGTCTTTGATATTGTTTGAATTAGCATGTGACTCATGTTCTCGACAAGTTTTTTTTTTGATTCGATCATTTTTATCTTTTTAGATTAGGCTTTTTAGATTTATCAATTTAGCGGGGAGTAATTAAAGGGATGTTCCTCTGGCCATATACCTAGTTTTCTTAGTGTGTGTCTGTTTTCAATTAAGTCAAGAGTGGCATCGAATGTTAGTGTCTCTGAAGTTCTTGTGCTTGTATTGTATTTGTTTCATCTACGGAATTTCAATATAAACCGCTAATGTATATGATGCTTTATATTTATTCAGTATTATAGTCATTCAACTGATTCTAATTGACATTATTACTGAAATTGGCCAAACATGGGAAAATATTATGTGAAAGATATTTGAAATGTTGCAAAGATATACTGGATTTGTTGCTAGAACTTCATAAAAATGAGTAGTTCCTTATTAAAAATATTTAAAAAGGGGTTAATATTTCATTAAATTATACCATCTCCGTCCAATTGGATCGTATCATAATAAAAAAAATATCAATTTTTTTTCCACAGCTAATATTTTCAATCGTTTATTTAACCGACAACACTGCCCATTCGAACTAATTATCCCTTTCTTGTCTAATTTCCACTTAGAAGAAACCAACACAATCAAAAAACGAATTATCCCTTTGATGAATATCAACTAACGAAATATTTTGGATTACTAACATAAACAAACCAGTTCCTCTATTACTTGAGTTCAACTATATTATTTATATTTATTTGCTTTTACCCCTACATTTCAGAGGTCTATCCAATATTATAATAAAGTTTAAAGTCTAGAGGTCATGAATATTAGAGTAGTTATTATCGATATTTTGTATGTTATGTGAAATATACATCTCTATGTTAATGATGAGTAAACGCTACTTAAAAATATATTCAAGGTAACGAGTATATTCACTTTCTATCTCCTTTCTGTTCGTTAATTATACCATTTGTTAGGCAAACACATTCAACAAATCCATCTTTGGAATGTATTTGCGACCACCGAAGAAGTTGTGATCATTGTTAATGGATATATATTACACTGTAATTAACCATTTTATAAGACTATAAGACCAGCGTAATTGTGGTTGGAAGAGGTATCATAACATGTCACTCTTAACCATTCCCTCTCCTTCACCTGATGTGGGTCAAGATGTCAAAACACAAGCCGACAAACTTCATTGAAATGTTCATTATCCATTGTTAGATCCCATAATATATCCGCGTTATATAATTTTTCCAATAAGAGTGTCAGAACTTTGAAACGTAATATTTGACATCGTAATGCCACTCATAAATTTCTATGTTTAGCACATTGTGTTAATTCACAATGGAAAGATACACGATTCTAGCACGTAGAATAGCGCGGAAGTAAATGGAACTTGGAAGGCGATCACCACTTTGAGGAAAATATAATTTTCCATTGAGGCACACTTTTGGCTTAATGAGTTTGTGAATAAATATAATTGCAGCATTTGGGCCGATTAAAATCATCAAGTGATTCAGAAATTCAACCTCTTCATTCTTGAAAAGTCACTGTTTGGTACGGTGCTTGGACTGAAGGAGTGATAGCTACATATTTTTTGTAGACGATGATGGAAATCATATTACTACTAATGATGAATATCTGTTGACTGAACTGAAAAATATGGATATACACAATTTTTTCTTTCAATAAGACGGTACGACTTGTCACACTTTTGGCGAAACAATTGATTTATTACAAGAAAAGTTTCCTGGACGCGTTTTCCGCGAGATCGTAATGGTTACCAAGATCATGCGATATTACGCTCTAGAATTATTTTTATGTGCTTATATTTAATCTCTGTTTGACAGAAATAAAACTCGAATAGTCCGTGACTTTAAACAAAACATTCAGGGCACCATGGAAAATATGCCACACGATATGCATAAAAAGTAATAGAAAATTGGGCCTGCAGAATGAAATCCACCGGATGAAGCCGATAAATGACATTATTTTCAAAACACAATGCCATTATTTGTTTTTCAAGATAAAATAAAAATTCTAGAATTATTACTTGTAGTTATCATCGTGTCTAATTTTGAAGTTCTGACATTCTTATTGGACAACCCTTTATCTATGAACAACATCTTTCTTGTTGTTCTTTCTATTAACTTTTATGCAATCGAAAATTTAACTGTAAATATATCCTTATTTATAAAAATCAGTAAATAAAACAGTTTTACATGGTACTGCCCTATGCCCATTTTAAATAGAAAGACGTTTAATTAAAACCCTTCATTAAATCTCTGTAAATAGAATGGGATTCTAAGCTACTGTTGATATGCTTCGCGATAATAGAAATTTATAATTGGATGCACTCTTTTTTCTCGTTCTGGTCTTTTTTCAAATCCTATTTAGTTTCGAGGCAAAATTTTTCTCCGTGTTGGAAAATAAGCGAGCGAAGTTCAGCAATAAATAAGAAACCAATGTACCTGCGGTAAAATTCTCGTGGAAAATTGAACAAGCATTTCTCAGCGGCCTCTATTTCTGTACATGGATGTTCGACTAACAACAGAATATTCCAATTTATTTTTAATTAAATCAGAACGGTATTAAAAATTGAACGCAATAAACATAATTAAACATAGAGAAAACAAAAATAAGACGCGGTATTATATATATATATATATATATATATATATATATATATATATATATATATATATATGTTTATAAAATGTAACTATTCTTCACATCCTTTGACGAAAGAAAAAAGTTCCTTACAACAAGGTTCAAAACCTAAGGCTTTACGCGAAAAAAAGTTCTTAATTCTTAAAACGACAGTCGAAAAGCTATGATAAGAATTAATATTTTAAGCCAATATACGTAAATGTATAGTTCATAAATAACAACTGGTTATTATTTAACGAATAATCTACAAATCGACTAATAAACATTGTTAAAACAATTTTTATAAATTAAAAATCAGCCATACATCAACCAAAAAATGAAAGTGGCAACGTCTCTTTGACTAGCTGAGACGATTCCCCATGACAGAGGGCGTTGGCAACAAACATTTTTAGTGTTTGTCATTATGTGTGTGTTTAAATTCCATTCCCATTCCTAAAAGTAATATTATATTCTGTACGCGAATCTCATGATATGCTTCTTATTTACAGAAAAGATGTTGCCAATCTGATTAGAAATATACCAAGATTTTTTCAAATTGTGCATAAAAATATATTAGAACGGTGCAGGCTTATAGACTCAAATGACATTTTGGACATTTAATTTAATAAAACAATAATGTGTCTCTTAATGTGACGAGAATTGTATAAAAAGTGTGATGGTTTTATCGTGTGAAAAGCTTGTGCTAATAGTTTCTACTTTGACATGAAAGGACATTATTGTGTCCTATTTTTTGTAAAAAATAGACAAATTACAGCGAAATATATGGAATAAATAGCTATACAAATATTACATTTTATTTTGAAATAATATCTTAAAAGTACAAAAAACTGAATTTTCCTAACAATTGGCAACGTCTAATTTTAATTTTTAATGAGACCATCATCAGTTGGGCTCAAGCTGAACGCCTGGAGAGCGGATAAAAGATCGACTAAATTCATGACCATATAAATCGGCCATGTCGAATGGTGGCTGCAATCACATGCAGCTCTGCCATCCTGTAATTAATTGTATGTAAGTATGTTAAAAAAATAGTGAAGTGGGCTCGTGGAGAATGATATTAAAAACAAAAAAAATTCACCCGTGCTCCTCTGGTGCTTTGTAATTCCCTCATCCTCCACCACAGTGTCTCCCAATACTGGTTTCTGCCGTGAAGCAGTTATCAGTTGGACTCAAGCTGAATCTCCATGAAAACAGAAGACATGGAGATCGCCTATACAACAGATTGAAGAATTCCAGATAGACTACGTTGCGATCTGATACTCACAACAAAGAGAGATCCAAGATGTCCAAGTCCGCAGTCTACAGAAATTCGACTCTCAGTATGCCTTCTCCAGAGAACACAAGAACAATTAGAACATAAAAATGGCGAGTACCAGGCAGACTTTTGCCCTGGTCGCTCATGATCTGAACAAATATTTAACTTAAAAACAATACAGAGCTATCAGAAACCTCCCAATCATACGCACGTTCGTGGACTTCAAGAAAGCATACCACTGCATCGACCGAAAATCTCTGTTCAACAACCTAGAAGAACAATGGCTCAACCCCAAAACATTACGATTAATCAGCAGACACTGACCGACACAACCTCTAAAGTGAAATTTATGGGAAAAAATTCCAAACCCTTTCTGATTAAAACCGAAGTACGCCAAGGAGTCCACCCTTCTCCCCACTCCTCTTCAACCTGGTCCTGAACAAAGTCACAAAGGAATGGGAAAAGGAACTAAAAAATCAAGGACACTGGAAAACAATACGACTCGGACGACTCAAGAACAACATAGAAATATCACGCCTAGCATTCACAGACAATGAAAAAAGGGCAACCAAACAGTTAAAAGTCCTCAAGGAATGTGTAGAGAAAGTCGGCCTACAAATCTCTTTTTAAAAAATCGAATTTTTCTGCTGAAGATTAGATGTCCAAAATTTTAACACCAAATATGGGAAAATAAATAGCGTCACTCACTTCAAATACCTGGGCGAGATCCTCGAACACACAGGAGGAGAGAAGATAGTACACACGGCTCGACTACAGAAAATGAAGAAGGCTAGAAACACACTATCTACAATAAGAAATGATTATCCACACACGCAAAAATAAGAAACTACAACACAGTAATCAAACCAGAGGTACTATACGCAAGCGAGACACTTACACTCCACACAAAAAGCAGCATAGAAAACATACTAAAAGATTAACGCAAAAATATGAGGAAAATTCTCAGCCCAAAACTGACAGAGGAGGGATATATACTACATCCCAGAAAGACCACAGAGAGAATGTCCAACGTAGCGGCGGAGATAAGATAAAGAAGGTTGAAATTCTATGGACATATCAGTAGATTCCCACCGAAAAGACTCACCAACAGAATTCTTACATATATACAAGGAGTCAAGTCAACAGTACCATGGATCGTACAAGTCAGAGCTGATCTGGGAAAGACATAATTAGTCCCGACAGAGATTGATTGAGAAGATACGTACTCTAGATTCGAGGTACGGAAAATGGTCGATGTGGCGGAATTGGATTCCTCATCAATCGAAAGCTAAATGACAGTGTAGTAAAATTTGAAACTACATCTGACCGACTAGCCCAATGCGTTAGTCAGATGAATAAAAAGTTTTAGGCTTCAAATCGTCCAAGCTTATGCACCAACTATAATATATAAGGATGAGGAAATTGAGGAATTTTATGATGATGTGGTCCAGCTTTTATACAAGGAGAAATGTAGGTACAAAATCCTGATGGGTGATTTTAATGTCAGAATTGGAGCAACAAGAACTGACGAAAATGTAACCGGCCCATATGGGACTGTTGAGCGAGACAACAGAGGTGACAGATTGGTTGATTTTCCTGAAGGACAAGAACAATCTATTATGAATTCGTTTTATAAGAAAAATAACAATAGAAAATGGACATGGAAGAGTTCATCTGGACCCACAAGTAAAATTGATTACATCATGACCAACGATAAAGCAATATTTTGCAATTGTACTGTCCTTAACAATTTTAATGTTGGCAGTTACCACCGAATGGTACGAGCAAAAGTTAGGATTAACTGTCGTAGAGAACGCGAAAGAATGTGGTAAGATCAATGAAGGGCAGAGTGATTCTGGGAAACTGCTGGAAAGAGGAAGCGATTTTGGGATTGTTTTGTCAAAACGGTTTGCTGTGTTACAAGATGCAGAGGAGGTGGAAATATCAGTTCAATATAAAGAAATCACCAACAATGTGTTTCAAATGGCTGCTTCAATATCACGAGAAGAAATGTCTCATCAGACAAAATTTTCTAGTGAGACCATTGATTTAATGAAGAAACGGCGGTCAATGAGAAATGCAGGTAGTCGTTTTGGCAAGGTCGAGTACACTGAACTCTGCAAAACTCTAAGAAAACGCATCAGAGAGCACACGTCCCAATTCAACATGCAGCTTGTGCAAAAAACCCTCGAAGAAAACAAAGGAATTATCAAGGCTAAAGAGAAACTGAGAAACAAAAGAACGCAAATATATGCCTTAAGGCGTGAGGATGGAACAGTGTGCAGGGCGCGTACACGAATGTTATAGGTTGTCAGAAAATTTTATTCCCAGTTATATGAAGATCAAAACCAATCAAAGACAACAATACCCACGGAAAAACAAATGCCAGATATCCTAGTGGGGTAAGTGAGAAATGCTATGCAGTCGATAAAAAACGGCAAGGCTCCAGGAAAGGACAGTGTAACTGTCGAAAAGATAAAAGCGGGTGGTCGGCTGGCAAAATTATACTCAAAATACCTCACAGAACAAAAAGTACCTGACTTATGGAAAAATGCAGAAGTGATCCTTATACATAAAAAAGGACCACTGGAAGATTTTAAGAACTACCGTCCAATAAGCCTCCTATCAGTAATGTACAAAGTTTTCACTAGAATAATATCTAAAAGGATATTAAAAAAACTGAATGACGAACAACCAAGAACACAAGCAGGATTCAGAAGGGGATTCAGTATAATGGTTCACATCCAGGTTGTACAGCAGGACATACAAAGGCACAACGAACTGTGCTTGGCTTTTATCGACTACGAAAAAGCATTTGACTACATCTCAAAACATGCGATAATGGATACACTGCTGAGCCAAGGGGTAGATAAAGCATATGTAAACCTATTGGGATTGATATATGATGGAGCTACAGCCACAATTCACCTTGATTATCTTGAAGTGGAAATTAATTTAGAACGAGGTGTACGGCAGGGTGACGCAAAATCGCCTATTCTTTTTGTCGGCTGGCCTTGAAAAACTATTCCGTAAACTTTTTTGGAAAAACGATGGTGTAAAGATTAATAGTGCAAACTTAAACAATCTTAGATTTGCAGATGATAACGTTCTCCGTTCACTAGACCCAGAGGAGCTGCAAAGACGCATACAAGAACTGCGAAGGGCTAAAGAACCATTCGGCTTGAAAATAAACCTGAAAAAAAGTCAGGTTATGTTCAAAAACTTCGCTTAGGGCATAAGAATTTCAGTTTTAAGAAGGGATTTGGAGATTGTAGACAGCTTTATATATCTTGAGCAGAGGATTTCAATGGAGGGGAATACCGCCCGGGAGGTGGAACGGTATGTTAAATGTGGCTGGCAGGCATTTGGTAGGCTCAACATAGTGTTTAAGAGCAGACTCCCACTTTGTCTAAAAAGAAAAGTCTTCGATCAGTGCGTTCTACCCGTTATGACATACGGGAGTGAAACCTCGACACTCACATCGCAATCAATTCAAAAACTTCGGGTGGCACAGAGAGGAATGGAAAGATGTATGTTTGGCATTACAAAAATAAAGGAAAGTCTGTGACATCATTGGAAGAGTAAAGCAATTGAAATGAAGATTTGCAGACCATATAGCGAGGCGATGGGACGACAGATGGACCAAGGAAATCCTGGAGTGGATAGCTCTTGATGGCAAACGTCCGCGAAGAAGACCGAAAGCACGACCCGAGTGGATCCGAGTGACATAGGAAAGACCAGAACCGTGAAAGTTGGAAGCCTTCATCCTGCAGAGGATCGACACGAGCTATATATATCTATAAAAAGCCAATCAATAAGAATGATGGAAGTTCAAAATTAAACAAAACACAAACACATTTTTTGCTCAAAATCGGTTCCGATTGGTTTTATTTAAGAGATTGAGACATTCAATTTATGATTTGAACAAGATTTCAGCCAAATGTCGAGTAGCAGGTTTATTGCAATAAATCTATGTTTTTACATGTCCCCGTACGAGTTGCCGAACTTGACTCGCAATAAGCTCATGTTTACTCAGGAAATATGCATAGGTGCGCCATCCTGTTGAAAATAGGTCATCCGCATCGATTCCATAAAATTCGGAGAATAAAATCTTCCAGCATTGCTTTGTAGTGCTTGCTATTGATGGTAACGATGCCTTCCTTCTCATTTTTAAAGAAATAAGGACCGATGATTTCTCCATGCCAAAATCCACACAAAACTGTGATCTTTTGCGGATCCAAAGGAATCTTTCATACTTCTTCTTATCTGCTTCTTACCTACTTCGACGTACCTCCATTCATTTCAAATCAGCCATCGCCATCGCGTCAAGACAACCGTGGCCAGTTGGGCTCAAGTCTAACGCAAGGAGAAAACTGAATAGAAACGAACAGAGCAAGACAGAGTCAACTGGCCATATTGATGGCGGGTCGCAATCTCAATACAATTTGCGCCATCCTAGGGTGATTGTTCGCAGCAGTCGGAATTACGCGATACATTCTTCCCACAAACTTGGATGTAGGCATAAGGTATGCTCAAAAGGTTACGTAGTGGGGCCGTGGAGAGAGATATTTGAAAAACTGAACATTTTTATCCATACTTCCACGTACCTCCGTTTGTTTCAAGTCAGCCGTTACAATCACGTCAAGAGAAGTACCTCCCAGAACCGGTTTCGTCAAAATATATATACTAAATTACATATAAAAAGGAACACCCAGTAAAAGTTTTTGTATTGTAATTATATTTTGTATACTTGTTTCTTAGAGACATTCGAAATAATTGATCAAAATTTCAGCCATAGCAACGAAATACTTGTTCGAATAAACAAAAATTTTAGCTGTCACATTTAAGTAACTTTTACGATATGACAGTAAATTTGTTTTATTGCAATTTAATTTCCTCAAAAAAGTCATCATGCCTAGAGTGCGAAGACGGTTGACAGACGGTTGACAAAACACGTTGACACAATTTGAGAAGGGCCGCATTGTAGGTCTAAGAGAGGTCGGATTATTTACTTAGCAAACATGTGCCGAAGGTCAACAACAATGAACTAGAGGCACGGGACGCCGTCCAGCCACGGCAGAACTCCAGAAGCACCGTATTCTGCTTTTAGCCATAAGAAACCGTTTTTTGAAGTTCAATGTCAATTGCTAACCAGTAGCACGAAGAGCATGGAAGGTTAATTCGAGCAATCTACCGCTGAATCTGATATTTTGGACTCGTTCCTTACAGACCATAGCGTGATAGTTGGTCTTCTCTAGTTTTTGTCCGATTTAGTGTGACGGCTCAGCGGTATGTCGAAGAAATATAGACCCCCATAAGTGTTGCTTTACGTCTTTGAAACTGAGCGTTGCAAAGAAAATATCGCCTAGGACAATGTTGATAAATACTCAAATTTATCATCATTCGTTACCGTTAGCAGGAAGTTGTGCTGTGTTATTCGACTAAGTCGATAGTTTAATTCCAAATTTGAATGATATTTATCTGGAGGAGCAATGGCTTCAACAGGACGGCTCCATATGTCATACAGCCAACGCAACAATCGATTTATTGAGGGAACAATTCGGTGAGTAAATCATTTCGGGGAACGGGCCAATTAATTGGACACCAAGGTCATGCGATTTAACATTTAACGATTTAACGCATTTAGATTATTTTGTTTAGAGTTATGTTAAATATTTGGTATATGTCAATGAACCAGCAACTTTTGACATCTTAGAAGTCAATATAACTCAGACAATTGCGGACATAAGACCTCAATTGCTTTTAAAACGTGTCGGAAATTGGATTTACAGAATGCGTTTTGTCAGAAATAGCCGCGGCGGACACTTGTCCTAAATTGTTTTCAAACATAATATCATTGAATCTTATATCACATAAAATAAATAGTCTCAAGGCATCTTATTTGGTTGTTGTTTTATTTGAATTTAAGGTCCGGACGCACTAAAAATCACCCTATACTTTCCATTTTATCCATTCTGGGAATAGCACTAAAAAGTTGCCTGATTTAATTTTTGAAAAAATTTTACTATTTGTGCAAGTTAATAGTAAATTTTATAGCGTTTTGTTTAAATGCTTTCATTGTGGTGGCTGGAGTTGCCTTGTACTATCCAACGCTTGTTGCATTTAAAATTACTGTTCTGAATTCATTTTGGCTTTTGTACCATCTATCCTTAGAGGTGATGATTTCTTTTGGGGGTAGCTTTAGTTTTTTTGTTGCCTTACAGAGTGAATATTCTTTTTTTTTTCGATGTTGGCATATTATTGTTCTTTGTTTTACACACACTTCACACATCACTTTTGTTTTTCATGAATTTCATGTCTTTTATAAATGGCTATTGTTTCGTTTTCGTTTGGCTGAAGCATTTAGTTCCAAAATAGGTAATACACTTTTCTTAGTTACGGTTATAATTACGTTTTGATCGACGCATTCATTAAATGCCATAAAATATACAATTTTTATATGTATCAAGGCCATGTATTCATTAATATATCCTCGTGTAACATATATTTAAACACTTTATTTTGTAGTAATAGCAGTAAACTGTTGCTTTAACATATTTTCTTAATGTAAATACAATAGAAAAATAATGTTCATATATTAAAATTTAACACGCTAAAAATATTCTTATTCATAAGGCGACAAAAATATCAAATTCAAATTTGTTATTGACGATGACTAAATTAAAAAATAACAAAACAACAGGATCCTCTCAAAAAATTCGGGGATCAACAACCGTGTATTTCCCTCGAGCTCTTCTGAACTTAAAGCCGGAAGTGCCTTTTTAACTGCGTAAACATTCTCGGAACTTTTTAACAACCGGTATCGACTGAAGCTTAATTCTGATTGTTTTCTTCAACTTTCTAAACTTTGCACGATTATTTTTCAAACTGTAATACCTTTTTAAGATATCTGAATATAATTTAAATAAATATCTTCATGGGATAGCGGCTAAATTATGATTAAAAATATCACACAAATTTTAAATTGTTAGTTTGATATATTAAAAAGTTGTCTACTTTTTTGATTTAAAAACATTCCAACAGAGTGGTCAAAAAGGACGGCTAGGTAGGGAGAAAATGGGAAAGATGGCTTTTAAAGTGTTTTATATTTTGTTATATCAGCAAATTTTAAATATTTTTCAGTCAAATTAAACGATGAAATTCTTTTTGCAATTGTAAATAAAACGACATTCAAACGATCATTACATTTTTTATTAAAGAGAAAAAATAGCAACCAAAATCAGATCAGTATTTAATTAAATAATAAGTAGATAAAATGAATGAATCGCCAGCAATCTCACTGTCCGCGCTTTCACAAATGCTATTATATTTGGGCTCGCTCCCTTTAGAGTCCAAATTTCACAAGCGTAAGCTGTAGGTATTTATGTAACTGTTGTATAGATTCTTTGTTTTGCCTTCCTGGACACAGTTGAAATTCATGAGTGCCTTCAGGCTTCTATATTTTCAGTTACCTATTGCTATTCTGGCCTATATTTCGTGCTCATCGTTTCCTTTTTGTTCAAATGTGACTAGATAGCAAAATTTTTGAACTCTTTCGAACAAATCTTATCATCCATCGTTTGCTACCATGGTCATGTTTCTAAGCTAATAGTTCCTGCACTTGTCCCATCCCCATATATTTTGACTTATTTTGATTTATCTCCAAGCTGAACTTCTGCTCTTCTTTTTATATTGATCTTATGGTTCTTTTGAACCCTTTTTAGGTTCTGGCTATATAATCAGGTCATCTGCGAAGACTAAGCATTGATGTTATATATGGTGTCATCGTAGTTATATATGGGGTCATCAGTTTTCAGCTTGCTGTTCCTTATTATTACTTTCAGTATAACATTGAAAAGTGTCATTGACAGGATGTCTCCTTATCTAAGACCTATTCGTACTTCGAACAAATTCCTGCGATAAATCGCCATTCCATACTATCCTATCTATTGTTTTCTCCAAGGTCATCTTTTTTAACCTAATGAGTTTTTTAGGTATTTGTGGTTGGTTCATTCCTTGGTACATTTTTCACTAATTATTCTGTCATAGGCTTGCTTGAAGTCTACAAAAACGATAAGCAAGTGTATTTTATATTCATAGCAGGTTTCTTGGATTTCTTTTAGGCTAAATATTTGATCTGCCGTGGATCTGCTATTTATGAAACCTGTTACTCACCTGTGACCCTTTCTGCGTATATATTTATTTTTCTTCTTATTATTTGATCCAATAGTTTGAAACATGTGTCTAACAATGCTATACCTCTATAATGTTCATATAGCGATATATCTCCTTTTTTGTGTATTGAGCACATTAAAGCACTTGACCATTCAGCCGACATTTTCTCTTTTGTTCATATCAATTTTAATATTTCGCTGATTATATTCTGTACTTGTTCTCCTCCTGCCTTTATCATTTCCGCTGTAAAGTCATCTTCACCGGGGCTTTGATTATTTTTTAAATTTATTATAATATTCCTTATCTCATCTTCTGTTGGTTTCTCTATAAAAATTTCATTTTTTTTTTCACGAGAATACTGTTCGTCCTGTTCTTCAGTCCCTCTGTCATTCAACAACTTATCAATGTGGTCTTGCCATTTCTGTAAAATATCGTTTTGGTCAGTTAAAATAATCATTTCTACCTTGGTAACCCTTCTCTACTTTTTTCAGTTCCCGATGGAACCATCTTATTTCTCTGTCCTAGAATCTTTTCGCAATATATTTTAGTTTAGCTTCGTTACATTGCCTCTTTTTTGTTCTGCATAACCTTAGCCTTTTTGCGTCTACTGATATATTTTCGCATTCTTCATCGTACCAGTCTTTTGTCCCTGTTATTTCTATTTCCATCGGTATGACTAATTACTTTGCTATTTCCATTACTTTTTTTATTTGGTTCCATTTATCCTCTATTTTTGTCGCATCAATAATTCCTTGTAGTCTTTTATCGATTTCTTCTCTGCATGTATTGTTAATTGTTGTATGTTTTAATATTTCTTAACATTTCTGTATTATACTCTCTCTTTTTTTCATATTAGGCGTGCCATTTCTGATTTTTTCTGATGTATTTGTGCGTGTGATCTTCACTAGGCAGTGATCTGCGTAGGCGTTGGCTCCTGTCATGCTCCTAATATTTGAAATCACGTTCATGTGCCTTCTCTCTATTACCATAAGATGTGAGGACTATATTTAGCTGATTTACCTTCCTCTCCGTTGCTAGTATATGTGTAAAAGGAGGAACGACAGAAGTTTTTTGATCAAGGCGGGTCTAAGGCAAGGGAATCCTTTAACGGCATTATTATTCAACATGGTTTTGGAAACTGTTATTGGGATGGGTCAGTTGAACAAAGGACACTTACTTTACAGAAATAATCAACTAGAAGGTTATGCGGGCCATAAGGCAATAATTGCTAGAAGTAAGAAAGAATTGAAAGAAGTAACAAAAAGGCTAATGGAGTCAGCCTACAAGTTTGCTTTAAAAAATAATCTAAAGAAAAGCAAACTAATGATAGTAGAAGATACACAAGAAAAGTTTCCATAAGTAGAACTTCATACTGAAGAAAGATTGACTTTTGAAAGCATGGAAGAATTTGTTTATTTAGGAGTAAGCATAACAAACAAGTGTTTGTTATGCTTATGTTAACTAATAATAAATCGCGTCGCATTATCACAGCTCTGGGATTGTACTTTTAAGTAGTGATTTGAGACTATTTAGAATATTAAACTAAATTTCTTTATTAGATTGCTAAATATCTATAATATTTTCATCACTACAAATTTAATTACAACTTTAAATGTCAGTTTTCGTAAATGTCGTAACTACACATGATACATCAAAATGCAATTTACCCTATATAGATAATCTACGTCAAATCGACGTAATCGATTTTTAGAAATCAATATGATTCGCTTGTATATGGCGCCATTACGTTCGCCGTTCCTGCCACCTCAGTCTACCCACAGAGCTTGCAGGAGACACACGTGGCGCTCAGGTAAGTTGACGTATCTTATGTTTGGTAATCTTTTGTGTTAGTTTTTTTTTGTAATCAGCTAATGTACTTATGTGAATTTTGTTAAGAATTTTTTATTTTACAATAATATTGTATTATTTTTTATAAGTTCTATTATTGCAACACAATGACATCACAAGACCGTTTAGGAAGATGCTCAAATTACCCGATTATTTCAAAAATCGGATAATTAAGAGAACGACGGATTCGAGAGTGTAATTGAAAACAATCTATTTGAAGATAAAGATCAAAGTGATGTTGAAGATTATGAGTTAAGTCTACCGCATACGGAGAGTCCTTTGAGCACCAAAAATGTTTCTGAAATTTGTTCTGATAGCGTTGAAATTATCACGTCCAGTATGCCGAATTATATTGTTATACCGCAACATTAAACTCTAAGAGGCAAAAACGATCACCATTGGACGGCTACTAAAGACAGAATAAGTAATAGGACATTACTTTCTAATAGTGTACAAACATCTGGGGGTCCCACTCCAATAAATAGAAGCCTTTACGATCCTTTAGAATGCTATAGTATTTTTATAACCGACGACATTGTGGAGAAGATAACAAAATGGACCAACGCAGAAATCCAGCTAAAAATTAAAAGATTTGATGTAAAGGTAACCTTCAAAGCTACAACTTGCGATGAAATTCAAGCTCTAATCGACATATTGACATTAATAGCAGCAGCTATGAAAGACAATCACTTGACTACGGATGAACTGTTTGACTGTTCATATTCAGGAAACAGATATATTGCTGCCATGAGTAGAGATAGATGTAATTTTATAATAAGGTGCTTGTGTATGGATGATGAAACTTTGCGACCAACACTAAGAGCTACTGATACATTCATACCAATCAGAAAAATATGAGAGATCTTCATAGGCCACTGTCGATCTAGTTATATTCATGGACCATATGCGACAATAGATACAACAGTTTTTAGGTTTCCGAGGCCAATGCCCTTTTCGCATGTACATTCCAAACAAACCCAATAAATGTGAGATGAAAATAGTAATGTCATGCGACAGTGCCACACAATACATCACTCATGCAATACCATATTTAGGAAAATGTACTCAAACCAACTTATTGCCTCTCGGTGAATTGTACGTAAAGGAACTCACAAAAGCTATTCATAGTAGTAATAGAAATATGACCTGCGACAACTGGTTTACGTCAGTTCCTTTAGTAAAAAACTTGCTTAGGAAGTCGTATAATTTGATTGTAGTAGGAACTATAAGATCAAATAAACAGGAAATAACAGAAGAGCTGAAAAACATGTGTTCTAGATGTATGGGAACATACATGTTCTGTTGTGATGGGGTCTTGACTTTAGTGTCGTACAAACCCAAACCAGGCAAAATGATCTTTGTTCTGTTATCATGTGATGCAGAAGGCACGTTTTATCCTACGGCATTAAAACCATTCTTAGCGAAAGTCATTTTTATAACAAAACTAAAAATGGAGTCGTTACGTTTGATAAAATGTGTTCCTCGATGTCGTGCAGCCGCAAAACAAATAGATGATGTTTTAAGGTATGTTAAATATGGCGTTTATAAACGCATACATTATTTACTGTCATAAGATTATATCTAAGCAAGAAAAACCGCTACGCCGATTTCATGAAAAAACTTACCAATAGCTTGATGAATCCCTGGATGTTGACAAGACAGAAAATGCTTACTTTGCTGATAAACCTACAGGACATAATAAGTGATATTTTACCAAAAAGACATGCTGAACCTCTTACACAACGTTAAGATGTGCCTGAACCAAAGAAAAGGAAATATTGTGCCTTTTGTCCATTAAAAATTAGAAGGATGTGCGTCAAAGTCAATGTGCGACAAGTGCAAAAATTCCATTTGTGGAAAATACCAGTCGAGCGCTTGCCCTAAGTGCCTTTAAGGCTAAAATGAATAAAAATATATTTTTATTAATATTCCTTTATAAAGACTCCAAAAGTTGTTTTTAAAACGTATATTTTTATAATTATAAGCCTGAAGAAGAGATCTTAATATTTTTTAGTTTTGTAAACCAAGAAATATCTATTTTTGTTATTTCAAGTTTCAATAAAAATTCAAATAAACCATAATGTTTTTATTTATTTATAATACAATGACATTTATAATGACACATTACCACCTACACAAATATATAATATACACAATTCAAAGTACGTGCACACAAATATATACAAGGCGAATCAACGTCGAAACACGTCGAGTCATCTTTTATGTACTATTAAATATGGTTGTCTTTCTAGGGTTAATAGATCTTATGCGCGTTGAAGGAATTTTAGTGGTTAAATATATTCTGAACAACAAAAACATGCAACACCGTGAATAATTATTTTGATTTTTTTGTATGCACCATGATGGTATTACACTACGAAAACGAAGATGTTCCACTTATATTTGCTATAAAAAAATGGTGCATTGTTTGATGCGATGTATTCAGACTGGCATTATCTTGTTGAAAGATAAGATTGTAAACAGTCTAACAATGGGCTCCAATATATCGATTACATAAGGGGCTGTATTTAATCCTCCTCTAATTGTTACTAGAGCTGGCATACATATAGTCCCATATATCCCAAGTTCTGGAGGGATAATTGCAGGTCGCTTTAATGCAAAAGTTATATTTCACCTTTCACCATAAACACGTTTAATCCCTCTTCCAAAACAATTACATCTTAAACATAATATAGCCATTACTAAAGGAAATAAATTTTCATTCCCTCGTCATTGTTCCCATTGAATGCCCATTGCCGTACGCTGTAAGAAGAAGCACGCAATAAGGTTATTTTCCTTACTCATATCCTTCTTAAGTAAATGTCAGTTAAGTGTTATCTTCGAAACAGTCCTACCTCCAATTTTAATGAAAATGTTGCATACTCGTTGAATATATTCGCGTCGATTTTATATTTACCTCAATAAAAAGATTCTGAACGTAAAATTATAAAAACTGCAGTAACGCAGAAAAAATTCAAGATTGATTTATCGCAGAAGCAGATGACTACAAGAAATCGTCAAACTGTGGGAATATATTCAAGAAAACTGTACAAAAATTAAAATTAATATCAAGAAAACAACAATGGAATCACTGCAGGAGGATAACGAAATAAATGGAAAAGAAAACCAACCTTCAGCTAAGAAGTAAAAATTAAATTCAATTAAAAAAGGCTTTCGTTATTATAAAATGCAACAGAAAGAAGTGAAAACAGACCATTACAAAGTTCTCAAAAATATGGATTTTGGAGTTTTTTATGGTTTACTTCATAAGTATATTGGACAATCACAGATCTATCTGCTTTATTATATGTTAGCTGATCCATGTTCTTTAAATATTGTTAATATTGCCAATATATTAGTTTGTCCAATTTATTGAAGATAAGAATCATTATGTTTTATTTCATAAATCCTCGACCAGTGGCGGCTCGTGGGTTTTTATTGTGGGTGGGAGTAGAAGAAAATAGTGCTACTGATTTTTTTTTTGCTTTTCCCTTCCTCCTTTTTACTTTTCGTGCAATTGAAATTCTATATAGGAGGTGAATCAGGAAAATTAGTTAAAGGAAAGAAACTGAACGGAAATAAAATATAGTGTTTTGCTCTGAAAAATTGTTTACTGTGATAAATACTGTACGGGCTAACAGTGTAGGGTTTGGTTTATATACTAATTTCTTTAAATATCTTGTCAAGCCCGCGTGTGTTGTAAAAAGTAAAGGATCCTTGAATAATTTTTCTAAACTGTTTTTTTTTTTTAGAAATCCTCTCTATCACATTTTCAATAAAACCATTAATGTTAAGCACATTCCTAATAATAAATCCAAAGTATTTAAATATTGAAATTATGGGGAAGGAAGTAGGGGAAAGAAAGCTTTTGGAGGGGTTGTAGCAGGAATAGAAAGTATCATTCAGCATTTGCCAGACACCTCCAAGGAATTTATCAGCAAAATCTCTATATATAAGAATCTAATTTTAAATAACAATAAGAAGCCAGTGTCCTCTAAGGAAACAAATACAGTGAAATGTCTGAGGGAGAAGAATGTTCCTATCTTAAGTCAGAAAAAGGCATTAAGGCAGATAAATGATGTTCATACCGTTGTAAGCAATAGCAACGATTAATACCATTGTAAGCAATATAAAATAAAAAGTTTATTTTTTTACATTAACTATGGAAAATTTCATAGATAAGATTATCAAAAAACATAAGTTTAAGGAAAACCTTTTTACAAGAGAATATAGAAAAAAAATGCATCAACTATATATGAATCCTAATTTAAAAAATTGTTAAAACATTTAAACAATTAATACAAAATGCGCATTTTTGCGCAGGTACCGGCATGAGACCTAACAAAAAAAATCTTTGGAGTATCATAAAATTGCATTCCTCTGCTTTGTTAATCAAAAAAGGTTTAAACGTGGTAGCAACATTGAACAAAGTATAGACTGGAAGGAGAGTGTGGAAGTAAAATTACAAAATATTTAGAAAAATCAAAATTGTCCTATTATTATTCATCATGACACTTCCCAGCTCTAACAGAATCAATAGAGATTTAAAACAGTTATAAAGTAAAAAGATTCATTAAGCCCTTTAAATTATAACATGATTATGGATGAAGGTTTCAACCAAGTAAAAACAGAAAAAGCGATAAGATGTGATTTCGAGAACTAAATAAGAATATTATATTACGCCGGCAATGCTGTTTTAGACCACGGTGAACAGGTCTTGCGAGAATGTTACCAAAGTTTCATCTAGCAGTAAAGCAGCGAATTATGCTATCTCCAACAAAACCAATACTAGTACTAGAGTAATAATTTCAACAAATTTAATTAGAACTAGATCAATACAAACTAAAAGTGAAATAATCAGTAATCGAACATGATGGAACTGAAGTATTTAACATCACTTTATCAAGCCTAGTTATTTAGAAAATAAAGTTCGGGACCAAATTAGAAAATCAAAGTAACGCGTTACCGAAACAATACTAGTTAAATAAATATATAAACATAAAAATAAAATCCAAAATAATAATGAGAATCCTATAGAGATCTATACTACGTATATGGTAGCGACGTCTCAAGACGATAAGAACCAGGAGGCTTTTGAACACAAATGGTGTTTGAAACAGAATATAAAATGAAGAAATAAGGCTCATATACCAAGTAGAAAATATAAATATGTCGACACCCAATAGATGACTAGAATGGAACGAATGAAATACTGAAAAGTTTTAAAAAATAGTAAAGATCGGATAATATGATGAAACCCTCCTAAACTAAACATAATAATATGTAAATAAACATTCGCCAATATCCATAAGAGAAAAAGATGAATATATTTTCTGACCATAACATTATTGATTTAAAGATTTAGTTTTGTTTTTAATAATTATTAATTTAATTTTGTATTAGCATTTTTCAGTGATACAAAAGTAATCGTCACTTTTAAATAGAAATTTTATAAAATTGATATAAGTACTATTTCAATCGACATATTTTTACCAATAAATTTCTCGTTAATTTTTTCAGTAGTCCACAATTTTGATTCATTATCAACATTGTGGGCTTATCAACAATTTTTGTGCAGTTTTTGCAATATTCTAGGTTAATGGATACATAAATCGAAGTTGATGACGCTTAAACTACCATACAAAAATTGCTACCATACAAAATCATCAGACCATCTAATAATTAAAATATTAAATGTCGGTTTATTAACATTTTGTAACGCTGCTAAAATCTACAATTAAACTAAAACGATAATATAATAAATATACCTTAGATAATGTCTCAAATACAAAATAAATCAAGTTTTCCAGAAAAGTAATTTAACAATTAAACAATTTAAATATGATTTACGTAGGTCACTGTAAAACTTACTGCAATCTAAATATTAACTTCTTTCTCCTGTAAATAGAATTGACACATCAAAAAAAGGTAAAGCGATCAATGTCAATCGTTATATGATGTATAGTGTAATTAAGTCATGTCTGAGCATGAAACAAACCCATAGATTCCTAATAATTCAACGGTAGCTCAAAGAAAAACCTTGTGCTAGCCATTATTGAAACGATTCAATTATTCATTATTGAAATGATTCAAACAAGTGAAGGACTGCAAATTCTACGTATGACATTACTATAGATCTCAAAACTTGAATATATATGAACCCGAAACAATACAAAAATTCACTGTTTCTATTGAATGAATCTATTAGCATATGCCAATTGTGGCTTTAAACAATCGAAGGACTGTGATTGCTGATTGGTATATAAATTATCTTAAAAAAAATTGAAAATATCACATCATTCTTCATCTTCACATTGTCGGCTCTCACAGAGCCTGAACTAATTAAATTATACAGTATCAAAGCTTTAATAGTTATCAATTTTTTATTCCTTATCAGACCGTTGAAGACTATATAAATACGGTTTATGAATTGAACCACATAAATATTTCGAAAATTGGTTCAACCAATAGTAAGACTATATTAACGTAATGAATCAAACTTCTAATATAATCATGTTTTTTTAATAAATATATAATTTCTTGTAAATATAGTTCACACAATTGGTGAACCAAATGAGTGCTCAGTGAGACACCGAGGAGAAAGGCGCTCATAGACGCGGCGAAGAATGAGTATTCCGTGAAGGTGACAGTTCCCACCACGGTTGGTTTAGAAACAAAGAAAGACATCTGACTTCTATTGTTGGTCTTACCTTAAAACGACAGAAAATCATCTAGGAAAATCAAAGCAATTTTGGAATATTATCGCCAGAAATAAAATTAAAAAATTAATAAATTAATAAAATTAAAAAATAAATCTTTATATATAAAAAAATTGTGTCACGTTGTTTGTCCGCGATGAACTCCTAAACGTCTGAACCGATTTTAATGAAATTTTGCACACTGGCAGTTAGGACTAACTTGAGAGATATATCGTTTATAAAATTAATTATTATGTGTTATCAACTAAGAACTTTCTAAATTACTCATTTATTATAAAATATACTTGAATATGAGATGAATAAAATGTAAAATTCAAAATTTTATGTTGATTTGTGCTTAATATCAACCCTACGAAAATTTTTATCAATCACTTCCAAATTATGACCTAAGGTTCAAATATCAATCTCCTGGGTTTTTACATCGGCTACAACGTTTTCGCCTGTATTCGTAAATAATGATTTGACTGTATTGAATAGTTTATTACAATATAACTCAACGTATAACTTAGCTACAGCAACGCGTGGCCGGGTCTGCTTGTATATATATATATATATATATATATATATATATATATATATATATATATATATATATATATATATATATGCTGTGAAAATTCCTCAATGTAGTGCGGAATTTAGATATTTAAACTGCGGAAAATTAGATATTTAAACTGCCCCCTAGATCTCCGGATCTCATCACCCCTGATTTCTATTATTGAGCTTACCATAAAAAAAGTATACATTAACAAGCCTTAAACATTAGATCAGCTTATTCAATGTTCAAGGATAAATAGAAAAAAATATATTAAAAAACACTAAGATGATGGACATAAAGAGAGCATCCCTTTGTGAACAAAAAAATAGTCAATATTTAACAAACATTTTACCACAGTACCCCCTTAAAACTCTACAAACTGCACTTTACTCACGAAGTTTGATTAGAAAATCAATTTTATTTTTGTGATTTTTTAAAATATTAATTGGGATACGTACTTTTGCACCACCTTATAGATGTAGAAAGGCATCCAGATTTTTATGTTTTAAAGCTGAAAATAAAGAAAAGGTAACGTTCATTTTAGATGTATTAATATTGTTTTCTGAAACAAACAAATATCCTAAAAATAATGCAGTGTATGTGTAATAAGTGGCTTGCTTACAGCTTTTACCCTCGTAAAATTCATACGAGAACCATAAACCTAAAATCTATAACAGCATAAAAAAATTGCCAGTATTTTAACCGTTCATATTTTAATTTTCTTATGCAAATGTGACCCCAATCCCTTCAACATAATTTCCTTATAGTAACTTGAGACTTTATAAACTTCGATACCTCGTTTAGAAAACGCGTGCACTTACTCTATTTATTCTGGGATTACATCTTTTACTTTGGTTAATGTTTAGTTAAGTTAAAAGCAAAGTTATCATAACTTTGCAGTTTCGACGTTAAATATATGTGTATTAACGTTTAATGCAGTTAGATTGGCGAAAGTTGAAGCTTTATGTTGGGACTTAATTTAATATTCAACATGTACGCGCTTTTGAGCCCTTTTTCATATAGTAGAATAATTTTTCAACGAAAACTGAATTAGGAAAATAGAAATTGTATTTTGCTCTAATATATATTTTTTTCATATGCAGTGTGTAATTTTTCATGTACAGTATAAGTACACAGAATATATATATATATATATATATATATATATTCTTGACATTGTCCAATTGTCCATTGTCCATATTCCTATATTTTATTTTGAGAATAATACCTAGTAAGGTAAAAGTTTTCCCCCATAACAGCCTGATTAGTAGTTCTGTGTGTCATACTACACTACAAGAATCATGTATACTGGGTGTTTCAATAAGGTATTTTTAGATACCACATAATATATTTTTCTGACGTTTTTTTTTATTCTGTTATTTATAAAAAGCATAGGGATTTCTACTTTGTTGGACCCAAAAACGCACATTTTTTCAAAGGCCAATTAAAAAAAAAGTATTAAAGATAAAATATTGAAACTCTGTATACATTTTATTATATTTTTGTATTAATAAAAATAAAAATACAAAACTCAAAAATTCACAAATCGCGAGGATGAAAGAGTAAGAGCTAGTACTCGGTGGCCTGGTAGGGCTGCGCAGCTCTTGGATTTTTTTGGCAAGAAACTAATTGTCTGAAACGGAAAAAAAATATATCAATTTATAGATGTTAATGCAGTGTTTATTCTATATAATAGTTTACACTTTAGAATAAAAGTTTCCGCGTATTTTGAAACTAAGTTTGGCCAGTTTGAAAATTTCCGGAAAGTTGAAAACATGATTTTGAAAAACGTCTTTACTTTTCATTCCTTTTTTCTTTTTTTTTTAATTTGCATTTAATCGGCGATGTCTGGGCCGTACAGGAGTCCTTCCTCTTCGAAGGCTTAATTTTTTCCTGATTGCTCCATCCAGCCGCCCAATCTAGCCTTTTTAGATACTGCAGTTAATTTTAGCTGGGCAATTTTTATTCTATTCTCGTCGTGGTTACCTGCCATAATTTTTGCATTTATACCAATAATTATTCCCACAGCCTCCATTATTTAAAATGATGAGTAAACTCTTTTTTCAAAATGCATGCTGCCATGCCATGCATACATATGCTGCAATTTATATTAATTTGACCAAACAAAAGATTTGTTTTGGTGCAAAGCTCCAAAGGAGAGCTGAAAGATTGAAGTTCCTATCATTACTTTACGTGTAACCACCTACACATCTTTCAAATAGATCAGCCGATGTGAGATCCTCATAAATTGGTTTAATAACGTTTTGAAGTTTTTGTGGGAATGAATCGGGATCTTTGTATTCAAAGAGCGTGTTGTTTGCCTCTGTTTTTCTCCATTTACACCAAGAATCGAGACCCACGGGACATTTTTAGTGTTGTGGATTCTCATCAGTGGAACAGTTGTGGAAGAAGGTAGCCCATATCGCATCGTTCATTGCTTCGACAGTTTCGCAATTACAGATTATTGCTAATCCATAATAGAGTGTAAGATATTTGATTACAGATTCTGTCAATTTTTCAGGGCCTTTGCCACCAATTTTCTTATTATTCTTTTTCGCAGCTCTACTCACATACATATTCCTTTTTTGAAACAAGTTTAATCAAGTTCATCACCGTATGGTTCGCATTTTAATAGTGATTTAAATGTTTTTTTGTAACACCATCACCAGTATAAATAACGTATCTAAAATACCTTTATGTAACTCTTCGGATCTTTTCAAAATTTCAATGACACCGTCGATTTCCATTTTACCAGCACTCCCAGAATGGTTCGCACCACACTTCTCTTCATGCTCTTCATACGATGCATGAAACTTTTATTTAGTAATATCTTTACTTTTCCACATATGCAGGCTTTACAAAAGCTGGACTTTACTATTAGATCTAAAAGTTAACTTGAATTTTTCCCGATGCGAGTCGAAACAACGAAGATAACCCCAGTTTACTCCATATTCAATCACCTGAAACCATCAAGTCACATTTTTCATTGCCTCTTGCTATTTTTTTTTTCTTTTGAAGCTGCCTTGCTTCTAATAATATCAAAGACGAATTTAGCAACAATCCAAATATGATCAAGGCATGCATAATAAACATTAATTTAGATATTTATTCCTTGGAGACCAATACATTTGAAATGTGTAAAAATAATAATATCTATTTTTTTAAACCCAACAAAGGAGAAATCCCTCTTAGCTACCCTTAGCTGCCCTAAAAATATATTCAAATAACTGTGCATGTGCAACTTCGCTATGTAAATGTTCGTTCTATGTAAATGGCCGTTCTATGAAAATAGTTGTCCTTTGAAAAGTGGTTATTATTTTTAGCGATGTGGTGCATTTTCATTGAAGCGAGTGAAGAAGTCACAGGAAAATTCTGTAAATATTATCAAACAAATATCCCATTTCCAAAATTTTTTTCACTATATGATTCTCCTTAAATGCATATGATAATTGACGACTTTAATTTCTTCAATTTGATTCATTTCTGTTGATTTGGTATCTGGCCTACTTTTTTGGGATAATATTAAAGCAGCAGAATTTGATAGATTCTGCAAGTAATTCCAGCTCCTGCTAATCAGACGTGTCATTAGTGAGGAGATCTACGAATATTTGAATTCAGAAAATTTTCATAAAATGGCAACTAGTTATTAAACAGTTCTTAAAACATCAAAACATTATTTTCAAAATATAAGTAACCTAACACACACTAACACACTTCTACCGGATGGTAAGGTCTTGGTATCCTTTAATGTACCATCATTGTTTTTATGTGTACCGATTCTACATACCTTGAAATACTTCAGTCAGTTACATACGATAAACGGTTGCAACAACAAAATTATTTCAGAATAAATCTCTTTAATAAAATTATGTATGAAACAAAATTATTTTAAACTTAGTAATAGGTTTTATGAACAATTTCAACAAGGGCAATGGGCAACCCATTTTTATTGTTTTTAAGAAACTTGTTTATAAACAAATTTGAAACCAAGGCCAAAGATGAATTGAATTATTTAAGAGGCACACTGTATGTGGCTAAAATATGTGGATAGTGTTTTCCCAAAATCCCAACCCAAAGCATTTAAGTATGAACACGTAAACAATATCGATTTTGGTTGTTTTAATGTGTAGGTATAATAAAAATGGGTTGAATTTTGATATTTTTATAAAAAAATACCACCACTTCGAGACTGATTCCTAACTATTCAAATCATAACTTCCACAATAACTAGTACTAATTTAAACTTTATGGTAGGTAGGTTAATTATGTTTCCTTTATCCTTTAAATTTGTTTGTGATCTAGAAAGATCACAACTTACACCTCATTTCTATAAACCACCTCATTTCTATGGTCTACCAAAAATACACAAAACTAATATACCACTTCGCCCTATAGTTAGTAGTATAGATTCCCCATGTTATAAATTAGCAAAATTTTTATTAAACATTTTAAATCCACTTTCGGGTAGAACAAATTCATATATTAAAAATACTTCAGATTTTTTAGATAAAATTTCGAACATTAAAATTACAAACCAAAATGTAATGGTTAGTTTGGACGTGGTGAGTTTATTTACTAATGTACCAGTTGATAAATCACTATTAATAGTTAGAAAGAGATTAGAACATGATACAACATTAAAAGACCGCACTAAACTAAACATAAATACAATTTTGGAATTATTAACTCTGTGCTTAAAAACCACATATTTTCAATTAGAAAATGATTATTATCAACAAAATTTCGGAATGGCAATGGGTTCTTCTCTTTCTCCTTTGATGAGTAATATCTTTATGGAGGAACTCGAGAATGACATATTAAATAAATCTCTTAAAAAGCCATTAATATGGCTTAGGTACGTTGATGATATTTTTGCTATATGGCAACATAGCATTAACGATCTAAATATTTTTTTACAAGATATAAATTCTCGAGAGCCTACAATTAAGTTTACTTTAGAGATGGAGAGGGAGAATAAATTGCCATTCCTCGATACTTTAATAATAAAACAAAACAACAAATTAAAAACTACAGTTTACAGAAAACCGACAAACACAGATAGGTATCTCAATTTCTTTTCAAATCACTCAAAATCGGTCAAAATAGGAGTAATTAAAAGTTTATATGACAGAGCAAAACTTGTTTGTACCGACAGTGATACACTACAAAAAGAAACAAATCACATAAAAGACATTTTAATAAAAAACAATTACCCAAAAAAATTTATAGATAAATCGCTTAAAAATTTTGATACTAGACAAAACAGATAAGTTATTAATAACAATAATAATAACTCTCAAACAATCAACCTCACAATTCCTTATATCCGCGGTATTTCTGACACAATTAAAAGAGTAGGAAATAAATACAACATAAGAACGACATTTAAAACAAAAAATACTCTTAGATCTCTATTAACAAAGACTGAACCAAAAAATATCCAACAAAATACCAAAAATGTGGTTTAAAAAATTCCCTGCGAATGTGGCAAATTCTATATAGGTGAGATATCTAGACCGTTAGATGTTAGATTAAAAGAGCATAAAAACCTTCTTAGAAAGGGCGATTTTAATAAATCTAGAATTTGTCAACACGCATGGGAATCGGGTCATAAAATCAATTGGAATAATTCCAAAACGGTATTAAAAGAATCGGTAACAAAATACAGAAGATTAAAAGAAACCGCTATAATTAATTTAAATAAAAATAACTGTATTGCTATGCCTTCGGTAGATTTAAATTCAATATGGTTCCCGATTCTAAAGAATACAATTAAAAACATTTAAATATTTGAATACACAATCAGTACAATAAACAATCACACAGTAAACATTACCTATATATATATATATATATATATATATATATTTTTGGTAGTATGTCACTGTCATGAAAATCCATTATTGTCAGTGTAAGTATCGTTGACATACAAAAAAATATATTTACTTTCACTCGTTACTTTATATATTACAAATTAATATAATTTATTTTTTAGTTCAGTTTTGAAAACGGTGGGAGATTACCCTCCGAAACGTTAACGTTAAAAGTTTGTACATTTTTTATAACATTTTTATATCTTTAAAAATATTGTTCGTTAGGCAAATTTATTACAAAAAAAAAGAATAACTGAGAAATTTGTCTCCGTTTGGTTTTTTGTTTTTACCCAGTGATTCTTTCTTTAAATAAGAACAGGTATTTTTGATATTTTTTGAGTTTTAGACAGTGGCGAAAAAACCAAATAAAGTAGAAAAAATAAGATATATGATCATAAAATTCAACAAAATTTAAACAAGATTTTGATATTAAAATAAAATCATTAGTAGTGCTTTTCTCATATTGACCGCTTCAATTGTCCCGTGAACATTTTGCTGTTTACGTATGTCATTCCGTTTTACGTGAATAATATAGTTACTTGACAAAGGTGCACGCGAATCTTAACCTTTCAATAGTAGCGCGCCGACAGTCGCTCTGCATCAGTTTTGCTTCGACAATAATTTCCATTGCACTCACCTCCAAGTGTTGTGCTTCTCAATACCTTCCGGGAAGAGTGTGTATTAGTAGGCGATTGAGTGAGCCAATGAGTAGTTTCCGGCTTTTGATGAATAATTCTAGATTGTGGACTGAGAATCCGCAGCGACCACTGACGTAACAAAACATATTAATTTATTTTTCTGTTCTTTTAACAAGTTCTTTTGATTGTTTTTGCTATTTTTTGTTGTCACTGTTACACCTATACGTTTTTAGAATGGCATCCTTTGAAAACAAGAGCGGCTACATAATGGAATGGAACAATGTTTCCAGTCCTCTAATGAAGAGGAATTACCCGTTGATGAATGTGATGAAGAGAAAGAAAGCGCCATTGAACTGGATATACAAGAAACAGATAGTAAACAGGATATTTCAGACTATGAATCGGGTGTTTTACAAGAAGCTGTTGGTACATTTTTCATAGGTAAAATGGTAAATGGTAAACCAATCTACCAAATGGAGAAAACACTGTCCTCCAAAAAATGTGAGAACCCGATCCGAAAATTTAGTTACCCATTTATCGGGTCGAAAAGGAATGGTTAAAACACTAAAAATGCATTTGTCGATATAACCCTATTTCTTTCTATAAAATTTACTATAAATTATTGCAGATTATACAAATAAACATATTCAGGCTGCTCAAGATATACTATTTTAAATAAATATGTCAAAAGAAAAATTTCAAAGAAATAAAATACATGTTAAGATAAAGATCGATATTCTCGAGAACGTGATGCCAAAACATCTGACATCATTGAAATTCAAGCATTGTCTGCGAGTCCTTGGGAGGTAAATAATTCCCCAGATGCTGTTGTGGAAAGGATGTGTAGAACGGGGACCCGTAAGAGGAAGTGGAAGAAACTACTGATAATGGGTTTACCATGATAGAAAACCTAAAGAAGAATTTCAGGATGACTCTCGTAGGAACGGTTAGGAAAAATAAAACAGAGCTTCTTGTTCAATTTACTCGCCCAGTATATCGGCCTGAAAAGTCGTCAATATTTGTCTTTCACGAGAATTACACGCTCTTACCTTATATACCAACAAAAGATAAAAAAAAATTTTGCTTATGTCAAGTTTACACCATGATAACACTATTTATAGTGAAGCGAATATAACAGGTACTTACAATCAAACTAAAGGAGGAATAGATATGGTGGACAAACTTTGTGCTACTTATAATTGTGTACGTGCCACTCCGAGGTGGCCAATAGTAATCTTTTACTCAATGTTAAATGTTGCAAGTATACATTCTCTAGTTATTTGAAAGGCGAACGACGTTGATAAAAAAAAATTACGGGGATTTTTGCGGAAAGTATATTTTGAATTAACACTTGATTACATAGGAATTCGCTCTACTGTATCGAATATACCAAGATCGACAAAACTAAGAATTAGAGAGATTCTTGAACTAGATGTTTCGGAGGAGTCTTGGGAATCTCCAGCAAAACAAAGAAGTTGATCTGATATCTATGAACAAAAATCGCCCCAACCGGTATTTCTGCAAAAAATGTCACACTTCTATATGTTTGGAACGCGCTCTAATAATTTGTCCAGAGTGTTTTGAAATAGAGCATGGTGAAATTTAATTTTACAATGGCTATTTTACCTACTTTCAAGTTATTTTTATATATATTTTTTACTGTAGTTCTTAAAGGTATGTATTAGAAGTTTTGCATGTTTTTTTTTAAAACATTGTATTGAACATATTGGTATGTTTTTAAATAAGTACGTAATACAATAATTTAGGTTAATAGACGTAATTAATAGTAAGTAATAGACGTAAAAACTACTAATATACAAAAATACGACGTTCTCTAATGGCGGATTAGGAGTCCGCAGCGACCACTGGTGTTGCAAAAGTCAGCGCGACTACTGGAAGGTTAAACAAAAAAAGGTACCAAATTTCAGTATATTCTATGAAAAAAATAAAGTTTTATTATTCCGCCAAATTCCTCAAAAAAACAAAGTCTTAACAAATATTTACTCATAAATTTCGGAAGTACTATTCTTTTTGAGTAAAAGATGTCATACCAAAGGCAATATAAAATATACGTATATTACTAAGGGATCAAAGACTATCAATACCGACTTTGCCCCCATTGTGTGATGTAATTTCCAATCTCTAGATAGCGAATAATCTTCAGTTCAATTTCATTTTTGAATATTACATCTGAAACTAGCTAGAAAAGGTACATATATTGAAAAAAATATCGATGGCATTGAGATATTTTAAAGGGTTATGCAATAAGAGTATCAGAATTTATATTCAAGTGATAATCCGCTAATTTTTTTGATTATACTGAAGAACAAATAGTGGCTGTATGTTTTGCTTTGAATAATGTTTGTTCAAATGTATATGTAGTATTCTGGAGTCCCAATTTTAACTCTCTCACATAACATAACTCTTTCATACATATCGCGTGATATATTTTTAATGGTGGTTGAATATTCCAGATTTAACATAAAGCCACAAAAAGAATCCAAGTACGTGAATTGGCATGATATTGTAGACCAGTTAATATTACTATTTAACGAAATAACGCATTCAAAAAATGTCTTTTGCAATAAATCGATCAGGCTAGATGTGTGACAAGTCACTTCGTCTTGCTGCAAGAAAAAACACTTTTTATGTCCACATTTATCAGTTCAAGTCAAGGATATACTGTTCAACATATTGCTATAGCGTTCACCATTAACCAGAATTCGATTCGAATTAACGATTTCCATCTTCGTCTTCAAAAAATATGGTTCTATCACATTTGAGACATTATTTTCAAAACATCATGGCATTATTTATTTTTATAAATAAAATTAAAATTAACTGATTATCGCTTATAGTTATCCTTGTGCCGTCTTATTTTAAAGTTCTTACACTCTTATTGGACAACCCTTTAGTTAGTAAGGTAATTTGAGAGCGAATAAATTCCGATACTTTCAATAATGACGCAGTTCGACATGATTTTGGTAACATTGAAAAGAATGCCCTTTTTCCCTTTTATTTAGGTATATTTTTTTATTAAAACACCTTTTTACAGAAATGGCCTAGCACTTCCCATTTTCAAGTACCTGCTTCTCCTTTATATTATGGGCTAATTGAAATTATATGTAACTGACTTTGGATTGGACAATGTAGGAATTATCACAAGACCGTAGAGGGGGTATTTCCACAGTATTCTACGAGCCTATATGGGTAGTTTTATTGTTTTCTATTGTTTTCTATAGTTTGCCTTCTGCACTTAGATCTTATAGACATTAGTTCCTCACAGACATGTTTTTCGGTGATTCTAATCCCTTATCAGGAACTGATCCACAACTTCCTGAGAACACCAGTTGTAACCCAACATTTTTAACAACTATCAGTGAATCTCACTTAATAACTCAGAATCAATTAATTGACTTGGAATTAACAAAGCAAAAATCGGAACTTCTTGGTTCCAGACTTCAACAATGGAAACTGCTAGATAATAGTGTTTCATTTTATCGAAAACGGAAAGTAACATTTTTAAGTTTTTATAAAATGGAAAGGTGTGGCGTGTCTATTGGTTTAATGAATGAGCTTAATGTTGTACATTTAGTTTCCGAGTGGACTATTTTCATACATTTGACGACATACAGACTAAAAGCAGTAATTTTTCATAAACAAAAACCCATCTATTCCTTTAGCCCATTCAGTGACAATAAAAGAAACCTATGACAACTTAGCAACCATACTAAATCGCGTTAAATATGAACAGTATCAGTGGGATATTTGTGTGTATTTATAAGTGATAGGTATATTATTAGGACTTCAAGGGAGTTTTACAAAGTATTGCTGTTGTTTGCGTCTATGTGTCAGTAGAGCAACAAAAGAACATTAAAGTAAGAAAGATTGGTGCTTCTTTCGCCTCTCCATATTAAGTTTAGACTAATGAAAAACGTTGTCAAAGCCATTGTCAAAGAAGGTAATGGTTTCAAGTACCCTAAAGAAATATTTCCTCAGTTAAGTGATGCAAAACTAAAACAAGGTGTATTTGTAGGACCTCAAATAAGGGAGCTTGTAGGTGATTTCAGTTTTCAAGAAAAATTAAATGAAAAGAAATTGGTCGCTTGCAAGAGTTTTGTAAGTCTAGTGAAAGAATTTCTCGGCAACAAGAAAAATGAAAACTATAAAAATCTCATAGCTGAACTCTTGAAAGTCTATGAAATACTAGGGTGTCCTTAAAAACGCATTTTTTGTTGTGAAAACATTCACAACCGAAAATAAAATTCACCCTGTAGATGTATACAAAATTAATAAAAGTCTAGACCCATACTGAAGTTGAAAAACGATACCATCAGAGAAAAATAAATCCCGCATTTTTCTGGAGAATCATAAAAAAAGGGACTCGTAATAAATATAAAAGATACAAGTACCCTAAAGTAGATATTGATGGTAATGGCAGTTGGCACCAGGAAAACAAACATCCTTTCAGAGAAACGTGATAGTGAAAGGTTCTGTAGCGGGTAAAGGGGCGAAGTGAGGCATTCGAGTAAAAACCAAGAAATGACAGGAACAGATGGTTTTTATAGTCTGATCACGTGGACAGGGCTACGTGGGAATTCGAAGTCCAAAGGAGAACGAATCGAGAGTTTGAGTTGAAAGGTTGGTAAAGAGAGTTCGGGTTAACCCATCACACGTAACTAGTTCGAGAGAAATCACGAGAAAAGAGTGAGAGTTAAAAGCACACGTTTAAGAATTGCACGCGAAGATTAAGAGTAAAAAGCACAATTTGAAAATTGCACTTTAGTCAGTTCCCTGTCGATTCCGATTCCGAAATCCAGTTATTTTTGTTACGCCAAATCTCGCAAAACTTAAGACAATTACAGAAAAATTGCCCATTAAAAATGTAGTGAAGTAGTTGTGAATTTTAGTAAATAAATGTACTATATGTGTATCTTCTGCTTACTAATTCAATAACCAATATCCATTTCGCGAACCAGCGAATCCTGTGGAAATATTATTATATCTCCCAATGTGCGGACGAGGTTTTTAACAGAGGACTTCCCGCACACTCTCATTTGAATTTTTTTCGAAAAATTTGGATGCAGTAAGCGACAAACAAGGGGAAAAGTTTCACCATCAGGACGATGGAAGCAAGATACCAGGAACGCTGAACCCATCTATGTTGGAACACAAGAGGAATGGAATTGAAGAAAGAAAGGAGAAAATATAATATATTTGTATTCACATAATCCTCATGTCTTGGCATATATTTGTCACGTTTTACATGCTTATATTAAATAAATATTCGATTGTAAAAATATGTCGTCTTCTTTATCCCCCACTACCGACCCCCTCTAACAAAAAAAATGTACGTGTTATAGTAATTAGCTTATCATTTTAGGATGTAGGACTACAAAATACTTCGTATATACATATTTTCATCAAAGTTACCTCAAAAAAGTTTAAATTTGTTGACCTGTGTTATATTGCATTTGAATGGTTCGTAACAATTACGACAGGTATCCACTAAGATTTAACAAATACTATCTAACTATATTTTTGTCGTTTTCATCCACTTCGTTTTTCGCGCTTCTTATTCTTCTATTTTTGCATACTTATGCAATCAAAATTTCCGTATTTGATTTGATTTACCCATTCAGTTAGAACAGAAGAATTACATTTTCTTACGTTTTCTAAATAAAATCTCGAAAATAGGAAAGACTTTCTGACATTGATTTGAGATGCATATTTCAAATATCCCGTTGAAGCGTTTTGCCGAATCTTGTTACATCCATCGACAGAATATTTTATTTAAATTTTAGGGTCTAAAATTGTGCTCACCTCTGACATGTTTATCGAATTTTCCATTTCGGTCGGAGAAAACTATTTCCTGCCTGTGTTCGCTTTGCATCGAAATAACTTATACCATTTTTTTCTAATTAAATTTAATTGAAAGATTCACTTCCATTTTTTGAGGTTTGGTAGCGGCTTTTTATAGTTTTTTTATAACTTTTTTAATTTAATTAGAAAAAAATTAAATCTTTACAAACAAAAACACAATAATGAATAAATATCAAATAAAGAATAAAGAAAATAAAATAAAAATAAGAATAAATGAAATATCATCATCAAGGAGTGATTAAAACTAAATATTGTTATAGTTAGCATTGCCACATATCTATACTAAAACCATATTAAGCTGATTCATTAAACCATCAATATTACAACAGACAGCGATCCTTCCATTTTATAAAAACTTGAAAATGTTACATTCCGTTTTTGGTAAAGTTAAACACTTGCATTTCTTTATAACAGGTTCCACTGTTGAAGTCTGAAACCAAGAACTCCCGATTTTTGTTTTGACAATCCCAGGTCACATATCAAATAATTTAATTCATTCTGAGTTATTAAGTCGGGTTTAAATTTGGATACTAAATTTTGTCCCTTTGCTTTTTCGACATACCTTCTCTTTTAGTTATACAAAAGTAGCAATCACTTACATGATCAGTAGGTCCTCTTTACACCATAGGAACAGCAAACAGCATCGAATTTTTCTTGCGATGAATCGACTGCACTAAATTTGCGTGACAACTCACAAAGCAAACATGAGGAGCCCAACTTTTATCTTGAACTCCAATTTGATACTAAAAATATAACAGATAGGCTTTTTTGACTTCCTCGGATATCGATCTAACTTGTGACTAAATAAATCGTCAAAAAGAGCACTCTCATTAATGTAACAAAAATCATGTCGACCTGTGTTATCATCGTCGAAGACAAAACGATAATTTTCATAATAATCTTGAACCCATATATTCTGAACTGTTCCGTATGGTACGATGTCATATTTCATATTATTTCGAATTATGCTTGGAAATACTTTGTGATATTTTCACCATAGATAAATTTGAACGAGGGGTCTTTCTATCACTCATAATTCTCTGTTCATTAATTAATTCATTAATTATTGATTGGTTTGTCCGTTACTTTGTGATAGTTCATTTTTTAAAAAGGAATGAAACAATTTTTTATTTTGTTATCTATTACTTTTATTTTTAAACAAAATTTGTGTGACTGTAGTTTCGTAAAACGATTTTACATTCTAAAAGTTTTAAAATAGTGTTTGAGAATGTAAAATCGTTTTCACACAAATAGTCACACAAATTGTGTTTAAAAATAAAAGTGATAGATAAGAAAGTAAAAAATTGTTTTATTCCTTTTTAATTCATTAATTTATCCTAGTTAGGGAACTGACCGAGGTTCTGAACTTTTTCACCTCATCTTATTGAGTGATATAAACAACGGCAATTAGTTTAATTTCGAAAAAGTGTTTATACCTATTGTTGTGTGTTTTACAAAAAGTGCTTTCCGAAAAAATAAAAAAAGGTAGTCAACTTTATATTTTATTTATATTACAACGATTGCCATTCTATATCCTTCTACTTTGAGAAATTGGCAAAATAAATAAATAACAGCTCATCTTATTTTCGATCATTTGGAACCCAGCTCAATTATTTGTAGTTTCTGGGTCGGTATTTCGCTATGTAATTTAGCCTTAGATTATACTTACATGCAAACTTTATCCAATTAAGCATAATATTAATTTGTTTTAACTCTATTTTTTTTACCCTATTTTTAATGACATGGCCACACGGTAACGGATTATTATGGTTAATATTGAATTGGCGTTAAAATAACCGTTTTGTAATAAGTTTTAGTTCTTCCCTATAGAAACTTTTATTCTTTTATTTTGTGCTCCGTTTCGCTACTCATGGTTACTAGTACTACAAATACCGTGAAAACATAAATTATTGTGTGAAGAATGTGGAATAAGAGCTAATAAAAATCAATCATTTTTGTTTAAGCCGGCGAAGGCTTGCAAATGATATTGTTCTCATACAAACTTCAGAAGAATATAAATAAAAGTTGCAGAAGGCAGTAGAACCATATGCAAATGAAAGGAAAATAAATCTGAAAAAGGCGCATGCTATTAGTGTTTATTAAACCAGCAACCAAAATGTAGAATAGAATACAATCCTCACAAAAAAAATTAATTGGAGATGAAGGAGAAGGATGTCATCAAAGGAATCGAAAGCCGTAATATCAAAATATAATAATGAAAACGGTCTCAGAGAAATATTTCCCCAATTTTTCCATCCCAAATTTAATTAGAAACTTTTTCAAAAACACCTTTTATCTACTTTGACCAATGAAGGTATAAAAAAATTATAAAATAAAAAGAGTTGCTTAAAGACTGATAGTGCGAAATCATTCAAGAGATATCACATAAACCATTTAAAGAAATTATTAAAAGGTAATTTCAAAGCTCGTGTTTTTGCAGCGTTTAAATAAACTGAAGAACAAAAACAAAACGCAACATTATAAAAATATATTTTATTAAATTAATTTTGTAATTTTCGGGTCATATTATTGGGTATTATATAATATAATTGGTTATTATAACAATTAATAACCCTGCGATGCGTGGGCCGAATTATATATGTTGGTGGCATTGTACACATGCTTCATTAAGTTCACAAGTTTATTTAAGGTTGCCCACGCAAGGGTCAATTAGACAAAAGTTTAACCAATGGTATATAATGGTATACTAAGGTATATATATAAGGTATATATAAGGAATACCGTTCAAACAAATTACCCTATATAAGTACAATCCAAAGATGGAATTGTGAAAAAAGTGGGTGTTGGCTGTCCCGTCGAATATGCCCCGAAGTAGATAAAAACAACTCCCATCAACAAAAAAGGTGATGAACACAGTTTACTAGGATTTGCAAGGCTTTATCTTCATCAACTTCGACGATTCACTAACCCATTCGTTTTATTATGTAATAAATCTGGGTATCCCGCAAACAGTCGGGTAACACTATGGCAGACACCCCTAAATATTGCACTGTTTGGCGAGCTATTTATGGCCTGGCATTATCTTACGGAGATGTGAGAACGCATTGGTAGAGATAGCCTAAAAATGAGCAGCAATATTTCCGTTACTTTAAGGATTGCATTTAAACATTATCTCATGGTTGTGACAGTTGTATAGCATTATAATGTAAATGTCGATAGTTATCCTTAAAATACCCCAGCTGCAATAAAAGCATCACAAACTTGCGGGAAATTCTCATGCCGGATTCATACAGCAAGACGTCTAAGACATCCTTGGATACTTCTAGGTCTACCATAATGTACTCGTGCATAACTTTGATCATTATAACATATCAAGCATGTCCTCATATTGGTAGAAGTTCAATTTCTTGCTATAATCAAAAACCTAAGCCTTCTTCTTCCATAGCAATAGCTTCTTCAAATGCAGATGATTGCCTGAAATGACATTGTGTGAAAATTCGTTGCATTTCTCGCAACATTTTACAGCATATACGTCATTGAATTCTTATATTGGAACCTTCGGTATGAAACACTAATCTCGAAGAGAATTACAACTAAACACCAAATCACTTTTTAAAGTTCTCAACATGTCTTGTGCTAAGCATGTCTAGTGCTAAGCATGTCTGTGCTAAGCATGTCTTGTGCTAAGCATATCATCTGGAGATGATTTAGTCTCGTTATGATTAAGAGATTCAATTATATCGTGACGATGCTAATATGGTTAGCAAAACGTACGTCGAGAAATTTAAAAAAGTGGTTTGGTGTTTAGTGGTAAATCTATACGTAAAGTTCTTGGTTTCAATAAAATATTAACGAAAAAATCGTGATTATATTTTATTTCGTCATAAACATATTTGCAATTCAAATCGATTAGTCGTATTTTACTCACGCAATACATCAAAAAATGATTCTTATCCAACTGTAAAAATACCTGTTATATCAATATACAAAGTAAGATCCAATTTTTATTTATTAACTATTTGCAAAATAAAAAAAAAACAATAAAATCCGAAAACGTTTTAAGATTTTACGTCATAATTAAAATGAATTATTTATTTTTTTCTTAGCAATAAATATAATATAATTATTAATACATTTAATACTATGAAATGTCTGAATGATTGCGGCGTGTATATATATATATATATATATATATATATATATATATATATATATATATATATATATATATATATATATTTATTTATTTTTTATTTGGGTTTTTCGCCACGATCTAAAACTCAAAAAATATCAAAAATATCTGTTCTTACGTAAATAAAGAATCACTGGGTAAAAAAAAACCAAACGGAGACAAATTTTTAAGTGATTCTTTTTTGTAATAAATTTGCCTAACGAACAAAATTTTTAAAAATATAAAAATGTTTAAAAAATATACGTTTTAACGTTTTAGCGTAAACTGCTCGACGCACGTTTCGCTAACCATGTTAGCATCATCAGGAGATGATTTAATCTCCAAATATAGAGGTACAACAACATAAAATGGCCATTGACACGGACTTTACTGATTGCGAGGAAAATGACAACTCGAGAACATCATCTTGTGTACTAGCCCTGTTATGTAGGTTGACTACAGCTTTTCATCAGACTCCGTTCTTGAAGACCAGTCTATAATAAAGAATTTACAATTTCAATCGCCAATTCCTTCTACTTCTGGTACTTCAAGTAATATCTTTCTACCTTATCTGATACATTCTTCAACCAAAGAACCTGACGATGATGATAAACTTTATGATATTCAAAAATATATAACATTTTCAGCAAAGAGGTATAATATTTATTCGTCATTCGTGCTAACAAGAGACATGAACAAAATACTTTTGTTACAACGTTACTAAAGACAAGTTACTAAAGACAATTATAGTTGTTTATTTTGAGATCTCTAAAGTTGTTGCACCTTTGTTTTCACTTACAATATTATCTTTATTTGTTGTATCTTAAGTTGAGTGTGATTTTAACAATGAACACAATTTATTTTTTTTTATAGATCTAAGATGGGCCAACAGAATTTGGTCATGAAAATCAAAGTCTGAAAAAGTAATTTTTCTTATATTCCTATTAGCAATGTATATACCTAATTGTTGAAAATAAAAATAACTTTATTTTTAAACGTAATTTTCATTTTATTGCAGTTTCTAGCTATGATGCGCCAAAGATAGCCCAGACGCTATTTTTTTTAATTAATGATTAAAATTAATAGACAATAAATTTTCTTTAGTCATTTAATATAATAATATTATATATCAGAAATATAAAATGTTAAATTTAATGGAATTGTACATACGTGAATACTATGCTTCTTAAGAAACCGGGTATCTAACAAGGCCTAACGCAGACCTTTTTAAAAAACATTTTTTCCCATTAAATTATATAAAATAATTAAATTTTGTTGCAATTATTGAAAACTAAAATATATTAATATATCAATACAACAAGAGTGTATTCAAATAAATGAAAATTGCCTAATTTATCAAGGTTTTGCAAAAAGTGGGCCTTATAACGTTCCCGTACCTTATATTAATCAAGGATAGAATCGTAAAAACTTGTCATAGTAAAGAATATAAGGTAACTTGTTTTGAGAAAGTAATACATCAATGAATTATATAGCAACTTTGTAGCGTTCACAAATTTTTGATCGCTACTGGTAACATCGTTTCAAGCAAACTGTATTTGAAAGAGTATCATTTAGGATAAGGCCAAGACAGTCTAATTCCAAATCTCCAGGTGAGGGGACGTTTTCGCACCTTACCGTTCCGACAGAGGCATGTAGGTTAGCTGGCCAAGCCATGCTAGGCTTATTTTTTCTGATATTCTTGTAGAGGATTTTACGACCCGGACATTAGAGAATTCTGTGAACCCGAGACCAGGCTGTTGAAGAACCACTTATTTCAGAGCCCGACCATTGCCGAAACCGTACTCTTTTTTGGAGCCACTTGGCACAGTAACCGGTCGAACAAATTCCACCGAATTGCCCATAGGCGTACTCATGGTATTTGAATACCCCAGTACTAGATAGGCAAGCGGCGGGACAACCGAGTAATAAGGCCAGATTAATACATTCTTATTATATTTTCGTACAAAGATAAAGCTTCACGTTTCTATTTTTAAATTACCTACTTTTCTGACTACCGTCAGAAAATAGACAATTTGCCGTTCGATTTGATTTGGTATTGATAATTTTACTTATTTTGATCCTATTTGATTACCCTTAAGTTATCTTTACTTTTTAATATTATATTGTCTGAATAGAGTTAGTACCATCTACTTTATAAGTACAGGGAACTAGAGACGAGTTTGTGTAGGTTAGAGCAACTTGTTCAATTTCTTGATTTTTCACGGTAAGGTTTAACGAACCACAGTCCCTAAACCTTACTGTGTCTTTTTTATAGTTTTTTTATTTCTACCTTTTAAGGTGCTTTGTTTTGTTTTATTTTTAAGTGTGCTTACGTGTATTAAAGTATAAAATCAAGAAAACAGTTTTTATAGATAGACCCCTTCGCGTTCAAGGGTCTTTTATAACAAAGATACATTAACGAACCGTGTGGCGCTCCTTTGACGCGCAGCTCCATCCTGTCCAGGACCTTCTTCTCGGTGCTCCGGGCGAACTGCTGCCGTCGCTGTGATCAATATTTTTTTATTTTTTTTTCAAAGAGAAAATAATTGGTCACAACTTCTTTTTTCGGATTTGGCTCGTATTTTGTCCATTTATATACTTTATTTTTGATTTCGGTTAAATGTTCTCTTTATTTCAATAAATAAGAACTTCCGACAATGGAATTAATATTCTTCTTCTTCCCATCTTCTTGTTCATCAACGGCTGGTACACATAATTCAGCTTCTGCCCTAAGTTGAGAAGAAGGAAGATTGTTTATGTTTGGATTCTCTTCATCGTCTGAATCTTCGCCTGTTAATTCATCGCAGGCATTGTTTAGTGGATGGCATAATAATTATATCCACATTGTTCGTGTTGACATCGTTATCTTCTTTTATCATTCTTATAAGATTGTCAAGTGTAAGTTTTGAAAAAAGAATATCTTTATGTCCATTGTCCTTTTAAAAGGACACCTATATTTTCACCCATCTGTGTATCATGCCATACGTTAATAACAAATCAAACATTTTTTAAAAGCTTTATATATGCTCTCCGAATACTACAATTGAATTACATGCCCCTGTGAATAAAAAAAAAACTTACTGATACATCTTGAAGTCCATGGGCATGGCCATGGAAACTTTTAAAGTGACACAAAGCTATACAAAACACAGCAAACTTATGGTTATTTAACTTTAACCATCACTTTACATTTTTAGTTAAAGAAATCACATGCTGCCATTTCATGCAGAGTAATTTATTTAACGCAAGAGTGTATAACAAAGTAATATGTTAAGTATCCTTCTAGAAGGATTGTGGGCATAACTGAATTATGATTATTTTTTTATTTTTTAACGGAGTTAACTTCTAATTCAATACATTGAATATGTATGAAAATTTAGATTTTTATTAATGAACTACGTAATTCATACGTAGAAACTTATCAGCATAATGGTTCGTTTGTTTACTGTGGACCAAAAATGGATTGAAACGATCGAACGGTGTTGTCGAGTGAACAGTTCACAACAGAGTTAAAACATGTATCAGGTGATTTTTTTAGTGTATCCGAACTTCCAATAGAGGTCGCGGTCAAATGAATTGTTAGTTTGCGCGCCTCTAGTTTCAAGGTTATTCAATAAGGTCTGGCAAATCATCGTGGAAGGTTTAACATCAGAGCAACGCTTGTAAATGGTAGACATTTATTTTCAAAATCAGTATTCTGTTTGCCAAACTTATGAGCACTTCAATTTTATGGTGCACATAATCCCTCTACCGCACGATGTTCGCCGAATTATCGACAAATTCCGAACGCATTTCACGCTGCTCGATATTAAATGAAAAACAAGACAAAAAATTACGCGCTTCGAAGAAAATATTACCGCTGTTGACGACAGTGTTAATGAAGCTTCAAAATCTTAAATTCACCGTCGTTCGCAGGAAGTTGGGTTTCCTTATTCGACCACGTGGAAAAGTTTGCATAAAGATCTTGGTATGGTATCTTACTAGAACCAGCTTGTCCAAGAATTCACGCCGCAGATCCATCATCTGCGTCGTGCTTTCAGTGAATGGGCTCAACTTCAATTGCAACTTAACCCAGAATTTAAACGTAAAATTTTGTTCAGCGACGAAGCTGATTTTTGGCTAAATGGTTCCGTTATAGATAAAATTGCCGCATTTGGAGTAAAACTAATTAGGAAATGATCCAACAATTACCGTTATATCGAGAAAATGGATGGTGCAGACTGTAAAAAGCCCATTACCGTTAATGGGGATTACTACAGAGCGATTATCAATGATTAGTTAATTCCCAATTTGAATGGTATTGGTCCGGTGAAGATGTGATTCACACAGGACGGATCCACGTTTCACACAGCCCACGCAATGATCGATTTATTGAGGGAACCATTCGGTGAGAAAATTATTTCGAGTAATAGACCTGTTAATTTTCCACCAAGTTCATGTGATTTAACAACTTTAAATTCTTTGTAGTTATGTGAAATATTTGGTCTATGCCGATAGACCAGCAACTATTGATGCCATGGAAACCATCATGACTCGGACAATTGTGGACATAAGCCCCAATTGAATAAGTGGTCGGAAATTGAATTGAGAGAATGCGCTTTGTCAGAAGTAACCGCGGGGTACATTTGTCCGCAATTATTTTTAAACATTAATGCTGTTGAATGATATTTCACCTAAAATAAATAGTTTCAATGCATCTAAACGGGTATTGTTTTATTTGAATTTAAAGTTCCAACGCATTTAACAAATTACCTTATATAAGTGCAATCCAAAGGTGTATATTCGGCGATTTGTGACCGTTGAGGAAACTTGGGTTTATCGCTACATGCGAGAAATAAAGGAATATTGAAAAGAGTTGGTATTGGCTATTCCGGCAAAGTAGATGAAGACGCTTCCATCAACAGAAAAGGTGATGATGATCAACTATGAAGAAAAATTAAAAGCGATCGTAGAAGTGTATAATTGGTTAAATTAAATGAAGAGTTGACAAAAAAAAACGACTTCATTACGCGAAGAGAAAGTGGTTTTCACCACCCATTTGTCTAGCGTTTGATGCTGTATTCTCTGAACTTGGACCTCTGACTTCTTTATCTTTCCGAATATCAAAAAATGGCTGATTGAAAAGAAATGTATATCAAATGGAGGGATCATCATTGATAAGTATTGAAAGATCTATAAAGTTAGAAAATAATTGGATGAAATGAATAGAGCTAAAAGAAGACTACGTTGAAAAATAAATTGATTGTCAAACAAAAAACAATATTTTATTTCAAAAATTTTTAATATTTTTTGCTCTGTACTCGTATTTAAAGTAATGAATTTTTATTGTGAAGATCATTGTTGCTCGCTTAATCTGTTATTAACACTAACAATCATTTTTTGTGCATAACTGACCTTCTAATGTTCAAATAACATTCAGTTTAATACTCCAATGACTATTCAATGAACACTTACTTTAGTTAATATTATGTCTCTCCTATATATATCCTATGCCACTGTTTCCTAACTTGTGTCAGTTTCCCATATTATACCCCTTTTTTCCAACTTCCTCTCTAATTCCATCATTCTTCTTGGCCTTTCTTTACAGTTCTTCCCTTTCACTCTTTTTTTAAATCTGTTTTGCAGCATGCAACACACTTGGTCAAACTATCTTAGATGTCGTTCTGCTATTTCATCATTTATAGGTTCAATCTGTAGGTTTTGTCTAAATGTTTAATTTCTTGTTCTCTCTCTCCTTATTTTTTTCTCTATTTGTCCCAGAATTCCATTCTATTGCATTCGGACCATTCGGACCAAACCATTCCATTGCATTTATACGTAACCGATGTTTTTCTGTTATAGATCATGTATCGCTATTGTAAATTATTGTTAGTCGGATTACCTTTTTAATTACTGCAGATTTTATCTTATTATCTCTATCAAATTTATTCTCCCTTAAAATGATATACATATATGACTTGAATTCAAAATATAAAATTAATTTGCAGTAAATAAGAAAAGCATAGATATATATTTTTGAATAATATGTTAATTAAATTAATTAGCTTGTCCTTATAAATAATACTGATGTTAATTAATATTACTGAAATTAAATGCAGTATTCTATTTTAGTCTATCTGTTTTAATGGACTAGCTCTGTTCACATTTTTGTACTACGATAAACTGTACTTTGTTTAAAATAAACAAGAATGTTTGTTTTTCATTTATTTCTTGTCTTACTTTGTATAACATAAACAGATCACGAAAAAGAAAAGACATGTTCTCGTATATATTTTCATAAAATTAAATTAAAACTTTAGAGTCATCTTGAACACACTTATTTTTATATTTGACTGATTAAGGGCCGGTTCTACAATACAAGAACATACCAAGTATAAGCTATATTTGGAATAAAATTTGAAACGCCCTTTCTGTAGAACGGGCGTAACGGGGGTTTATTCCAAGTATAGCTTATACCTGATATATTCTTGCATTGTAGAACCGGTCCTAAATGGAATTTTATTTCGAATTGAAATTATTTGTACTGTTCTTTTTTTTATCTGCTCTCGTGTAATATTAGAGTAGTTCAAAATTTCTGGATTTTGTTAGTATCTTATCTAAGTCATTGAATTTTTTCATGTTTTATACTCTGTATTTATATTGTTGTTCTTAAATTGCTCATTCGTATCGTCTATTACTTATTATTTATTTAATTTTACTGTTTAATATTACTTATTAAACAGTCGAATATTTCTATGATTCTAGGAAAAGTATGAATAATTTTAAAAACTTTTTATTCAAAGCAGCATTATTCAAAGCAGTGGAATCGGTAACAAAAACATGCTGAAGAAGATGAAGGAACCTCACTTTAAACAGCACAATAGTGGTTCCAAAAGATCTGAGGAAGATATTAAATAATATCTACTGAGCTTAATATTCCACATTATTCTTCAGTACGATATCTTCATCATCATGCCTAGAGTAACAAATGTTACCGAGGGTCATGTTGACACTTGCCAAAACCTACTTCAAAATCCACGAACTGACATTTAATTTGCCAAATTGAAACTCACTTCTGATAAAACATAGGTGTAGATCAATAATCAAGACAAACCCAACCAATTGCTACCTTAGACTAAAGGTGGAACTTATGGCCTAACATGGGAGGCACTCCTGAAAGCCGATGTACTATTTTGAGATCGTGAGGATAGCCAAATTTAACTCGCCGATCAACCTTCCGGACTCTTCCTTAAATGAAATGCTTTGCCCAACATATATGTGGTGATCCACCACTTCCAAATCCCTTCCTAAAATAGAAATTCTTCTGCCTTCAGCAAATTTATTGAACATGACCTGACTTTTTCAGATTTCTTTTCAATCCAAATGATTCTCCAGCCTTTGCAGCTCCTCTAGATCTTGTGAAAGGAGGACGATATTATTTGGTTTGAGTATGCACCATTGATCTTTATTCCATCCTGTTCCCAATCCAGATTACGGAACACCTCTTGAAGGTAGGCAGGAAAAAGAACAGGCGATCTTGCGTTATCCTGCCGTACACCTCGATCTACCATAATTCCAACTTTAAGATTATCAAGGTGAACTGTCCCAGTACCTTTATCATATATTGATCCAAGTAGGTTTACATAAGATTTGTCTACATCTTGGTTAAGCAATGCGTCCGTTATGGCTTGCTTTAAGACTGAATCAACAACTTTTTCATAGTCGATAAAAGCCAAACACAGTTGCATTGTGTATTTGTTATGCCTTATTATAGCCTGCTGTACAACTTGGACTAATCCAGGTTGAATTAATCCAAATCCACCTGTGCTTAGTCCACTGCTGAATCCTTTCTCTCTTGGTTGTGCATCATTCAATTTTCTTAATATTCTTTTAGATTTTATATTGGTGAAAACTTGGAAGATCACTGATAGTAGGCTAATTGAACGGTAGTTCTTTAAATCTTCCTGTGCTCCTTGATATAAAAGATTCATTTGTGCATTTTTCCATAAGATGGGTACTTTTTGTTCTTTGAGGGATTCGAGAATAATTTTGCCAGTGTTTTATGTAAAGTCCGACTGCTAGCTTTTAGCATTTCAATAGTTAATATGTCATTTCCTAGAGTCTTGCCTTTTTCATCGATCACTTGTTGAATAATCGATCACTGGTCTTCCATGGGCATTGCTAACTTTTACTGATTTTGAGCTTTATATAGCTTTGAATAAAATCTTGTGACAACCTCATTTTTTCATTTTCATTTTATCCACACCCTCAACATGTACCATCATTACGTATTAAGCCAAAAATTTGCATCCTTTCTTTGCTGAGTTTCTACTTAGCTTTTAGCTTTTTTAATGTTGTTTCTTTTTTTTTTTTGTTTCTTACAGACTTTTTTGTATTAATTATATGTTGAATCGATGGACTTTCTCTCGAATACGTTTTCTTATAGTTTTGCAAAGTTCAACGTACTACCAAAAAGACTCCGGAATAATAAATACGATGATCCATATATTTTTGCATACGTTTAAACAAATTTTTATACCAGTTCTTTTCCGATTAAGGTTTCTCCAAATCATGCATTTTGAATGCATCAACCGTTTCTTCTGACGTCGAACATCGTTGACCACATAGCTTATTCTTCATGGACGGAAACAAAAAGAAAACATTAGGTGCCAAATCAGAATCGTACGGCGAATACTCATCAATTAAATTTTTTGACGGGTTAAATATTGAGTTGTATGGTCCGATGTGTGAGAGCTCGCATTGTCATGATTAAGAATGACCCTGCGTCGCTGATTGGGTTTTCTTATTTCTTTAAAGACTTCTGGCAAATAAATGGTTGAATTGACCATTCTACGAATGTTTAGTGGCACTGTAGCCACATGCCCATTTATCCCAAAAACAGGCGACCAATTGCTTCGAAGTGCTTCTTCCCCGAACCACTTTTGCTTTTTTTTAGCTCATTTTCAAAGATTCATACAATCAACTGCTGTTTATTTTCGGGTTCATACGTACAGATCCAAGATTCATCACCTGTGTCATCTACACAGGTAGTAGTGTTCAACATCTAAACACTGCTTTTGACGCATCATGATTGTATTTTATGAGCATTTTTTTGCATCGATGGACACGAACCTTTTATTAAGTGATTGTCAAATTATGCGGAATCCAACCCCCACAAACCTTTTTCATGGCTAAATGTTCATGTTAAATCTTGTGTATACTAAGATCCAGGGATGCCTCAATCTTATATAATGATCATGCTTTATTAGTTCGCGCACAGTATCGATATTTTGTGGAACAACAACCGATTTTGGACGACGTTCTTTAAATTCGTTCGTGAGCGAACCACGGCCTCGATTGAATTCACTAACCGGTGAAATACAACATTTCACTTTTACTCAAACAATACTTGACCCAATATTTGAACGTTGTTACGCGACAAAAACAGATAGCGGCGGGAGGGAAGTGGTGTCAAACGCTTGACGGGTTTTTTAAGTTTAATAGCGATGAATCGTTTCTCGGGACCGCAGCGCTCAGTTTGCGTGAGAGTGTCTTATAATTGTTCGACATCTGTACACGGCACATTTTAATTTAGCGACCATGAGAAATGTGGGTGTTGGGTGCGCAATTTTGAAGAGACTGGAAACACAATGCCGGATAAATCAACTGGGCGCAAAAGAACATCAAGAATGATACATGAATAGTTGTAGTCTGTTAGAGACAATCCGATAATTCGAATACCCACATTAGCGATTCAGTCCATAGAGCCTTATCAAAAGGTTTTCATTTCGCAGTGACTCCTAACACCATCCCATTAGGAAAAATAATTCCCCAAATGGAAGATGCTTTATCCCACCTACATGTTTGTTTCGCATTTGAACAGCATACACGACCAGGTCTAATTTATAATGAAGACTGAAAACAATTCTGCCCTCCGTTTTTTTGACGTTTTAGTATCAAAAAGGCCAAACTAAAGCTTCTCATGTTCAGTCTATCGTAAACCTACCCACACAAACCGTTATCTAAATGCAAACTCACATGATCATCCATCCGAATTAAATTTGGTGGTCACAACATTTGTTACGAGATCTCTAAGATTGTCGGACAAAGAACAAACAGATCTTAATTCCATAGAAATGGCACTAATTCAAAACGGCTCTGACATACGTAATAAAAAAGGCATATTAATAAAATTCAGACAACTGGTCATATCAACCAATCCACTAGAGAATTGTCCCAAAACCCCAAAATTTTTCTGCCATACATCAAGGGAGTTACTGATAAAATTTGCCACGTATTCAGATCCCGTAATATCGAAACAGAAACGAATCGAAGCAGAAATAAATATATCCAGTTTCCTTGGATTAGTGAAGGATAATATTCCACAAGAGTCACATGGTGTCTATGAGATGCCTTGTTCTGGCTACTCCCAATCAAATATCGGCCAAACTAACAGACGTATCCAAAATCACATATACGAGCATTCTCTCGCCGTCCGAAAATCGGACCTCTCCTCTAAACTAGCAGAACATCATATCCAAACGGGCACAAAATAGATTTTTACGTCCACCTCCCATCTCACCCCCACTCCTTAACCGAGTGCTCGACCCACAACCTTATCTATATATATATATATATATATATATATATATATATATATATATATATATATATATATATATATATATATATATATATATATATATATAAGGGGTGTCCTTATATCCGTCATTTTATATTTATTGTTTAATTTTATTTGTAATATGAAATTTTGTAGCTATTATTCCTCCTGAAGAACTAAAAAAAGTTCTGACGAAATATATTGATGGTTATCATAGAATGAAATCTTAATATTAATTCATTCATAATTCAACAAACCGCATACCCGAGATTCTACTCCTTTACTATTTACATAGTCGAAAATAAACAATTTATATATGGAAAGTGTTCCACTTCAGAAACATTCACAATAACTCAGTCAGTGTTCTGATAAGATAAGATTTCCACTCCTATTGACTAAATAGATGATTATAACGAAAAATGTAACATAAAATAGGTAGCTTGCAAAATCAAAACAAAATGTTCATGTGTTTCTCAACTAGTATCTTTATTAACCTTAGATGTCACTGTATACTGTTGCGTTTGAATTGATTCTTTATTTAATGATGTTTACAATTCAACGTTTTAGTTCGTCAGAACTTCCCTTGTCACAACATCGATATTATGGAATCTGAACCATTTAGAGTAGAACGGTAAACTTTAATTCAAGCACCATACACGTAGTATTGTTAAACCAGCTTCTATCAAATAATTTATACTTTTTAGTTTTTAAAATAGTATTATAAATTCCATGAAAAAAATGGACCTAAAATAAAAATTGATAATATTAATGAACAATTAATACTAGTGATAAATAAATAATAATAATAATATCGAATTATTTTTACTTTTGTTAAAAATTATCACAAAATAAATTATTAATTTTCTTGTCAAATAATATATAATATTATATCAAATAATGATTGTCAATATGTAGAAATTCGGAAATGTATGTCCAACTCCTTCTATTCACGATTTTCAATACTTACATCTAATATAATATATATGCAAGAGATTTTAACGAACGTCATTAAGTGTTAATAAGTAGACGTAAAATAAAAATTAAAGTGCTAACTACATCCCTTTATAGTCTGTATTTTTATTTAGAGCTCATTTGAATTTAAAAGTAAACGAAAGATTTCTTATCGGCCAATCTATCAAAATGACCGTTTATGTAGCGCTGTCTATTTACGGAATTTATAATTGGCCCATTGCGTCTTCTTTTATCTTAATGGTCAATCTAGTTTTGACCGTATTTGATTTAAACGCCGCATTCTCAACAACTAATAGATAATAAGGATCGTACCGAACAAAAATGTATGAGATAAAGAAACCCAACATATTTTTTTAGATATGAAAAATGTTAAGCGGTGATTCTTTTATCTTTACAAATTAGTATTTATTTTATTGGCGATGATGATGATCGACGGATAAATTGATTTTTATTTAAAATCAATAAGAATTGTTTCAGTCGAATTACCAGTGTGGCATCTTATCTGACGTGCAATACGTTGGTTGAAATACTGTTACGAACCTATATATGATTTAAATAAACAGGAGGGTAACCCTCCAGTATTTCAACCATCCTATTGCATGTTGATAAGATACCACACTTATAATTCGACTAAAATAATCCTTATTAACTTTCCTTATACCTACATCCAAGGTTGTGGAAAGAATGCATTGCGTGGTTCCGACTACTGTTAACATTCACCGTAGGATGGCGTGAGTTGACTTGGTCTTGTTCTGTTCAGCTGTCTCCTTGCGTTGAACTCGAGCTCAGCTGACGACGGCTGTGAGGCCAGACACCGGTCCTAGGAGGTACTTTTCTCGATGCGATGGCGACGGCTGATTTGAAACGAACAGAGGTATGTGGAAGTACGGATGAAAGATTTCTCTTATTTAAATATCTCTCTCCACGGCCCCACAATCTTTTGAGCATACCTTATATCTAGATCCAAAGTTGTAGGAAGATTGTATCGCGTGGATTGGACTGCAGCAAACATTCACCCTACGATGGCGTAAGTTGCATTGAGATTGCGACCCACCATCAATATGGCCAGTTGGCTTGGCCTTGCTCTGTTCATTTCTATTAACCTGTATCCTTACATTGGACTCGAGTCCAGCTGAGGACGGCTATGGGCCAGAAACCGGTCCTGAGAGGTACTTGCATCAATGCGTTGGCGATGGATGATTTGAAACGAGCAGAGGTACGTGGAAGTACGGATCAAGGATTTCTGTTATTCAAATATCTCTCTCCAGAGACCCACTATGCTATCTTTTGAGCATACTTTATACCTACATTCAAGGTTGTGGGAAGAATTCATCGCGTGGGTCCGACTGCTGCGAACAGTTGTAGAATGCCGTGAGTTGCATTGAAATGGCGACCCGCCATCAATATGGCCACTTGACTATATGGCCTCTTGCTCTGTTCGTTTCTATTTAACTATCTCCTTGCGTTGGACTCGAGCTCAGCCGACGGCACCTGTGAGACCAGAAACCGGTACTGGGAAGTTCCTATACAGCACCTCGTATAAGTTACTGGACGGTTCACAGACGGTGGATAGTGAAAGTTTCATTAGATATTAGTGGACAGCTGAATCTTTGATATTAATGGACTTAGGATTTTGGTTTGATGATTAATGGACAGCTGGAATATCTTAAAATAAGCAGCTCCAAACCAAGGCAAAACACTAAATCCACTTAGCGTCTGACTTGTATCAAGCTGTTGAGTGGTCAGCCTCTGTTCACCAATGGTGCGGCTAAGATTTAAATTCTGAAAATAACCCCTCCAGTCTTAACCTCTGAAACGTCATGGTGCACACTTTTAATTACAAGTACAAGATGAAGCGTTCTAGTAATTACAAAATTTCTCCAGGAGGTAAAAAATCCTCTGACAGCGTTGGCGGTATAACTGGACTTTCGGATTCTAGGGCGTCCGGGCTGAAACTCATAATCTCTCAGAGGGAGCCGGAAATCTCCGGCCACCGTCTCAAATCGAAAACAAAAACTTTTTTTGGGTAGATATTAACTCACTCCTGCCCCCAGGAAAACTACACTAATAGGGGTAAACATTAAATCAGCAACAAATCAAAATTTTTGCTCAGCATGAAACCAGGTTGAGAGATGATAACACCTTGAACTTCAGCAACTACAGACGTTTTAAGCGTAAAACGGACAAAAGAAGTCTAAAAAATACACAACATCTCGGTGTTATTATATTCTATTTCAATTTCGCTATTTCAAAAACCATTCTTAATTTATGTCATAGGACATACTGTCCCTCAAGTAAGCTAAAAAAGCTATACATTAATCAGTGCACCCTCCCAGTTAACGAAGAAAATAAATCTAATCCTGAAAAGGTAAATGAGTCCTGGGAAATTCTGGAAAAGACTATTTCCAAAATTCTTTCTAACCATGAAAAAATTCTATTGGGTGATTTTAACGCTCAGCTAAGGAAAGAAAGAAAATACAGAAAAAACTAAATGGAAAAAAATAAATAGACCAACCATAATATATTGGTCGAGCAGAATATTGGTCGAACTATTTTCGTTTCATCTAAAAATAATGTCAACTCATTTTAAGAAGAAAATAACAAAACAAAAGACCTGGAGATGCCCAAACACGTACATGGGTGAATATCAAATTGACCATATTGATATTTCGTTACCCCAATATAAAAGGATTTTGAATGTTCAAGTTAGGAAAGGAGCTAACACAGACACGGATCAAACTTAGCTTAAAACCTGGAAATATTATTCAAAAGAGACTACTAATCTCTAAGCTCGACCTTACGAAAATATAACCAACCCTAACAGAAGAGTTTGATAAACAACCAGCACAGAACTGGCAAGAACTGAAACAAAAAATTAATAAAACAGCCTTAAAGTTGGTCCCTTTACAAAAACGTAGAAAACATCCATGGTGGGATGAAGTTTGCGAGCAAGCAGTATTAAGCCGAAGTAAAGCATTCAAAGATTGGAACTGTCAAAAAACAGCAATAAATTATAACATCTTTTTGGAAGTAAGAAAAGAAATATCGAAACTAATTAGACAAACCAAAAGAAAATATGAAAACAATCAACTTAATGAAATAGAAAAAGATTTCCAAAAAAATAACAACCGAAATTTTTATAAAACATTTAAAACTAAATTAATGGACTATCAACCCCAAAGTGTTTGATTCCAAAAAGAAAACAGACAATTTGCTCTAAATAACCTCTAAATAAAGACAATTGCAAAGGAGATATAATGGATGTACACAACTACAGAGGGATATCTCTTCTCTCAGTTTGTTACAAAATTATATCTCAATGTATACTTTACAGAATACAGGGACAGTTAGAACCTAAAATTGGTGAAAATCAAGTAGGTTTTCGACCGGGCAGATCCCGAATCTAAAGTTAATCCTAAGATATCAAAAACTAGACAATAAAAATCTCGTCTGTACATTTGTGGATTTCAAAAAAGCATATGATTCTATTGACGGTGAATATTTATTCCAAATCTTGAAAGAACAAGGACTAGATCTGAAAAGTCTGGCAATTATTGAAGCAACACTAACTAACACAAGGTCAAAAGTTAAATTCATGGATGACATCTCAGAGCCTTTCAAAATTAAAACTGGAGTGAGACAAGGGGATGGACTCTCGTCACTCTTATTTAACTGTGTTCTAGAAAAAAGTAATACTGGAGTGGCGTGTGAAAAAATCGGCCCTAAATATTGACCAGCCCATTAAACTGGGGATAAGCAACATCAAAATAGATTGTCTGGCGTTTGCTTATGATCTAGCAATTTTAGCTTAAGATATATTAACGGCCCTAAAACAGATTGAAATCCTAAAAGAAGCAACAGACAAGGTAGAACTCCAACTTTCGTTTGAAAAGACGCAATACATGACCTGCAACAGACTAAGACTATTTCTAAAAACAAAATATGGTAACATCAGACGAGTCTCTCAATTTAAATATTTGGGTGAAATTATTATGGAAAACTGCTTGGAAAAAGCGGTCAATAAGGGTAGATGTCAAAAAATTAAAACTGCATTGAGACCTACACCAAATATTTAAAACAAAAAATTTAAAATTAACAAAATATTTAAAAAAAAACATTTCTGAGTATGATGCATTTCTGAAAACACAAAACTGAGACATTACAACAGATATTAAGCCTAATATCTATATGGCGCAGAAACGCTCATTTTGAATAGAAAGAAAGACATCGATGAGATTGAAAAGAAAAAAAGAAAAATTGTAAGAAAAATATTAGGCCGCAAAAAAAAAATAGCATAACATACCGACTTCGAGAAAACCAAGAAATCAAACAATACACAGATATCCATAGCGATATGAGAAAAACAAGACTTAAGTTTTACGGACACATAAAATGGATGAATCTGAGTAGGCTAACTAGACAAATAGGTGAATTTTATGAAAATAGGAGTAGAGCTAAAATAGAAACAAATAAACGGATTGCTGTAATTAAAGAGGATTTCGGATCAGCAAATATTACACAAAGTGAAATTCAGGATAGAAACTATTTCGAAAACAGAGTTAAAGTTTGGGAGGTTGGCTAGAGAAAAGAATTTGGGAGGACGGCAATAACTTGGTTTGACGAATGGAAAAAAACTCATAGCGAAAAAAAGAAATCAGTATGGGCGCAAAGGAAGGCTCACAACAACGAACGCCTCTAAATGTACTTCGCGTGGTAGTACATGGTACGTGGGGCCCATACGTAAATAATAAATTATACATATATATATGCTCATATGACACATGCTCATACCGACACATGCTCACATGATATATATATATATATATATATATATATATATATATATATATATATATATATATATATATATATATATATATATATATATATATATATATATATATATATATATATATATATATATATATATATATATATATATATATATATATATATATATATATATATATATATATATATATATATATATATATATATATATATATATATATATATATATATATATATATATATATATATATATATATATATATATATATATATATATATATATATATATATATATATATATATATATATATATATATATATATATATATATATATATATATATATATATATAAATATATATATATATATATATATATATATATATATATATATATATATATATATAAATATATATATATAAATATATAAATATATATATATATATATATATATATATATATATATATATATATATATATATATTTATAGCTTCCTAAAGCGTCAACCCTTCGTCCACGTCGCAGGAAGCGGACAACGGCTGAACCCGAACGTTTATTTCGGGAACAGACGGCTAACAGGGCTCTGGCAAAAAAACCCAGGTCGCGTCTGCAGTGGCAACCACCGGCAACCTGGTCAGCGTCTGTTCACCCAGAGAGTGCGGCTGTACACCACGCTCCAGGAACTAACAAACCCTGGTTCTAAACTCCCAGTGGAAACACTGGACCCATATGCTTATAAGCAATCATGACTCGTGCAAGTAATAACAATAATACCCCAGGTGGTAACCAATCCACCCGTCGACAGACGGCAACCGGGGGCTCGGAAGCTGGACTTTCACGATTTCAAAAAAAGTCGGAGCTTTCCGGCAAATTTCCACATAAAACTCCTACATACATTGGCACCTTCAACATCAACATGCGAATCCAAGCAGGAAAACTTCACAACCTAACCTCAGAACTTAACAGATAAAAGATACTTGTGCTTGCCCTACAAGAAACACGCATCACAGATGAGGACACGGTAGACTACGGGAACTATCGCATATTCAAAAGCAGGACAGACAAACGAGTCGCCAGGGGTGCTCCGTTTCTGGGCATGGCCTTTGTGGTTCACAAAGGGATAGTTAACTCTATTAAGGAAATTACCCCCATAAACAATAGACTGATGACAATGCGCATACAGTGCGCCAATAAAAAATACACCATGAGCAACGTACATGCCCCCACAAACAACAAGAAAGACCCCAAGTCTACAGAGAAATTCTGGGCAACACTAGAAAAGATAATGGCAAAGGTCCCAAAGGATGACGTTAAAATTTTACTGGGCGACTTTAACGCACAAATCGGTAGGGAAAAAATCCATCAGAAAACCGTAGGCAAATTCCCCGGTCACAAATTCACCAACAAGAACTGCATAAGACTTATCGAACTATGCCAACAAAATAACCTGAAGATCATAACCTGAGACCACGTTGCGATCTCATACCCACAACAAAGAGAGACTACCTAATGCAATGCAGACCACTACCTAACACGAGTCAAAGTAAAATTCACCCCAAGGAGAATTCATCAGAAGAAGGCACATCTACAGAAATTCAACACGAAAAGGATCAAGGAATCCAACATAACAGAGGAATGGGAAAAGGAACAGGCAGATAAATTGGAAAAATTTTACAAAAAAATTACACAAAAAGCACAGGAACTGATCCCATTGAAAAAGAACACAAAACACCCGTTGTGGGACTCGGAATGCGAAAGTGCATTGCAGCGATGTAAACAAGCATTTCAGGAGTACAACAGTAAAAAATACCCAGAAAGCCAACAGCTTTTTAACGAGACTAGAAAACAGACCGCCAAAGTTATTAGACAAGCTAAGAGGAAGTTCATGAAGGAACAACTAGACTCTATAGAGGAGATTTTCCGCAAGTATAACACGAGAGATTTTTATAGGACTTTCGCAAGAGAAATCCGTGGGTACACACCACAAAATATTTGCTTTAGAAAGCGGAATGGGAGATTAGCGCTAAACAATCAGGAGAATTGTCAGAAGCTGGCACACTATTTCTCTGATCTCCTCAATTCCCCGAACGCGAGACAAGATTCCCCAAGGAAAATTGTGTCTATACCCAGTCAGAATCACCACCACCAACACAGGAAGAGATTCACAGACACATACAAAAACTGAAGAATAACAGGACATCCGGTGAAGATGGTATCATCGCGGAACTATTGAAAAACCTCAAACCAAACTCACTGCGGGAATTTTCACGAATATCTGGCAAACAGAAAAATTACCAGATGAATGGAAATGTGCTCTTATACACCCGCTGCACAAGAAAAGAGACAGAACAGATGTGAACAACTATAGCGGAATCTCCTTACTACAAGTCACTTACAAAATCTTACCAGCATGTCTTCTCCAGAGAACACAGGAACAACTAGAACACAAAATTGGCGAGTACCAGGTAGGCTTTCGCCCTAGTCGTTCATGCACTGAACAAATCTTTAACTTAAAAACAATACTGTAATACAAAGTTATCAGGAACGTCCCAATCATCTGCACGTTCGTTGACTTCAAGAAAGCATACGACTGCATTCATACGACTGCATTGACCGAAAATCTCTGTTCAACATCCTAGAAGAACAAGGACTCGACCCAAAAACACTACGATTGATCAAGCAGACACTGACCGACATAATCTCTAAAGTGAAATTTATGGGAAAAATTTCCGAACCCTTCCTGATTAAAACCGGAGTACGCCAAGGAGATGGGTTATCCCCACTCCTCTTCAACCTGTCCTGAACTAAGTCATGAGAGAATGGGAAAATGAACTAAAAAGTCAAGGACACTGGAAACCAATACGACTCGGACGAACCAAAAACAACAGAAATATCATGCCTAGCCTTCGCGGGCGACCTAGCCATACTCGCAGACAATGAAAAAAGGGCAACCAAACAGATCGAAGTCCTCAAGGAATGTGCAGAGAAAGTTGGCCTACAAATATCCTTTCAAAAAACCAAATTCTTCTGCTCAAAATTAAAAGTCCAAAATTTGAACACCAATAAATAGGGTCACTCACTTCAAATACTTGGGCGAGATACTCGAACCCACAGGAGGAGAGAAGTTAGCACAGAAGACTCGATTGCAGAAGATGAAGAGGGCATACGGAAAGACACACAATATCTACGATAAGAAATGCCTATCCACATACGCAAAAATAAGACACTATAACACAGTAATCAAACCAGAGGTACTATACGCAATCAAGACACTTACACTCCATACAAAAAGCGGCATAAAAAACATACTAAAAGAAGAACGCAAAATTATGAGGAAAATTCTCGGTTCAAAACTGACAGAGGAAGGATACAGACTACATTCTAGAAAGACCGCAGAGAGAATGTCCAACGTAGCGGCGGACATAAGCAAAAAAAGGTTAAAATTCTATGGACATATCAGCAGAATCCCACCGACAAGACTCACCAACAGAATTCTTACGTACATATAAGGAGTAAAGTCAACAGTACAATGGATCGCACAAGTCAGAGCTGATCTGGGAAAGGCACAAATGGGTCCGACGGAGATTGAGGATAGAGGAACGTACAGACACAAAATACATACGTGGAACGTTGCATCAGAGAGCGAAGTTTCGAGGAGATCAGGAACAAAGTGGACGGAGGAGATGCGCCATCCGACGGGGGGTCGGCGAGGGCATGGGTGGTTGGCTGTGGATAGGGTCTCCCCTATTCTTGATGGTATGGTGTATGTGATGGTATGGTGGCTCTATCTCATGAATGATTCGAATAATTTCATTCTTTAGTTCAGGAATCGATTGTGCCTTGTTCTTATAGATCTGGCTTTTAAACGTAACCCCAAAGAAAACAAACCAACGGTGTCAAATCATTTGATCTTAATGGCCAATTAACATCACTGTTTCTTACAATAGCTCGTTCAGGAAATTTTTCTATAGATAAATTAATTGTTTTATTAGCAGATTAAGGTGTAACACCATCATGTTGGAACCGCATATCCTCAGATATGTGAATCAAATATACTCACATATCCTCAAATATTGCGACAGATCAATATTATTTAAATCAGCGCATAAAAATCCAGTTATCATTTCACGACATCGAACATCATCCGCAATTACAGCTTCAGCACCAGCATTCTAAAGGAAATATGGCCCAATTACACCTCCGGACCATAATTCACACCTAACACTGATCAATTCCATTTAAATTTGGAATTATATAATCACTGATCATCGCTCTGTAACAATCCCGATTAATGAATTGATAAATTTGAATCTTCATCAACACTGCCCAGCAACAGCGGCGATATGTTATTTGGAACGCATAGTTTCTTGTTTTGTTTTTATTTTAATATCGTCTAGCGTGAAATGCATTGGGAGCTCGATAAATCGGTATCGTCGATAATTCGGCTAATACATCACTCAGTTGGGCGATTATGTACACCCATCATAAAAGACTCTATAGTTTTGGCGCACAGAAACACATATTTTGATAATAAATTTCGATAATTTGCAAGCGTTGCTCTGATGTTAAACCCTCCATGATGATTATCAGATATTTGATGTGTCATGATGATTGCCATGATGATTTGACAGCGAGCTCTATCGGAATTTCGGACAAACTTAATTCACACTTTACATACATACGGATCCAAATATATCGAAAGCACATATTTTCTAACAATATATGTAGTATACATTTTTCTTTGGATAAGATTTTGATTTATTTTGTTGATCGCAGAAGTCATTATCAATTAAAACCTCCATTTCAGATAATTATATCAAATGGATAATTTTTTGCAGGGGTTTTTATAAAGTTTTTTTATTAAATTGCCTGAAAGATGGTAACATATTATTGAGAGAAATGTTCAATATACTACCATGTCAAGTTATTTCGTTATATTTTTTTATTTCCTAATGAAAAAATAAAACACTATAAATGTTTTCAATAAAATGTTTATATCATATTTACCATAGCTTATAAATGTAGAAAAATGTATTCATGGGGTGTGTGTGTTAAAGGCGTGTCATTCAGCTGGCATTAGCCAGGCTTGACAAAACACCCTTATTTTATCATCATATCTACACTTATGGAAGCACGTTCTTGTAGCCGCACTTCCAAACAAAGTAGCTGTTCCGTTTCGAATCACTCGAATCATATATCAGTCAACGAATGCAGAAAGAGCAGTTATCCATAGCGATACTCATTCATTCTTTCCTGGAATATAAATCCCTCCAACTAATAGTTAAAACAACCCTTTCTACAAAGGAATCCATTCTCAAGAATCCCTTCCTGCACCATCCAACATGTACATGACCATGTTTTAACATAATATGGCGTTAACTGACTGACATGTGGCTACACTTTTGGCCCTTACAGTTCAATCCAGAAATACCCAAGCGGTAATCTTCTCAAGAAAACATTGCAATATTGCTTGATTGCAAAAAGTAATTTATCTAGGTCTGAAATTTGATTAATTTTTGGTAATATATATATATATATAATATATATATATATATATATATATATATATATATATATATATATATATATATATATATATATAATATATATATATATATATATATATATATATATATATATATATATATATATATATATAATATATATATATATATATATATATATATATATATATATATATATATATATATATATATATATATATATATATATAAATTACTGTATGAAATGAAATGGAGATTAAGCAAGCTATACCCTAAAAGTTTAAGTTTTGATCTATCAAGAATAGTGAACATTTTTCCTGCTGTATTAGAAAACTCAAAACAAAATTCTGGATGAAAAACTTGGGTCATTAATTTTGGCAAAGTTCTTCGTCGATAGAAAATACCCTCGTACAACAACCGCCAGAATCTCAACTAGCCATGGGGAAAATATTGGTATCATCAAAAACTGATTCGTTTTCCCTTCACTCATGGTTTACTATTTAATTTTGTAACAAAGATTATTTAATTAGGCTCGCTTGGAAATTTCAACTTTTTTTATTGGATTCGTAAAAAACTGTGCTATAATTATTTATTACATATTTTTATTTAGGTACAAGTAGCCCTAAAGTAAAAAATAGAAAGCTTTTCTGTTAATTATAAAACTTTTAATTAAAAGTCAATCCAACGAACATT
>JARFXV010000579.1:812500-1126652 GCA_031761425.1 Cosmopolites sordidus | reverse complement strand
ATATATATAAATATATATATAAATATATATATATATATATATATATATATATATATATATATATATATAAATATATATTATATAATATATATATATATATTATATATATATATATATATATATATATATATATATATATATATAAATATATATATATATATATATATATATATAATATATATATATATATATATATATATTATATATATATATATATATATATATATATATATATATATATATATATATATATATATATATATATGTTTTTACTTCTTGTCGAATGCAGTTATGAACTATGAATGAAATTCTCGTCTCATATCCATCCATTTCATTTATACCACAATTAACTTTCATCTTTCGATGCTCGCTGTTGCGTCTACACGCATGGACTGTCTTTATGCCCGCACTGCAGCAACATTCTCTCCTACCATCTTCCAACCAAAATATCCGATGGAAAAAGAAGAAAGGCCATCGCGGTAAGCTGCGGCATCAAGTCGAGCAGGAGTCCGTACCGTACGCTAACTGTACGCAGTAGTAAAGCTGCACTAGTAGGTTAAGAAAAGCGGTTGTGTGGCGTGATTGTCGATCGCGTTTCTTATATTTTGGCGTCAAGGTCGTTTTAAAGAATTTTTGACAGTTACGTTCGTGTGAGATGGCGGGAAAGTGTTAACGATATCGCGAAGGTTTTGGTTCTGGTGGCGGGCGGTGAATTGGAGACATGGAAGGTGGACGGAAGAAAAACAGGAGGCGACACAGCAGCACCTCGTGCCTATTGAGGTAATAAAGATAATATTTGATTTAGGATAAGGGTTGTGTTAAGTTAATTTTTATTAATTATTGTACGTATAGTTATTGTCATTATAATATATTGAACCAAGTATTTTATTTATTTAAATGTTCAAAATCAAACTAAATACAATTATTTAAGGTATATATATATATATATATATATATATATATATATATATATATATATATATATATATATATATATATATATATGAACATTTTGTTAGGTGTTTGACTGGGGACGAGCCCCACCCATCCCTTCAATTGGAGCGCATATATTTCGCTTCTTGATGTTTATGCTCGTCAGAGTACCGACACATGCTCTCCTGTCAAGTGTCAAGAATAGGGAGACTCTATCCACAGTTAACAACTCATAGTTTCGCCGACTGTTGTGGAACCCAATGGTTGGGTGTATGTGACACTCAGCTACTGTTATCTCATTGGACGCTGTCCAAGAAAATCTAACATTTCATATATATATATATATATATATATATATATATATATATATATATATATATATATATATATATATATATATACATATGCTAGACTATTAGTCCGGGAGTACATCCGATCGTTTGTGTCCCGTATATTGGGAACGTGCAGACCTTTCGCCAAGGTCACACTTGGCATTCTCAATGCTTGTCTGAAGACTGAAAACTGTGGAAACTGTCTCTTAATATTTATATTTTTCTGGGTCGCAGAATGTGATGATGCGTACTTCTTATTGGTTCTGGTGTTGGCTCCGTCCCCTCGGACGATGTTTGGGGTGTCACACTGGTAGTCAGTTGCTCTCCCGACTGCAGCCGGTGAGCTTCGATCTGTCAGTTAATTATTGGTTTCCACGTGTCTGGCAGATTGAGGGCATCATCTCTTCTGTTTAGGCGTCCAATTTTTTCAATTTCTATTGTTTCTCGTATGGTTCTTTCTGTAGTTAGGGATATTTGCAATTTGTCGGCAACTGTCGAAGTCGATTTTGTGTCCTGTTTGTAGATGGTGTTGGAACAGAGCCGATGTGGTTTGTTTATTTCTAACCGCCAATTTGTGTTCTTCGAGCCGGGCTGATATTCTTCTGTTGGTTTGTCCGACGTATGTCATGTTACAAGTCCCGCGCGACAAGCTGTATACGCCCGGATTTTCTAGAATGTTGTGATCTTTGGGACTTCTAATAGCTGATTTTATTGTTTTATATGGCTTGTATGCCGCTGATATATTATGTTGTCGAAGCAGTCGTCCAATGCGGTCTGTGACACCTTTGATGTACGGCAGAACTGTTACGGGCCTATTTTCATATTCATTTGGCTTCTGTTGGTTGTTTTGATGGTTAATAGTCTTCTTTATGTTATACCCTGAGTAGCCGTTCTGCTTTAGAGCGTCGGTGATTGTTTTGAGATCTTTTCTTGGTTGATGTCGTCGGATAGTCGGAGAGACCGAGAACGGGACACAAACGATCGAATGTACTCCCGGACTAATAGTCTAGCGTATTCTATCGTCTATTCTATATCGTCTTCCATCCGCGAAACACTACGAACTAACATATATATATATGCCCACAAGGTGGAGTAACGGAACCGTGGAGGGAAAATATTACAGAAATCTTTCACCCATTCTCCACGTGGTGCCACCGATCGCCTTCGCCGAACTGTCAACCATGCGAGGTCACGTGTCTCTCGGGACCGGTTTCTAGCCTTTCAGACCTTCATCAGCCGAGCTCTAGACGAACGCAAGGAAAGTAGTTCGGAGAGGCAATCGGGGCCAGACCAGATCAACTGGCCATTTTAATGACGGGTCGTGATCGCACACAACACACGCCATCATACGGCGAATGCTCCTAGCAGTCAGGACCGCTCGTAGCATTCTGCCTGGAACCTCGGTTATAGTACCAGGTATGCTACGAGCATTCGCCGTATGATGGCGTGAGTTGTGTGCGATCCGACCCGTCATTAAAATGGCCAGTTGATCTGGTCTGGCCCCGATTGCCTCTCCGAACTGCTTTCCTTGCATTCGTCTAGAGCTCGGCTCGGCTCGCTACGGCTGAAAGGCAAGAAACCGGTCCCGAGAGACACGTGACGTCGCATGGTTGACAGTTCGGCGAAGGCGATCGGTGGCACCACGTGGAGAATGGATGAAAGATTTCTGTAATATATATATATATATATATATATATATATATATATATATATATATATATATATATATATATATATATATATATATTTTCTCTTTATCTCCCTATTGGTATCATTGTGAACTTTAATTGAGAGCTTAAACATATACACTCATTCTCGGATTCAATACTGGGTGTGTTAATGGTTAGATTCTGAAGCGGGCGCAATTTTCCACTACGTACTCTTTCATGTATGTAACGGGTCTTTCAAATAGAGCGGGTTTTTTAATTCTTGAATAAAACACAGATGGAGTTGTGAATTTGCCTAGGTCTAGTCTCATTTCAGAAGTGTAATGTATGATATTTATAACAATAAAGTCGTTCACCATACAACGTGTTAAAATTGTTGAATTATTTTATGAAAATGGACTTTCAGTGAAAAATGTTTGTAGAAAATTACGTGATATTTACGGTTTGCACAATTTTCCATCCGAAAGCACTATCAATCGAATTGTTTAAAAATTTCAAGAAACTGATTCGGTGGTAGATAAAAGAAGAGCAATATATACTCGTAGTGGTCGTTCACAAGAGCATATTGATTTCGTACGTGAAAGTACGTAAAAGCGCAGAAATTTCTATTAGCCGACGTTCACAAGGATTTGGATTCAGTAAATTCTCAACATGGTTTATTTTACGACAGGATTTACCTCTGAAGGCATATAATGTTGAAATAACTCGGGAACTAAAGCCACTGAATCATTCAAAACGTCGTGCATTTGTCAACTGGATCAAAGAGCAGATGATTTTTCTCATAAAATCATTTTTTCAGATAAAGCATATTTTAAAATTGATGGCTATGTTAATAAAGAAAATTGCTGCATTTGGGGTGAGGAAAATCCAAGATTGATTCATGAGAAACCTTTACATCCTAAACGAGTCCCTGTTAGGTGTGCATCATGGTAGTGGCGGCTCGTGGGTTTTTAAAGTGGGAGGCCGTAGGAAAAAATAGTGCTGCTGAAGTTTTTTTTGCTTTCTCCTTTCTCCATTTTACTTTTCCTGCTATTGAAACTTTATACAATAGGTGAACCAGGGAAACTTTAAAATTTTGTATTGTCACTACTTACAAGGACACTGGAGGATGGGTTGTTGCTTGTTGTGCAGATAAAGGAATGAATAAGTAGGTATTTACCATAAATTAGTCATTATTAACTGTTTTAAACCAAACATCTTCATGTTTGCAATTAAAAATTGATTATTTTGATTTAAAAAGTACTACTCAGTATGTACGCACGTAGCAAATCCCAAATTAAAACAAGTATTCGCGAGGCGACCGAAATACGTGACGCGAGACATATAAAACGCTTCGTACCCGTCAGATCAGCGTTTAATACTAATTATCGATACCCCAGGTCGCAGGGAATCTACGTCCAAATCGCATGTTTTAAGGCCGATTTAGGCGAATGCTCATTCTATCCGTGCTCTTTGAAATTTGTTTTATGTAAACAGTTATAGAGCATTCTTTCGATGTCCCGTCTATGCTCGACGGGAATTCTCTAAAATGTTCTAACAATGCTCGTTAGTTTGATGTAAACTCTGCAAGACACTGCGAAGAGTGGCCTTCTTTCGTGCTCGGACGTGCTTGCGGCTTGGTGCGGTCTCTTCAAAGTGTTCTTGTGTTCTAACGAATTCATTGGTGTAAATATAAATAAATAATTATATTTATATTGGACCAATGAAAAGCGTCTACAAATGAAAGAACTTTAGTAAAATTTTCGATGTCTGTGTGATCCGACTTTTGAAAATTATAAAAATAAAGAGCACAAACAAGATACTTGAAAGAATATCGTAGCTACAATGGAATGTAGTGTTCAGGAAGTTGAAAAGAAAATGGAATCGCTTTTTGCATCTTACCGCCATGAAAGGTAAAAATTGCTTTGTACAAATACGGGCAGCAGTGCAGATATTACTTATAAATCAAGATTGTTTTGTTGACCTAAATGTCACTCCTAGTCTGTCATTTGAAGGAATTACATCTCTATAATTTGTGTTACTTTTATAAATTTTGCCATTAATCAGAAAGTATAAATGGTGAAAATCCTCGGATGCCATTCTACAAAAGCTTTTGTATTGACGACTTTCTTCTTGTTGATGCATATCTATCATACTATCTCCCACATTATCTAGTCTTCTTTTTTATAATAAATTCGTCACCCCCAACGTATCTTTCTTCTTTTCTTTTTAAGTAAATGAGACTAACGATAAATGCAGTGCTTGAAATCACAATATCGCTCCCACCGTCAGACATAATGTAGTGAGCTGTTGAAGATTGAGCACTGAGCGTTCGCTCGCTTTAATTAAACATCCTTAGAACATGTGCAAGAATTCTAGTTTTATTATTCTCGTTCTGGTTCGTTAAGTATTCTTTTCATGTAAGTGGCGCTCAATAATTATCGTTTACACCTCTTATCAAGAAAGAACATTCTTGTTCTTGCTCTAGTTCTATGCTCTTTTGGTCTGAATCCACCCTTAGAAATCAGTTAAACCCCCGAATTTTGGCAACCAATAAAACATGTAACGAGATAGACGGACGTGGCGTACGGTCGCTGGAGGTAAACGTTTGACCAACGATGTATAAATTGTGGCGAGAGGATTGAATTTTTATCCGCATTATTTGGTGTTCTGGGTCGACAGACGTTCTTATACATTTGGAGATTTTAATTTTTAATAATATCTTAAAATGATTTGAAGGAAATATATTGAACGGAAATAAAATATGGTGTTTTTCTCTGACAAATTGTTTACCTGTGATAAATGTTGGAGGGGCGGTGCCCCAAGACCCTCCCTTATGAACTGTCACTGCATCATGGTCAGGAGGAGTAAATGGACCGTATTTCTATCATAATACTGTTGGTGAAGCTCTAACTGTGAATGGTGTTCGATATCGTGAGATCATAACTGGATTTCTGTGGGCTGAATTGGATAATAATATGTGATTCCAACAGGATGGCGCTACACCTCACTCTGCTAATGAAACAATTGATTTGCTGAGAGAAAAATTTCCTGGACAACTTATGGCAAGAAACGGTGATGTTAATGGGCCACCAAGATCATGTGATTTGACACCATTGGACTATTTTCGTTGGGATTACGTGAAAAGCTAGGTCTATAAGAACAATCCACAATCGATTCCTGAACTAAAGCATGAAATTATTCGAGTCATTGGGGAGATAGAGACACGGTTATGTCAAAATGTCATCCAAAATTTTGACAAAAGGGTGGACATCCGTAGAGCTGCAAGAGGTGATTATTTGACATATATTGTTTTCATGTTTAAATGTCTTACACTATGCTTCAATTATCAATAAAAAGTTTTTTGATCAATATGCCCAATTTGAAAGACCCTTTTTTGTCTTTCGTATGTTAATTTGGCGCACCATCGGTCTTGCAGCCTCTTCAAGTGCAAGGAACGCCTTTAAAAATTCCAGAATGACATATCACATAAATTGAATGACTTTTGGGTCATCCTAATAGGTAATTAGTATTTTAAAACGCGTATGCGCAAGTCTCCAATTAACAATTTACGACACGTAATTGTTAATTCTACAAATTCTAAATTTTGCAAATTTTCATTAAAACCGCTTTCTATTTGTCGAACCAGCGCTGTCAGATAGCCGAACCGGAATCAAGGTTGTCTAGTGCGAAGCTTTTTTTCCACGCTGGTCTCTCCATTTCAAATAATTATTATTGGTCGGTCATATCAGCGTTAGTAATGAGTTCAAAACAATTGAAAGGAAAAGGGTGGCAGTTGAACGAGACACGCGATTTGGTGTGTTACGTCGAGTTTTCCTCTCGTTTGGCTGATTGGGTGCGATTAGAAAATGAAGAGTATGATAACGCGGAAGAAGAAACGGGAAGGAACGGATCCTGTTTTACCCAGGTAGACCGATTAGTGATTATAAATAATTACATAGTATTAAAAATATCTGTTGGAAATCTATTCTCAGTATAATAGCAACGTACATTTATTTAACCGAAATATTCATTTTTTTATAAACATGTTCCTAAGTTGTTTTATATTATTTATACACATACATACAGTAATTACATTACACAGTTATACAGGGTGTTTTCAAAGTTGAGTCATTTATTTGCACTGCATTGCTACCACTGCATTGTAGAACTCGGAAAGAGAAGTCAATTTAGCAAAAATGTATATAAAAGTTACCGAATAACAAAATCAAAAATGTTACATGTAACAAAAATTGTTCAAAATTGTCACCATTTGTCGAAAGCCATCACAAGCATTTTCGACGCGCTGGCGTAGTTCTATTACAGTATTTACTTCTGCATCGTGATAAACTAACATTTTTAAATAGCCCCATAGAAAAAAATCGCAGGGCGTTAAATCCGGGGAGCGTGCGGGCCAAGAAATGTGTCCACTGCGCCCTATTCATCTGTTAGGAAATTCATTATTTAAATGTTCTTAAATTTCTGATCTAAAATGTGGCGGAGCTCCATCATGTAAAAAATATGCTTCTTTCGCCTGTCCACATTAAGCTTGGACTAATGAAAAACTTTGTCAAAGTCATGGACAAAGAAAGTAATGATTTCAAGTACCTAAAAGAAATATTTCCTCAATTAAGTGATGTAAAACTAAAAGAAGACATAGTTATTAGACCTCAAATAAGGAAGCTTCTAGGTGATTTCCGTTTTCAAGAAAACATAAATGAAAAGGAATTGGCACCTTGGAAGTGTTTTATAAGTGTAGTGAAAGGATTTCGAGGCGACAAGCAAGATGAAAACTATAAAAACCGCATAGATGAACTTTTGAAAGCCTATGAAATACTGTCCATGTCCTTAAAAATGCATTTTTTACATTCCCATTTGGATTTTTTACTAGAAAATGTTTCACCAGGACCTCAGGCCGATAGAAGCAAGATACCAGGGACGCTGGAAGCCATCTATGTTGGGCTGCCCGTTTTTAAAAAGAGATTCAGAGCACAAGAGGAAAGTTTTTGTCGCTGTATAACATCTCATGTAATATATTTTAACTCATATAATCCTTCTATGTGTTTGAATAGATTTAACACGTTTTACATGTTTATATTATATAAATATTAGATTGTAAAAATATGTCGTCTCCTTTTCTTTCCCACTACCGACCCCCTGTAAACGGAAACTGTACGTGTTACTGTAACAAGCTGAACATTTTCGGATTTAGGACTACAAAATACTGCGTATACACCTATTTTCTTCAATGTTACCTTAAAAAAGTTTAAATTTGTCGATCGGTGTAATTTATAACTTGGAAGAGTAAAGAAAGTTACGACTGGTCTTATTGGTTAAGGTTTTCTTTACGTAAATTTATCAGAGAATATAATTTTGGAGGTTGTGAATTCATGCTGGATAATCTATGTCTATCTTGTTCATTCAGTAGAATTATAGTATTTTTAATTGCTAATTTTATTTGTTTGTTGTTTTTTTCTGCGGGGTATTAAATAGTACTTTTCTGGGCTGAGAAAATTTTAGATTTTTTGTAGGTATTTTGTTTCATTTTTTAAGTAAAGGCATTTATTATCTTTACCCCTCTTGTTATCGTTTTCTGTAGCTTTATGTCTTATTGATTTAACTACGTTATTTTCGTTACCATTGAGTAAGTTTTTTATTGTAATGTAAATTGTCAATGTAAGTATCATTGACATACACAAAAAATATATTTACTTTATATCTTTACATAATTTATAGAAATTAATATTATTTACTTTTAGATTCGTTTTGAAAACGGGAGGAGATTACTTTCCGAAACGTTAACGTTAAAAGTTTGTATATTTTTTTTACAACATTTTTATATTTTTAAAATTTTGTTCGTTAGGCAAATTTATTATAAAAAAGAATCACTGAGAGATTTGTCTCCGTTTGGTTTTTTGTTTTTACCCAGTGATTCTTTATTTACATACGAACAGATATTTTTGATATTTTTTCAGTCTTAGATCGTGGCGAAAAAACCCAAATAAAGGAAGAAAATAAGCTTTTCATGTTATCGTGTTTGATATTTTTAATAATATTTACAGACATATGTTGTAGACTTGAATTATGTGGTTCTTTAATTAGTTCTAATTCTGTTTCTACACCTAGATATTCTAAGAAACTATCGGAAATGTTGGGCTTTAAATTATAACTAAAACTTTTTTCTAGTAGTGATGTTTCTTGCATTGAAAATTGTACGGTTCTTAAGATTTGACAAATCTTTCGTAAAATTTGTGATTTGAGACATTTTCTTTAGTTTTCTTATTAATAATTTTAGTTTTCTCGACTTTTAACTTGATTAATTTTTTTATTTGTTTTTGAATTTGTTATTGATTATTTAATTAAATAATTGTAATAAAGGGTCAACCAATAAGACTGATGGAATTTCAAAATTAAATAAAACACACATTTTTGGCTCAAAATCGGTTCCGATTACTTTAATTAAAACATTCTGACATGCAATTTCTGGTTTCGGCCAAATGGCCACCACGGCCGTGGTTTCGTGAAATTAACGAGTTGCTGAACTTGGAACGTAATAAGCCCATGTTTACTCGGGAACCATGCGGTGGTGTGTCATTTTGTTGAAAATAAAGGCCTTCCGCATCGATTCCTTCAAATTTCGGGAAAAAAATCTACCTGCATTGCCTCGTAGTGCTCGGTATTGATGGTAACGGTGGCTCCTTTCTCATTTTTAAAGAAACAAGGACCGATGACTCCTCCATGCCAAAATAAACACCAAAATGTCATCTTTGGCTTATGCAAAAGACTCTCATGTATCACGTGTGGATTAGATTCGCACCAATACTGACAATTTTGTTTATTAACGAAGCCATTGAGCCAGAAATGAGCCACATCGGAGAAGATAATTTGGCGATGAAATTCCTTGTCGGCTTCCACTATTTCGAGGGCCCATTCGACAAATTCACGACGAATACGATTGTCGGTTGGCTTCGATTCTTGTGCCAGTACCTTCTTAGGCAAGGATGCAAGTCTAAGTCCAATTTCAAAATTTCCCAGGTTGTCATTGGCGTCCTAACTCTTGCGAGCGGCGAGCAACTGAGACATTATCATTTTCAGCTTCACTTGCTTGAACGGCGACAATATGCTTAACACTTCTGGCTTTTTTTTTGTCGCAGAGTAAACTCACTTTCAAATTTTCTAATAACCCGATTAATAACCTATTTAGAAGGACCACCACGACGAATACCACTATGGATCTGAATTGCTAGTTGAGTAGCACAAGGAGACCGTGAATTTGTGTAATAAAACTGGAAAAGAACCATGATATAATTGCAAACCTTTTGGAAAATAACTGACAAAACATGTAAAAAATCAATAAACAAATATGGTTACCATGAGCTGTCAAAGTGCCATCATCCCTAATGTACAAGTTTTAGATATAGTGGAAATTAATATATAAATCTTAATTCGTTTATTTAAAACGAATTTCTATCAAATATTGGCTACTTCAGTTAAATAAATAAATTTCTTTCTTTTTTCATAAATGCACGTTAATTAATGGCTATAAAAATTAGTTAATTAGCTATAATTAGTTAATTTATGTTTGTTAAGTTTGGAAAATGATACAAAGGAGAAAGCAACCAATTTGGCAGTTGGAAAATTTCATCAATATGATGTACAGTGAGGGAAAAAACGATTTGAACACCGATGTTTCTCAATTTCTTTTATTTTAACACCATTAAATGTTTTAACGTTATATCAACACAAACTACAACTGTTATTCAACAAAATTATACCATCATTTTATTAATACATAATAATAAAGTCGAAGTTCATTAAAATTTTGAACGGGAACACCCAAAAAAAATCTAAAAATAGCCAAATACTGTAAAAACTGTATTTAGATTCTGTGACAACTTGCAAATATCTCACCATTAATTCTACATTTTTTTTTTGTTATATCACTTGATAACTTTAGGTGTGCCAATATCTTATAGGTGTATCCATGAGTAGTGCCATTTTTTGATACTGCACAAACTTTTATTTTATTTAATAGGTAAAGCAGTTTTAATTTATCATATAATCCCCATTGTTATTGACAACCTTCGCCCATCTCTTTATATTAATTTTCTTTGTAAAATGAGGCTTTTACATTAAAATATTCTTCGCGTACAGGTTTAATAGCTGTCGCAGACATTTTTTTCCTCGACGAAGTTTTTTCATAGATTTGAAAATATGCTAATCTGACGGTACATTATCTGGAGAATATGGTGGGTGAGGGAGTACTTCCCAGCTTAACTCTCTGATTTTTTCTTTTGTGATTCTGGCACTATAAGGTCATGTGTTGTCATGCTGCAGAAAAACATCTTTTCCATTAATCAGTTGGTGCATTATCTGGAGAATATGGTGGGTGAGAGAGTACTTCCCAGCTTAACTCTCTGGTTTTTTCTTGGGTGATTCTGGCACTATAAGATCTTGTGTTGTCAGAAAAACATCTTTTCCATTAATCAATTTTGGATGTTTTAAAACCAAAGCCATGTTTAGTTTATCAAGCTGAGCACAATAATATTCAGCACTTATGGTTTCAATAGAATTGAGAACTTCATAGTAAATAATTCCTGTAAAATCCACCATACCGTCAGTAACCTCGGTTTTAAGAGGAAAGCTTGCTTTTGGTGTGGGTAAAGGTGGTTGTCCTAATATTAAAAGATATACAATTTTGCTCCCGCCGTTTTCCTATAGATGGTGTTAGCGGTAAGTGGTCGTCGAAATAAATACATCATAGACGGCATGCAATACCTTTGGGCATCTTGTAAACATAACCCCATAGCACCAGTAGTCGATTTGTGTTTACATCATAAAGTTATTCGCGATTAAAAATGTCAGTTTATGAGCCAAATTTCCGCCATTTGCGGGAGGTGTTAATTTATTTCTTTAATATGAAGAAATCTGCGGCTGAGGCTCACCGAATGCTCTCAGACCTCAGGTGAAGCCGCTATGAGTGAAAGAACGTGTCGTGAGTAGTGAGTGGAAGAATCAGAGGCATTGCTTAATGAAGACTCGTTGTAAAGTCAAGAGAAGTTAGCAAGATCATTAAGAGTGACTCAACAAGTAATTTCAAAACGCCTCAAAGACCTGTGAATGCCCCAAAAGCAAGGATATTGGGTACCATACCAGTTGAAACCGAGAGATGTTGAACGCCGTTTGTTTGCCTGTGAACTGTTGCTTGAAAGACAAAAACTGAAGGGATTTCTGCATTGCATTGTGAGTGAAGACGAAAAATGGGTTTATTACGATAAACCCAAGCGTCGAAAATCATAGGGATATACCGGTCACTCTTCCACGCCGATAGCCAAACCGAATATTCACGGCTCCAAGGTCATGCTCTGTATTTGGTGGGATCAGCTCGGTGTAGTGTATTATGAGCTATTAAAACTGCTTGGAACAATCACAGGGGATCGTTATCGAATGCAATTAATGCGTTTGAGCCCAGCATTGAAAGACAAATGGCCTCAATACAGCGAAAGACACGATAAAGTGATTTTACAGCATAGCAATGATCGGCCCCATGTTGTGAGAGTAGTCAAAAACATACTTGGAAACGTTGAAGTGGGAAGTACTACCCCACGCGCTATATTCTCCAGACGTTGGGCCCTCTGACTATCAGCTGTTTCGATCGATGGCACACTGCCAGGCTGACCAGCACTTCCGTGGACCGCTTCAAAAGATGATCAGTTTTTTAACGGGGGATTCTAATGCTGCGTTAAAGATGGGAGTAAGTAGGTCCAATACTTTGAATCATAAATGCATAACCAGTTTTTTACAACAAGGACTTGAATTTTGAAAAACAAACGGCGGGAGGAAAGTTGTATACCTTTTAAGCGTTGTTTTTTCTTAGACGGATTGCTCTTCAGAATCTAATTTTCATCTCTAGTAGGAATTCAGTAGGTTGAAGAAAATGATCTCGATCTAACCCGAACAAAAGTGCACTGCAGATGATTACTCGTTGAATTTTGTGTTCAACTGAAAGTTGATATCGCACCCTCATACCTTCTCTCTCCACTTTGCTCAGTTAGTTTTAACACCGTTTTATTGTGGACTATGAAGTATGTGAAAATATTGAAATCTCTGTTGTTACATGTTTTAAACCAACCCTGACTTATTCTATTGTCGTTATGCGTTCGACTGGACCTTATTTACACTTCTCTTCCATTCATCTCTTCCATATAGAGTTCAATCATTTTTTTCCAATGTTTAACAATAAGCACACCGAATATTTAACTAGAATAGGAGAGTTGCTATTTATGTATTCGGAATAATAAATAAAAATAAATATTTATCATTGAAAATGGTTTTATTGTTTTTCAAAATATTCTCGGCTAAGATCGATACACTTTTGCATACGTTTGAACCAATTTTCATAGCACTTTTTCCATTCCGATTGAGGTATCTCCAAAACATTGCACGCATTGTGAACGCATCAACCGCTTTTTCTGGCTTCGAAAATCGTTGAACGCGCAGTTTATTCTTCAGGGACGGGAATAAAAAGAAATCAATGGGTTAGGTTAGGTTTAGCGCTGTACGGCGGATGACCCATCAATTCGTTGTTTGGACCGGTCAAATATCGAGTTCTCGCGTCTGTGTGTGAGAGCGCGCGTTGTCATTGTGAATAATGATCTTGCGTCGCTGGTTGTTCATTCTTATTTCTTCAAAGACTTGTATGTGTTGAAAGTGTATCATTCAGAATTGACTGTTTTACGATTCTCTGGTGGCACTATAGCAACATGCCCATTTATCCCCCCCCCCCCCCCCCCCCCCCCCAAAAAAAAAAACAGGCGACCATTGGCTTCGTTAGTGTCCTTCCAAGTGCTTCTTGCGCGAACAACTATTTTTGGGTTTGGCTCATTTTGAAAAATCCATACAGTCGACTACTGTTTATTTTCGGGCTCATACGCACAGACCAAAGATTTGTCACCTGTGTAGATATTGTACACGGCTTTTGACGCTTCAAGGCTGTATTTTTTGACCGATTGTCAAATTATGCCGAATCCAAGAAGCATAAATATGTTTCACGGCTAAATGTTCATGTAAAATCTTGTGTAGGCTTGTCATATTAATGCCCAGGGATCTTACGGTACGCCACATGATATTCTTGCTTTATCAGTTCGCGCACAGTATCGATGTTTGCTGGCACAACACCCAATTTTGGGCGATCTGTTTTAAGTTCGTGTGAAGCGAAGGACGGTTACGATTGAATTCACTAAATTAATGATATACAGTCGAAGTAAGTTAATCAATGCACTGTTGCTGAGACCACCACGTCGTAATTCGTAGTAAATCATCGCACGAAAATTTTCACGAGTTAATTCCATTTTTTACTGAGATATAATTTTCAAGTCACTAAGCAGTGTCAATATGACAAAACGTTCTGAGTACGTATACCGTCAACAATGTCAAACTTTACGAAGTACTGCAGTTTTCAAAGAATTTATATATATATATATATATATATATATATATATATATATATATATATATATATATATATATATATATACATACATATATTATGGGGAATGGAAAGATGTATGCTTGGCATTACAAGACGAGACAGAAAGTCCTGCGCATGGATCAGGGAACAAACAAAAGTCTGTGACATCAAGAGTAAAACAATTGAAATGGAGATGGGAAGGCCATATAGCGAGGCGATGGGACGACAGATGGACCAAGGCAATCCTGGAGTGGATACCGCTTGATCGCAAACGTCCGCGAAGAAGACCGAAAGCACGATGGATTGATGACATCGTTAAGTATATTGGACCCGAGTGGCAGAGGAAAGCCCAGGACCGTGAAGGTTGGAAGCAAGCTGAAGAGGCCTTCATCCTGCAGTGGATCGATACGATAAGCAAGATGATGATGATGATGATGATATACTTATATATATATATATATATATATATATATATATATATATATATATATATATATATATATATATATATATATATATATATATATATATATATATATATATATATATATATATATATATATATATATATATATATATATATATATATATATATATATATATACCCCTTTGTGGATCAGACCTTGACGTGGTAAAGGGGTTTGAGTAGGGCAATGAAGTTTTGAGCTATGCCGTCTGGAGTCTATGCTCCTGGGAGGGTCACCCCTGGCGGACAGGTCAAAGCGGAGGCCTCAGACTAACATGATCCAAAATCTGCCAACCCGCATTGGACCAGCGTGGCAGATTACGGTCCATACCTTCAACATGGTATTTCAGTATGTTGAAATATGACAGTACAACCTCAAACACGGCCCTCATTCCCCGGAGGCCAAGGGGCAACTACCTACGGCAGCGGGAAGACCTGCCCCAAGGCAGAGGGTGCTAAGAATCACCGGGTTAGATCAGGCTGCCATTGGACTTTTGACATTGCAACGTTAAATATACGGACTATGAAATGGACTATAAGGCCCGATTGCTAGAACTGTTAATCGAACTTGACAACATACATTGGGATATTATTGGGCTCTGTGAAACACGAAGGAAGGGTGAAGAGTTAATCAAACTGGAACCAACTGGACACGTACTCTACACTCGAGGTACGGAAAATGGCCGATGTGGCGGAATAGGATTCCTCATCAATCGAAAGCTGAAGGACAGTGTGGTAAAATTTGAAAGTACATCCGACCGATTAGCCCAATGCGTCATTCAGCTGAATAAAAAGTTTAGGCTTCAAATCGTCCAAGCTTATGCACCAACTATAAGCCATAAAGATGAGGAAATTGAGGAATTTTATGATGATGTGGCCCAGCTTTTATACAAGGAGAAATGTAGGTACAAAATCCTGATGGGTGATTTTAATGCCAGAATTGGAACAACAAGAACGGACGAAAGTGCAACTGGCCCATATGGAACTGGTGAGCGAGACAATAGAGGTGACAGATTGGTTGATTTTGCTGAAGGACAAGAACTATATATTATGAATTCATTCTATAAGAAAAATATCAGCAGAAAATGGACATGGAAAAGTCCATCTGGGCTCACAAGCGAAATTGACTACATCATGACCAACGATAAAACAATATTTACCAATTGTACTGTCCTTAACAATTTTAATGTTGGAAGTGACCACCGAATTGTACGAGCAACGGTTCGGATTGACTGTCGAAAAGAGCGCGAAAAAATGGTAAGATCAAAGAAGGGCAAGGTGGATTCTGGAAAACTGCTGGACAGAGGAAGCGATTTTGAGATTGCTTTGTCAAACCGGTTTGCTGCATTGCAAGATCCAGAGGAGGTGGAAATATCAGTTCAATATGAAGAAATCGCCAACAATGTACTTCAAACGGCTGCTTCAATAGCACCAGAGGAAAAATGTCTCAAACAAACAAAAATCTCCAGTGAGACCATTGATTTAATGAAGAAACGGCGAGCAATGAGAAATGCAGGTAGTCCTTTTGGCAGGGTCGAGTACACTGAGCTCTGCAAAACTATAAGAAAACGTATCAGAGAGGACACGCGCCGATTCAATATGCAGCTAGTGCAAAAAACCCTGGAAGAAAACAAAGGAATTAACAAAGCTAAACAGAAGCTGAGAAACAAAAGAACGCAAATATATGCTTTAAAGCGTGAGGATGGCACAGTGTGCAAGACGCGTACCCAAATGTTAGAGATTGTCAGAAGGTTTTATTCCCAGTTATATGAAGATCAGAGCCAGTCAGGGACAGCAATACCCACGGAAGAACAATATATAATACCAGATATCCTAGTGGAGGAAGTAACAAATGCTATAGAATTGATGAAGAACGGCAAGGCTCCAGGAAAGGATAGTGTAACTGTCGAAATGCTAAAAGCTGGTTGTCGGACGTTACATAAAACACTGGCAAAATTATACTCAAAATGCCTCAAAGAACAAAAAGTACCTGACCTATGGAAAAATGCAGAAGTGATCCTTTTACATAAAAAAGGAGCACAGGAAGATTTAAAGAAGTACCGTCCAATAAGCCTCCTATCAGTGATGTACAAAGTTTTCACTAAGATAATTTCTAAAAGAATATTAAAAAAACTGAATGACGCACAACCAAGAGAACAAGCAGGATTCAGAAGTGGATTCAGTACAATGGATCACATCCAGGTTGTACAGCAGGTCATAGAAAGGCACAACGAATACACCATGCCACTGTGCTTGGCTTTTATCGACTACGAAAAAGCATTTGATTCCATCTCAAAGCATGCGATAATGGATGCACTGCTTAGCCAAGGTGTAGAGAGAGCCTATGTAAACCTATTAGAATCGATATATGATGGAGCTACAGCCACAATTCACCTTGATGATCTTGAAGTGGGAATTAATATAGAACGAGGTGTACGGCAGGGTGACGCAATATCGCCTATTCTTTTCTCGGCTGGCCTTGAAGAAGTATTCCGTAAACTGGATTGGGAACAGGATGGGGTAAAGATCAATGGTGCAAACTTAAACCATCTTAGATTTGCAGATGATATTATTCTCATTTCACAAGACCCAGAGGAGCTGCAAAGACGCATACAAGAACTGCAAAGGGCTGGCGAACCATTTGGCTTGAAAATAAACCTGAAAAAGAGTCAGGTTATGTTCAATAACTTCGCTCAGGACAGAAGAATTTCAGTTTTAGGAAGGGATTTAGAGATTGTGGACAGCTTTATATATCTTGGGCAGAGGATTTCCATGGAGGGGAATACCGCCCGGGAGGTGGAACGGCGTGTTAAATGTGGCTGGCAGGCATTTGGTAGGCTCAACATAGTGTTTAAGAGCAGACTCCCACTTTGCCTGAAAAGAAAAGTATTCGATCAGTGCGTTCTACCCGTTATGACATACGGAAGTGAAACCTGGACACTCACATCGCAATCAATTCAAAAACTTCGGGTGGCACAGAGGGGAATGGAAAGATGTATGCTTGGCATTACAAGATGTATGCTTGGCATTACATTACGAGACAGAAAGTCCTGCGCATGGATCAGGGAACAAACAAAAGTCTGTGACATCATTGGAAGAGTAAAACAGTTGAAATGGAGAAGGGCAGGCCATATAGCGAGGCGATGGGACGACAGATGGACCAAGGCAATCCTGGAGTGGATACCGCTTGATCGCAAACGTCCGCGAAGAAGACCGAAAGCACGATGGACTGATGACATCGTTAAGTATATTGCACCCGAGTGGCAGAGGAAAGCCCAGGACCGTGAAGGTTGGAAGCATGCTGAAGAGGCCTTCATCCTGCAGTGGATCGATACGGGCTGATGATGATGATGATGATGATGATGAAGAATATATATATATATATATATATATATATATATATATATATATATATATATATATATATATATATATATATATATATATATATATATATATATATATATATATATGGGGCATTCAACGCCAAATCGGACGGTTTGAAAAATTTTAATTTTTGATATCGTTTTGAAACTTTTGCATTTTTTCTTGTACCCTATGAAAAAACCTTTCAGGTTTATTTTCAGATCTTTTTTATATCCCTTCAACAGATCTCAATTTTTGAAAAAAATCTCGCTTTTTCTGGAGTTTTATCCATAACTTCTTGAATGGTTAACTTCTATGGTTATATAATGTTTCCCCTGTCTCAGAAATCGTGGTAGCATCAATGTTACAAACGTTTCTTGTAATTCTATCGTAACATAACACAGGACAATTTTACTCTCTCGAGACCAAATTAGATAATTCTTCATTGTTTACCGAACAATCGATGATTTCATGATAGTTTTAAATGACTGAACAGCGGTGGATTATCTGTTATCCTGCATTATGCAACTGGCCTATTATTAATTGGAAAGAAATCGCCGGTCACCGGTCCAGCTTCCTGCTAGACGGTCGGAATGTTTTTTAATGCGAGAGTTCATTAATATCGAAACGAATATCTCTATCTAGATTCTATGCAGAACGTTAACGTTGTCGTAGAAGGAAGCTGTTAAATCGGTAATTATTATTTTATTATAATGCGAACTAATAAAAAAAACACGAAAGGAAGTGGAGAAATGTTTAACATTATATCAGGTTGACTGATAAGTTTATGCGCTGTTTATGAAAATTCTTAATGTACATTTTTCAACTGAAAATGGTTTGAAACCATTTATCTGAAGGCAAAGCAGTGGTTTTGCCTATCGGATTTTTTAAAGTACGGATATTTTTTTCATTACAAATGAAAAATACTTTACGAAGGCTGCTATTTATTTATCCGGAATTGGCAATAATGGTGTTGCTAAACATCCTCTGACATATGCATTGTAAAGATTGACATTGCTTGTTGAGTACACTTCTACTGTAATTGCAAGTTCTTTTTGCGTTTGGGACGAATCTTCCTTCAATAATACTTCCAATCCCATGTCTTCGTACACTTTCGGCCTTACACTACGTTCTTTACCTTCCACGTCAAACTCATCGTTATTTGAACTTTTGAAACCACTCACGACAACTTCTCTCACTTAAAGCAGCCTCACCATATGCTTCTACAAGCAATCGATGACGCTTATTCGGCACAAAACTTGACATTTTCGCACGAAAAAAATATGTGATGCTGATACGGAGTCACTAATACTTTAAGGTTATGTTGTTACCAGATGACCAAACTTACGATATCACGTTTTACATCTGAGAATTTCAACATAATCTTCTGGTAGGGCCATCTTTTGTCAAACGGCGGAAACTTATTTTTACACCTTATTATTAATCATCACTTTATAACGATGTTGATGTTTTACGACGGTATTTACTTCTGTTGATTTTCTCATTAATGTCTAGCAATAATCAAAAAGTAATACAATAGAACAAAAATGCAATATTTAGCAAAAATGCAATTGTTACGTGAATATCGCGATATGCTTCTTATTTACGGAGAAGCTCGTAAAAAGAATAACGTATTTTTATTGTGGCCGGTCAGACTAGACTGTCAGGACTTTTTCAACCTGTTCGGGAAAACTAGTTAAAATAGCGTCAGGCTTACATAGACTTACGGTGGGCGTTTAGAACATTTAATTTAATAAAGCTATTAATCATGTGTTGCTTAATGCGACGTTCATCATTTAAAACTTTATGGCGTGAAAAATTAGTGCTAATAATTTCAACTTTGACATTAAACGACGATATTTTATCAACTGATGAAGCTTGTTGCACGAGGAATAGGATGGTGAGCATTTTAAACGATTAATTTAATAACAAATTTCTCAATGTGACGTGAAGCGTTTAAAAGTATTATGGTTTGAAAAATTAGTGCTAGTAATTCCAACTTTGACACCAAACGACAATAATGTGTAGTTTTTCTCTTTTTTGTAACAAACCAAACCAAATTTATGATGAAACGTATGGAATAAATGCTTATAAAAACATTACATTATGTTTTGAAATAATACTTTAAGAGGACAATCAAACAACAAACTGAATTGCTAAACTGGCATCCTCGACTTGGGGAATCTTGCAATTAATCAATTAATCTTTACTGGTGGACAAATGCGATATATATATATATATATATATATATATATATATATATATATATATATATATATATATATATATATATATAACTATATATATATAGTGAAGGGTCACCCTTCACATCACTTCAGCCCGAGTCTGGGTAAGGCCGGATGCCTTCTGAGAGGTTTTTTACGTTGATCACTCCCCAGTCGGTAGGCTTCTCGAGCGCTTCTCGCTTCGCTTAATGAATAGTTTGCCTCGAAAAACCAAAAGTTCTTTTGGTGCGGAATCAATTCTTTGCCAGAAAGATGGAACAAGGTAATAGCTGATGATGGCTAATACTTTGATTATTGTGGTAATTTATTTTGTTATAGAAATTTTGCGAAAAAATTGACATTATTAAACACCTAAAATACTAAAATACATGTTTACTTAAGTTTTTGATCAATACTGTATATAGATACATTAAAGAAATTCGTATTTTTATATGTAGACAAATGGTCGTTGCTAATTAACAAGACAAAACACCATATGGTTAAGAAAGCATCTTTAATTTTCTACACCTTTCCCACAATTCCTCTTTCTTGTAAACGTTTTACTATTCCTTAATGCAGCTCTTTTTTATTCGCAAGCCGCAATTATCTATGGTTTAAAATGTCAATAGCAGTTTCTATTTCTTACCAGCTCGATGGTATGTCGTGTTCCAGCTATCGCAGAAAAAATCTATAATTGGTCGTTTTTTCTATCTCGCTTATTGGAAATGGATAGTTATAAAGTATGATAAGCATGGTAAAATGTTAATGTTACTAATTAAATTGTTGGCTTTCGTGCGTACAGCGCTCGGCGTTTGGGTTTTTCTTGTCTAATTATTATAAAACATCGATAAATTATACTGATTTCAATTTATAATAGAACAGAAATGAATGAAATTGGCGCGAAATCGATTCATGAATGTAAATTGAATTTATAATAAATTATACAGAGGGAGATAAAAATAATGAAAGATTGGGAGAGTATTCATCAACTGTTATTAAAAAGGGAGGTTACTTTTTTAAAAATTTGCGCTGTTTACGTGTCGTTACAAACATTTATTCTTTAAGTTGGCATGACTGTCTTTAACATTTGACAGAAGTTTGTTATCATTTTTACTGCGTCTTTTGTAATTGTTCAAAATTTATGTCGCAAATTTTTTAGGTTGAGTAAATTTATCATATATTTTTAAAAATCAAAGTCGCATGACCCGTGTAAATAACAAAAAATCTTACTGCAAAATTTAAATAAAAGCAAATGCAGATCAAAAAAACATTTTAATGAGAAGGCTGACTCTCAGACTCCTCAACTTTTTTCTTTTAATATTGGCGGTATAGTTCGTTACAGCCTTTCGAAGACAATTATCCAAATGTACATCTGTAAGTCGGTTTGTGCTATTTACTCTTAATCACTTTCATATTGGAGAAAGAAGATTCTTATAAATAGCTTGAACTGAAAAACGCTTTCATTTTTAAGGCAACGCTGACTAAAACTGGATATTTGTCTTTACTTATTACCCCAGATACATTTTGTAATTAACTTCAAGGATTTTAAGGTCAAATCATTTTGAAGCGGAATAACTTCGATTTATGTTGTAGCCTTATCCTTGTCAAAATAATGCATAACACAGGTGGCAAATTGTTCAATATTAATTTCCATGAAAGGTAGGTCAACAAATTGCATCACTAGTGCGATGACGTTGAAATTTTTAAAATTAGATTTAAAGACATCCTTAAATTCGATATTATTTGCAGATGATATTTATTGTTATAATGTTGCAACTGATTTTGAGAAATCTTTTCTAAAAGAACAGGGTAGTGTTTGTTGTCGCAGTTGATTAGGTTTTCTTCCCAAAACTGAAGCTTTTTTATCAGAAATCATTTCCGTTAATTCTTTGTCTCTCCCTTGAAGCTGTAAATTAAGTTGATTCAATCTCCCTGTAATGTCCACCAGAAATCCAAAATCTTCAAGCCAGGTTGAGTTTTCCAGTTCAGGAAGGAATGAGTTTATCGCGTTGTTTATAAAAATCAACTAGATCATTAAAACGCTTGAGTACTTTTCCTCTACTCAGAAGTAAATATTCATATTGACAGTTCGTTTCATCAGTCAGTTCTTTGAATAATCTTCTCTGTAACGACTGAGCTCTAACCTTGTTCACAATTTTTACCACCATTTTCTTCACGTCGTTTAGTTTCAAAAACTTCAGCATAATGCTTGTTGGTGGAAAATGCAGTGATAAGAAATGAATTGCAGACAAGAATCATCCTTTTGACATAATGCCACAAGACCCTTTTCGGAACCCACCATAGCTGGAGCTCCATCTGTTAACAAACCTACCATTTTAAATATTGGAATTTTCTCAGGTGAAATAACATTTTCCAAAAGAGAAAACAGCTCCTGTCCAGTAGTATGCCCTTTTAGTAGAATAATCTTTAAAAGTTCTTTAAGCATAAAATCGCTAAATATCATCCTGACGGAAACAGTCATCTGGGCGATATCAACTACATCTGTGGATTCATCAAGTTGCAGGAAATAATAATTACAGTTATCTAACTCACGTGTTAACTGTAGAAAAAACATCACTACTCATTATTTCTACTCGTCTCACCACTGTATGTTTTAAAGTTGGTGAATAATGAATTAGTAGCTTCGAAAGATGCATGTTTCATTATTTTTCCTTCTTCATAAGACTTTTTATTTTGTACAATCAGCTGCGACACGCGATAGGAAGCTTCAATTGCAAGCCATTATTTGCAGCCATGCAATTGCAGCCTTACGTTAAATACAGTTTTGTTAAATACTTTTAAAAATGTTGATTGTTGTCCAATTAACTGATTTTTTAATTGTCCCAACTTTTCTTTTCTAGAGGTATGATCTACGAGATATGATTTTTCAAAAGTCGAATGAACAGTTTTAGGGTTCCTTTCAATATTTCCCTTTTTAGCAACAGATACAGAAACGTTATACAACAAACACACACTTTTCCTTTTAATTTTTGTATTAGAAGTATTGTTCTTCCCACTTATAATGGAAATGGTATGTCTTAACTTTTTTAGTACTGCTTGCCATAGTTGTAATTGTAATTGTAACTTAACTGAACACTGCACGCGGCTTTTTTGTACAGGTCTATCAATATATCCCGTTAAAAGCAGCCGAGATCCTTCCTGAATGATCGATTGGTGGCTACTCGCTACAATTTTCTCGGCGATTTCGCGGATTTTACGCGTGGTGACGCCAGCGACTGATCTTCGGTACCTACGATGCGCTGATGAGGCTGTAATCCGCAACAGTATTATAATTTTGATATTTTCGTTTATAAAGATTACGAGTTCGACATCTGATGATTGTTTATAGCCGTGAGCTACCGAAATTGTCCACGCGAGCTACCGGTAGCTCGCGATCGACGGGTTGGCAAGCCCCTGTTGTAGATCGAGTTGAAAAACATATATAGGACAAACAGGCAGATTTTTCAAGAAAATAATTAAAGAATGCTAAAGAAGTTTTCTGTCAGAAACATAATTCTAATTACGCCTTACATCTGTTAAGCGAAAATCATCGTTTTAACAGTGATTTTAAAATGCATGTACAAAATAAAAACAAAAAAGTAAACCATCTTGACAGTTTAGAAATAAATCGTCAGAAAGATTAAAACATATATATTTTATAGTAGAAATTTTTTGTATTTATACCTATTTTAACATATTCATTAATAAACATATTCATAACATAATAACATATTCATAATATTCATAACATAATAACATATTCATAATATTCATAATATTCATAACATAATAGCATATTCATAATATTCATTTCTGAAGAAGCTTCAATGTTAGCGAAACGCGCCAATCAGTAATAATAAAGTCGAAATCTAGACAAAAAGGTCTTTTATTAAACGTTTATTTTTACATTATTGCCATATTGAGGACTCCTTTAACCACCATTGTAGTTTCTTATCTATCTTATTAAAAATAAAATGGTCTTGAGAGAAAGTGTTTAGATCATCGTCTGCGAAGATCTTTATCAGATATATCAAAATGTCGAAATCGAAATGGGAATCAGAAAGTAGAACAACCCGGTGCCAGTTTTAAAGACGCCGAACAACGGTAACGAGCAATTTGTGTGGTTCTTCTTTTTGCGCTAATTGCGATTTGAAAATGGCTACTACACGCACCAGTAAATAATTTCGTCGTGGCGGAATATGTTATTTAGAAGAAATTTTCATTTTTTAATCTATTATCCTCTTGTTGTAAAACCACCATCACCTTTCCAATTATGATTTTAATCGTCCAAAATTATTTTGTGGTCTTTTCTTTGATTTTTTATTTATTATTTTTTCATTAGTTATTCTTCATATTCATCCAAATTTGTTTTATCTTGTTACGGTTATATGTATTTACCAAATTTAGTTATATTATATTAAAATTTAAGTTATTCATTTTTCCATATTTTGGCATTTTGGCGAAGGTACTGAAATAAATTTTGCGTCGAGTCGTTGAGGTAATTAACGCATGGCCGAGCTATTCACAAGAGACGAACGTCCGTGGTCATTCTGTGTATCCGGTACTGCGTGTTGAGTCGGGATACAGGGCCATACTTTGTTCCGACAGTATCGAGAATTTGTGAGAGTTGATTTACAAAAAAATACGCGTTTTCTTAATCAATCTTTTGCTCATATTTGAATAGGCTTTAACAGAGGGTTGGTACCATGTTTCTTTATTTTATATCTATTTTAGTTCTAGAATTAACGCATCAATTTTCATTTGTTACTTTTCATTCATCTCAGTCCGATACTGGTACCTTGGTTGATTGGCAGTACTCTAACGGAAATCTACTGAATTACTTCGCGGGCTTGATTTTTCGAAGGAACTATTTTTGGTCTCCTTTCAGATTTTTTTTTCGACCACCTTCGACAGGAGTCGACTGTGCAGCAATAGTGTTTGACCCAGTGAAAAATTTTGTGAATAGAGTTTTGGAGTTGGGCATATTTTGGGAATAGTGCCGAGTTATTTATGAGCTTTGTTGAATTTTATTGCTAACACACTGGGAGCTGCCCCGAAATCTATCGAGGGGACTTCTTTTCATCTTTTCATATTTTTCCTGACCAGGGTTGATCCAGGTGAATTTTTAACTTCCTTCCACGCAAGTCTTTGGGTGTCCTCGAAGTCCTCGCGACCCATGGAATATCTGAAACCTTAAGGAGTAGACAGATCAACGTTCCGCCTCACGTGGCCTGTGCGACACTCTTCGGGTAGTTTGGTGGATTGACTGACCAAAGATAAGTTATCATTCTACTAGTCACATTAGATTAAGTTCATTACTGTTTATTGTCTACAAAACGTCATTACTAAATTACCTGTATATTACTAACCTAGTTAATTTAATATTGTAACCGAATCCCTCTCATGTTCATTTGACTTTCACGATACTGTCTTACATAATGAGAATAAATATCTAAGTACCGAGTAATGTTTTCTTTTGTGGCCTGAGATCCCATGTTCTCTGAGCATTAATTAGCTCTTGGTATCATTTAACGTAGTAAAATATATTGTATTTTTTTATGGGTACATTTTTTAAGCCCAAACGGGTAACATCCTCTTTCAAAGTAAACACGTTTCATTGCATATATACACACTGCTCTATGGCCCATGGAGAGCATTAAACTTCCTTACAACTGCCTTCCAGTCTTCTCTGGTCCCTGCAATTTCTGTTCAATTTCGTACATCAGTTTCTTTAAGATTTGTGACCACATCGTCTCGGCATCTCAGCCTTGGCCTTCCTCTTGAACCAGTACCATTTTTGCATTTCTTCGCAACACATACATTGGGCATTCTCCAGATATGTCTGATCCATTTTATCCGTTGGTGTTTTATATACCCTATCATGTCCTATTCTATTAGTGATCTTAATTGATTGTTTCAACGTATGCACTAGCCCTATATTTCACGGTTTTATACATGTCTATATATTCTACGTAGTAAAGTGTCTTTTCAAATTGAGCGGTTTTTTAATTTTAATTCTCGAATAACACATAGAATTTGCGTTGATTTCCAAAAATTTTTTTATAGATAACCAGATAAATGAAAACGCTGTCGGGCATGAGCAATATTTTGTATTGCCTGTGTTGCTTTTACGTCCATCAGATGGCGCTGTTTTTCAAAAAAGCATGTTTTTACCTGTTACAGGTATGCCATCTACATAATACTATATATATATATATATATATATATATATATATATATATATATATATATATATATATATATATATATATATATATATATAACACGTGCATATGCGAATGCAACGTTATGTCAAAATTACAAAGCAATCGGTGAAGAACTATCGGAGATTTAAGATTTTGAACAAACGTATATTTATATTTTTATATAAATGACCACCTCTTGCAGGTCTGCAGACGTTCACTGTTTTGTCAAAATTTTGGATGGCTTTTTTACATAACCATAGCTCTATCTCACCAATTACTTAAATAATTTCATCCTTTAGTTCAGGAAACGATTGCGGATTGTTCTTATAGACTTGGCTTTTCACGTAACGGCAAAGAAAATAGCCCAACGGTGTCAAATCACATGATCTCGGTAGCTATTTAACATCACCGTTTCTTGAAATAACTCATCCAGGAAATTTTTCTCTCAATAAATCAGTTTTTTCGTTAGTAAAATGAGGTGTACCGCCATCCTGTTGGAAACACATATCCTCCAGATCAATATTATTCAATTCGACCCTCAAAAATCCAGTTATCATCTCACAATCATCTCACCACCAGCATTCTGGAAGAAATACGACTCAATGCCATCACCTGAATTAGGATCACCTCGTTTGGGATGTAAAGGTTTCTCATGAATCAATCGTCGATTTTCTTCAACCTAAATGCGGCAATTTTGTTTATTAACATAGTCAAAATGTGCTTCATCTGAAAAGATGATTTAAAAAAAATCATCTATTTTTGATTGATTGACAAATGCACAACGTTTTGAATGATACAGTGACTTTAGTCCCTATGTTAGTTGAATCTTATATGCATTCAGAGCTAAATCTTTTCACAAAATACGTCATGCTGTAGATTCACTGAGTCCAAATTGTTGTGAACGAACGACCAGTACGAGTATATATTGCTCTTCTTTTATCTTCTGCCAAACCAGTTTCTTAAAATTTTTAAATAATTCGATTGATAATGCTCTCAGATAGATGATTGTGCAAACCCTAAATGTCACGTAATTTTCTAATAACATTTTTCACTGAATGCCAATTTTCAAAAAATAATTCAACAATTTTAACGCGTTGTTGTATTGTGCACGAGTCCATTTTGATAATTGTCATACATTACACTTCTGAAATGATACTAGACCTAAGCAAATTCACAACGCCATGTGTCTTATTCAAGATTTAAAAAAAACCGCTCAATATGAAAGACCCGTTATTTTACGCTCAAATATACAGTTTTGTAAGGGTCCAAGATTCACAATCCTAAATCAGCACTAATCTTATGATTTATTTGTAGATAGGAATTTTACTGGATAGTAGACTTTAGGTGACATTACATTTTAAAGACTTTTTAAGACTATGTATGCTGTATCTAGTGTAATTATACATTCTTCTTCTTCTATTACAGTGGTTTTTACCGGTTAAGAAACTTTTCAAAACAGCCTGTGTACTAGGTGTATTTATAAAATGAGACTGATTTTTTATAGTTTTTTTATTTAGTTAAAATTCTACATTGCCTTCTTTAAACTAGTTGTCTTAAGAAAACACAGAGGTTTGTCGAATGTTCATAGCAATGTTGGAACTCAGGTATAGTCATCATAGAATATCAAGATATTTCGTTGCCGTTCGGCAAAATGTTAATTGCCCCAATAAATCTCAATAAAAATATTCCTAGTTTCGTAAAAGGCGCCAGAGCCGGAATGGTTTACCTTCTGAATAATTTTGGAAAAAATAAAATATTGTTAAATTATGATTATATTAATATTATTATTATTATTATGTATGACTAAAAACATTGTTTATTAGTTTGTGTATTTTGAATTTATTATTACAATAAAAATTATTACTTAAATTTAATTATACATTTAATTCAGTTTCGCTCTCACTGTCATTTTGATGTACATTACTAATAAGTGGTTCTACTTAATTAGTAAATAATACAGAGAAATCTTCTATTTCAATAATATGGTTAATCGAATTTATCCAACTTTCTTTGGGAATATTACTCGGAAAAATTTGTTCTGTTCTAACATTGGATTTTACCTGATACTATATATGCTCAATTTGATTAAATAAGGTATATAATGGGACGATTTTCTAATCTGTATTTTTTTGTAGAGTTTAAGAAGTTAAACCGCTATCGTCGCAATCGTTCTGATTCCATTAAAATTTGTCTCGATACACACACAATATCTTTCGTCACAATATCTTTAACTGTAGACAATAGAGTTTTCGTTAATGAAGACGTTTCTGCTGCGGCTGCTTTTACACTAAACCTCCTATTGAATAAAGAAACATACACATTTTTAACAATTTGGTTAGCATCGGGCGAAAAATGTTTTCTTTTAAAATTAGCACTACCGGAGGCACCATGATCATTATCTTGCCAAGCACGCCACATTTTTAGCACGTTTGGAATTAACAAAAAATACCATCGAAATTATAGAACTGCACTGTCTAAAAAAAGAATGCCGACGAATGCAGATGAAGACTCGTCACTCGTTTTCATCACTTCTTGGGGTTGAAGGCTTTCTGCTGCGAGGTTCAACTTCAATCGTGTCTCAGTCTTCTAAGATTGGTTTAAATCGCCTGATAATCTACTTCCATAGACCCGAACCTCTGTTTCGATAGGTATTTTTTTTTTGAAATGTTGCAATAGTTTTCATTGCACTGTGTCAAAGTCTAAAACAACGCTTAATAGTATATCGTTGCTCGAAATTTTTGTCACTCACTTTCAGAACGCAGAAAAACTCAGCTTCACATAAAATAATTGTTACGGATAACCAAGTGACTCAAGGGGGTTTAAACTCGTACTGAAGGCGCATGGGATATTGGCCTGCCTCCCTTCCAAAGGGGAAGTCAGATCAAACGCCATTCCATTAAACCCCACTGTGTTATTTTTCTATGATTTTTCTAACAATAAAAATTATTGATTTAATTGTTACGTTTGAAAAATTAATTTATTGCCTAACAGAAAATAATACTGTAACAACATTCAACAAAAAAACACTCCACTGGGCAAAAAAAAATTTGACGTTTTAATACCGTGTAATGGCATCACTTAACGACGTTGCTCAATATTTCATTCGAATATAATTTACAGACCTAATTATGTTTGAAAGTATGAAATTATATTCTGTTATATTTTAAATAGACCATAAATATTATTAGCGAGAAAATGACTAATACAATTAACGAGGTAAAAATCAAGGCGCGACCACCTTGTAGAGGCTTAAATGCAGTTTATTAGACAAAACGTATCAATTAAAAAAATCCAATTATAACAGGTTGTTGTATTTTATTTTTCATATTTACTGTTGTTTTTCACATAAAAATCAGAGTTGAGATATTAACAAAGTCTTAAAAGCACATATGTCTTTGTTTCACCATTATGACGTAGTAGAGGAACATCAATTATATATTCGACTTTCTACGGCTTGGTCAACGACGTAATCGTTTATAATACAGCGAAAAAAACATAGCTATAACAGTTTTTGAAAATTTGTTTAAAATAATTTCATAATTGTTAAAATAGGTATTTTTCATATATATATATATATATATATATATATATATATATATATATATATATATATATATATATATATATATATATATATATATATTACTCGTGCAAGTAATAAAAATGATACCCCTGGTGGTAACCAGTCCACCCGTCGACAGACGGCAACCTGTCAAAATAAGCCGGAGCTTTCCGGCAAATTTCCACATAAAACCCCTACATATATAGGCACCTTCAACATCAACACGCTGATCCAACCAGGAAAACTTCACAACCTAACTTCAGAACTTGACAGGCAAAAATACTTGTGCTTGCTCTACAATAAATACGCATCACGGATGAGGATACGGTAGACTATGGGAACTATCGCATATTCAAAAGCAGGACAGACAAACGAGTCGCCAGAGGCGTTCCGTTTCTGGGCATGGCCTTTGTAGTACATAAAGGGATAGCTAACTCTAGCAAGGAAATCACGCCCATAAACAACAGACTAATGACAATGCGCATACAGTGCGCCAATAAAAAATACACCATGATCGATATACATGCCCCCACAAACGGAGACAACAAAAAAAACCCCAACAAGAAAAAAAAGTCTACAGAGAAATTCTGGGCAAGACTAGAGAAGGTAATGGCAAAGGCCCCAAAGGATGACGTCAAAATTTTACTGGGCGACTTTAACGGACAAATCGGTAGAGAAAAAATCCGTCAGAAAACAGTAGGCAAATTTCCCGGTCACAAATTTACCAATAAGAACGGCACAAGACTCATCGAACTATGCCACAAAATAACCTTAAGATCATGTCAACATCCATAAGAAAATCTCCACGAAAACACAAGACATGGAGATCGCCTATTCAACAGATTGGATAATTCCAGATAGACCACGTTGCGATCTCATACCCACAACAAAGAGAGATCCAAGATGTCCAAGTTCGCAGGGGCGCGAACATTGACTCAGACCACTATCTAACAACTAATCATAGTCAAGTTCACCCCATGGAGAATTCATCACAAGAAAGCACATCTACTGAAATTCGACACAAAAAAGATCAAGGAATCCAACATAACAGAGGAATGGGAAAAGGAACAGGCATATACATAGAAAAAATTCCACAAAAAATCACACAAAACGCTCAGGAACTGATCCCATTGAAAAAGAACACAAAACACCCTTATTGGGACTTGGAATGCGAAAAATCCATCTTCAGAGTTCCCCATTTAGGGGAACTCTGAAGCTTCTTAAAAGGGCTCTAGCCCTTTTAAGAAGCAATTTTTGGGGTACGTTTATAGGAACTTTTTTATGTTTTAGTCACCCTAGAGTCAAAATCCAATCCTCCCAAAATATTTCAACGCTCTTTCCGGACACCCTGACACACATAATTAGATGAAATAGACACATTCGAAAGAAGCAGCAGGAAAGTACTATACTGCATATTACCGACCGGAAACCACCAGGTAATAGACTAAGAGGAAGACTGTAAGCAAGATTGAATGATCAATTTGTAGAAGACATAGGACGAATCGAGTTACTGCGAAAATGAAGGGCCATGAAAATGAATCCAGGTTGTACAGCAAGTGATAAAAAGGCACAACGAATGCGAAAACAGGCCATAATGCATGCGTTGCTTAACCACAGTGTAGATAAAGTCTACCATTAAAAACCTAATAGGATCGATAAATGATGAAGATACAGCGACAGTTCACCTTGTTGATCTTGAAGTTGGAATTAATATAGAGCAAGGTGAAGCAATATCACCTCTGCTTTTCTCAGCCTGCCTTGAAAAAATATTCCGTGGATTGGGGACAGGATTGTATAAAGATCAATGGTGCATACTTAAACAATCTCAGTTTCGCAGATGATATCGTTCTCCTTTCACATCCATAGGTGCTGAAAAGACGCATACAAGAGCTGCAAAGGGCTGAAGAACCATTTGGCTTAAAAATAAACCTGAAAAAGAGTCAGGTTATGTTCAATAAATTTGCTAAGGACAGAAGTATCTCAGTTTTAGGAAAGGATTTCAAGGTTGTGGAGGGGGATACTGCCTAGGAAGTGGAACGGCGTTGAATATAACATTTCGGTGTTAAGTGAGAACTATGAAAGAAAAAAAATAAAAAGTAAAAGCACCCAAAATCAATTTATATTAAAACAAATCTATTTGCGATCATTGTTTCGTTGCATTTAGTATCCCGTGAAGCTGTCCAAGGACTTTCTCTTTTCAAAAATGCCTTTCAAGCGCAAACAAACATGGTCGATCTTCCGAAAATTGGATTTTTTTAGTCCCGTAAACATTCCATTAAATAGAATTTATGGCCAAATGGAGGGGATAACGATGGTAGATCGAAACTATTGTTTATTTATCGATTGATTAACCGTATTGAATTATTTGAACGTTTTGGTTCGGTGCTTGCTATAATAACAGTAAAAAAAAAAGTTATGGTTAATGTAACTATTTGGGCAAACACAATTAACGAAATTTTTGATCGATTTACGATTAGTATTGATGCAAGAGCAATACAGAATTTAATTGTTGGACATTTTATCATTGCTTAGAGGTAAGCTGTGTCAATCAATAAATTCCCATTAAAATAATTTTTAATTTATGTGCTTTTTGTAGTGATATTTCAAATAACGTTTTTTCCCCTGATTGTTAGAACAGCTGTAGCAAATTATAACTATCTATTTTAGGCAATTTTGGTTAAATAATTTTAAAATGTACTGGCTCGTAGAAATATATACAACATGAATACACTTTTAAAAGAAAATTCAACCAGTGGAATTGGACAGTCATTATTAGTAATGTTTTGGTCTATCTTGTTATATATCCATTCACTATACAAGGTGTAAGCAAAAGTACTTTCGTAAATTTAATCAACGATTCTTTAATTTTTTTTGAATAAAAGTTTCCTTGAGGGCTCACATACCTTTGCGCGCGCTGAATATCGAGTAAATTTGAAAAATAATCATAAAGGTTATATGGCGAAAAAAATTAAATAGCTGATTTCACATTTTTTATTAAAACTATAAGACTATAAGTATATATAATAACTATATAGTACCTATAAATATATAAATATGTAAATATATATAAATATATATATATATATATATATATATATATATATATATATATATATATATATATATACAATATTTTACTATAATAAAAGAAATGTTTAATATTAACATTAGTTTTACGGTTATAAAAGTAAAGTGCTACAGCTTAACGTGGGTTCCGAACCCCGATCAGCTTCCGACAAACCCAGGCCAGCACCCCCCTCGGGCTATAAACCCTTGGTTATGTGCCTACCCATAAGTCTATCAGGAAACCTACCGACTGGCGAGTGACCAACGTAGAACACTTCTCAGAAGACATCCGGCCTTACCCAGCCTTTATCTGGCGTGACTGAGGGGTAATTCGTAGTCGGATTTTACACTCTTGCCTAGAAACAATCACAAACATTTAGGAAAGATAAACGAACAGAGGAAAGAAAAATAACCATCCGAGCGCTGGAATCGAACCAGCTATCGCTCCAGCGCGGATTCGGCAAAGCAGGCGCTCTTACCGCTGCACCAACGCGACCGGCTTTACGGATATAAATCGATTACTGATGAAAACCATGGCGCCTCCTTGTCGACATCATAACTTCACCAAAAATTATCCAATCTGCGAAAATAAAAAAAATAATCTTGTAAAATAATGTAGTAATAAATGTCTGGTGAAGGGTTTTTTTTTTCTTTTTTTTTCAAAAATAAAGAAATTCAATATTTCAAGTTTTAGTATGCAATTAAGAAAAAAAATATATTAATTAAAAAAAATCCAATAAAACACTAAAAAAAAAACCACTCGTTAGAGTCTAGAGAAAATAATTATCAAGATTAAAAAAAAAAGTTAAAAAATATTAAAAATTGACCGCGTTATCATGCTTACACTGTCAAAAAACAATTGAGAAACAAAAACAAAAGTTTCGGAAAAAACGCGTTTATAGTTTCTGGTAAAGTCCGTTTCAAGATATTTCGTTGCCCTTCGGCAAAATGTTAATTGCCCCAATAAATCTTAATAAAAATATTCGTAGTTTTTTAAAAGGAACCAGAGCTAGAGTGGTTTAACTTTTGAATCATTTTGGGAAAAATAAAATATTGTTAAATTGTGATTAAATTGTTATTATTATGATTATGTATGACTAAAACATTGTTTATTGGTTTGTGTATTATAAATTTATTAGTACAACAAAAATAAATAAATAAACATATTTATCTATTAGTACAATACAAATTATAACTTTAATTTAATTATATATTTAATTCGGTTTCGCTCTGTCACTTTAATCTACATTAATAATAAGTGGTTCTATATTATTAGTAAATGATACATCGGAATCTTCTATTTTAATAACATGGTTAATCGAATTTATCCAACTTTCTTTGGGAATACTATCTACAACATTCCTAATTAATGTTGCAGCACTTGCACTTAGAGCCGGAGAAATGTTTTCTGCTCTAACATTGGATTTTACCTGATACCACATATGCTCAATTGGATTATAAATATAGTAATATGGGGGAAGGCGTAAAATCGTATGACCTATATCGATAGCAATTGTATTACATATATATTATTCCTTTTTAATATTAAATGTCTTGAGCATATAGTTCTGAATTTCAAGTTTAGTATTATTTGCATTAGGAACTTTATTTTTTGGTGGTTATGATAACTAGCGTTGTCCGTTACATTTACGCTTTCCTTAGGCACATTGGGCAAACGGTTATTTATAAATCAATCTTCAAAAAGTTCTGTTGTGGTGTCATCATGGTAGTCCAAAGATGAATGTTTAATATTTTTGAAGGACAAGCGTAAACAATTTGAACCCATCCATCCTCGAAACCAGCATGTAAAATTGTAATTATTTTTCCCTCGTTCGCTGGGGCTTTGCTTTGGTATTTTCTTGATGAATCTACCCATTATTTTGCTGGCATATCATGTTTATCAAACCATGTTTCATTAAGGTAGATAATGGGACCATTTTCTAATCTGTATTTTTTTTATAGAGTTTAAATAGTCAAACCACCATCGCCGCAATCGTTGTGATTCCATTAGTATTTGACTTTTATTAATGGTCCGACATGCAAAATCCATTTGAGATAATATTCTCTGAAGGCCAGTTCTGCTGCAAAGAATGTTGGTTTCATCTTTCCTTAGTCGCTGTTGCAATGAATGCAATGTAGGCACAGTTTGCTCTTCATACATAGCATAAATTTTGTTTCGAATTAAGTCTTTGTCGCTTTCAAGACATTTGCTTTTACCAGAATCACTACGGACTCTTTTGGCTTTAATTGGCTTCATCACAATATCTTTAACTGTAGACAACGAAGTTTTCGTTAATGAAAACGTTTCTGCTGTGGCTGAAATTACATTAAGCCCCCTATTCAATCTACAAACATACACATTTTTAACAATTGGCTTAGTATCAGGTGATAAATGTTTTCTTTTAAAATTAGCACTACCGGAGGCACAATGATCATTCTCTTGTCAAGAACGCCATATTTTTAGCCCTTTTGGAATAACAAAAAATACGATCGAAATTATAGAACTGCACTGTTTAAGAAAAGAATGCAAACTTACTAAAATATTTCGAAACTACTAAACCAGGTATAAAATTAATTTTTACTTGTTATTTTATCAGGTCCGGCCTTGTTTACGTTTCTTGCAACTTTGCTGGGTTTTGTTACGGCCGGGGTTGTTAAGAGTTTATTGCAGCCAATCGGTCAACGATATATCTTGAAACGGACTATAGGTACAACGTGAATTTACGGCTAGTCTCCCATTCCACCTTCGTACTGTACACATACTGTCTCTCATATCTTAGTGTTTTTATGGTTTTCTGCAATATCTTGTCAATTCTAGCTTTTTTGTGAATTGAATTGACTAATTTTATTTTTAATCGCATACTAAAGTTTGAAATAGTGTAATTTCTTTATTATCGAAACAAAAATCCCTCCGTCAGGCTATTACTACTACATTATTTTGCAAGATTCTTTTAATATTTTTGCAGATTGGATAATTTTTGCTGAAGTTATGATGTCGACCGGTAAACCGGTAAAAAATACCGATACCGGTAAAAAATAATGATAATATTAGAAAATATATTTTTTTATAGTTGAAACTTTAAAACAAATCAACACTTAACAATTTAATTTTTTTTTCGGTTTACAGCGCGCGTAGGGGTATGTGAGCCCTTAAAACTTGTGAACCAAATGCAACTATTTCCTCAGAAAACAAGTCAGACATTTTGACATTTATTTAGAAATTGATGTCTCATCGTTGTGTTTTTTTATAGCCATTTCGAGTCCAACGGAATTTAGTTTTTTGGTATGTTTTTCAACGTACCCAATTTAAATATGATAGTCTAACGTCGGTTGTTACGCCAGAAAAAATCGATACTGTGCGCGAATTGATAAAGTAAGATCGTCATGTGACAAACCGTGAGATTGAGTCATCCTTGTGCATTGATATGACAAGCATACATAAGATTTTACATGAACATTTAGCCGTGAAAAAGATTTGTGCGCATTGAATTCTGCATAATTAGACAATCGCTTAAAAAAGGCTCGTGTGGATTGGTGCAAAGAAATGCTCAAAAACTACAATCGTCGTACGTCAAAAACCATGTATAACGTCTACACACCTGATGAATCTTGGATCTATGCATATGAGTCCGACAGTAAACAGCAGTCGACTGTATGGGTCTTTCAAAATGAGCCAAACCCATCAAAAGTTGTTCGCGCAAGAAGCTCTTCGAAGCAAATGGTCGCCTTTTTTTTGGTATAAATGGATATGTGGTTACAGTGCCTTCTAGAGAATCGTTTGCCAGAAGTCTTCAATATTTGACGGAACAATTCACTATTTGACCGGTCGAAACATCGAATTGATGGATCATGTGCCGTACAGTCCTGATTTTGCACCCAATGATTTCTCAGCGATGGTCAGCGATTTTCGACGACAGAAGAAACTGTTGATGTGTTCAAAATTCATGTTTTGGTTCGAAATGTTCAATCGGAATAGAAAAAGTGCTATGAAAATTGGTTCAAACGTATGCAGAAGTGTATCGATCATCGATCACGTATAATTTAAAGAGTTTTATTAAATTAGCTATTTATGTCCACCATTCCATTTCTGATGAAAGAAGCTTCGTCGGCTGATAAAATATCGAACAAAAAAATTAGTTTCCTTTGGTTCTTGCCAATAAACCATTCCCAATATTTTTGCCTGTGTGAAAAATCACCTGGTGAGAGTGCTTAGTTTATTAGAATAATTGGTCTTTTAGTGTTCTTTGCACAATCCAATGGAATATTCCAACTAGTCGCGAAACCCTTCGAGTATTTCTGGTAGAATCCTCTTCATCAAGATATAAAATTTATTCCTCAGAACCGATTTCACGCTGACACCCATATTCTTGAAATTCTAAATACACTACTCGTGTCTAAAAGTCTGAGAAATTTAGACCAATGTTTGTCGAACTGGAAGCGGTTTTTCTGGGTGTCGTTGTTCATCCGCCTAGCCACTTCGGAATGCCTCTCCGTAAATACGAAGCATATCATGATGTTCGCCTACATAATATATTTTTGGTTTTTAATTGAACTTAAATACACGTACTGACTAAAGCCGCGTCCTCACTTGAGCACGAACGCGAATGAGGCAACCGAATCCGCACTGAATGCCTCGGGTGGGGAAAAATATCTGGAGCGATATAATTTTTGATTTTTGTTTTGTTTTGTTTTTATTTGGCTTGTGTCAATTTTACAACGAACATGTCGGATGAACAATTGTCCTTGGGTTGTATCAATTTTATACAGAATGTCAGAAGATATTAGTTCTATTTTAAATGTTACTACAAGCAAAATAACTAAAAAAATACAAGATTTAGATTCAAGAAATTATGGAACCCACACGGCTAGCCCGAATTATTCCTAAACGAATACTAAGATTCTTCGGTCACACTGATCGTAGGAATGGCAATAACCTGGAAAGAAAAGGACGGATGGTGGTCCTAGGTGGTTTCTTTCAAAAATATGAATAGACCAAATTAAGGACCTAACTGAACGGAATAAGTTTACGACTCTTCTGTACTGAGGAATACGAAGAAGAAGATAATTCCAAAATTTAAATATAATAATTGGGAACCACCTGTATTTTAGCAGGAAATAATTATTACTAGATAATTACTCCATTGTATTTTATTTATATCAGCCTAAAATGAAAATATTTTATGTTCCATTATATTTTTTCTGCGTTCAACCTAAAAGTATCAAATTGAAAAGTGATTTGTATAAATCGCTAAAAAAACGATTTCTGATATTACATAACTCACTATGTAAATTTAGTATTACTCAAGTGATTGTCAGACTAATAATAAAACTTTTTGAATAAATAAACATATGTAAAAGTAATTACAACGTGGTAAGAGTGTCTGTAAATTGATCGAATATTTAATGCAGGGTTTTTTTCTCCTGCAACAAACCTGTTATGGGTACGTTGAATCGAGGTTTCGCGTAAAATTCGAGTAATATTTATTATATGTGTCGGACATTCTTTATTAACAAGAAAATGTAATATTTACGAATTATGTTTTATTTATGCAGGTGAACGGCTTAATATTAAATATTCACAGGAATTTTGTTATTGTATCTGTTTTCTTATATTAGGCTGCTCGGAAAATACTTTCGATTCCATTTGGCGAAAAAAAAATGAAATTATTGCGTAAATATTTTTGTGCCATGAGTTTTTATATACGTACTCAGAACGTTTTGTCATACGGACGCTATTTGTGCTGTTTAGTGACTTGAAAATTTCATCTTAGCGAAAAAATGTAATTAACTCGTTCAGTGATCAACTCACTTCGACTTTTGGCGTTGAAGCACCATCCAAAACCACTGTATATTACTGGTTTACTGAATTTAATAGTGGCCGGGGTTCGCTCACAGACAAATTTAAAGAAGGTCATCGAAAATCAGTTATTGTGAAATCCCAGTATGTGCGGTTGTATAGAAATTCCAGACATTTGATGCTTTATGACTTTTGAAAGCATATCATTCCATTAACGATGTTTATCATGGTGATTTCTATGGTATCAACGCCATAGGAATATACTAACAAAACATATTCCTGCTTGAACTGATAAATGTGAATATAAACAATGTTTTCTTTCAATAAGATGATGCGACTTATCACACATCTCGTCAGACAATCGATTTAGTGCAAGAAAAGTTTCCCGAACGCGTTACTTCGCGAAATGATAATGTATGTCAACTGGCCATCAAAATTATGTGACCTTACGTCGTTGGATTTCTTTGGTTTTTAAATAAAGCCCGAACAATTTTTGACCTTAAACTAAACATTCAGGCCACCATTGAAGATATATCACGCGATATATGCGAAATAGTAATTGAATAGGCCATTTGGAAAAGGGCACGTGTCTGAATATTTAAATTTTTCAGGAAATGAAAAATACTAATTATTCACTAAAGAAGTATAATATTTAGAAAATTTGTTTTTGAGTTTCATTTCGAGGTCAATTAGCAATCGAAAGTTACATGTTAACGTTATTATATATGTATATTTAGTTATTTTGAAATTATGAGATATGCTCTTTTCGAAATTCACGCTATTGGATACACAAAATTTAAAGAAAAAACGATATAAATTTGGCGAAACTTTTATTTTTGGTATCTAAAATTAAACATAATACTTAAATTAAAGATAATTAATAGACTTTTTTCATCATAAAATTCTGTAAATTCTGCTGATATATACTGTTTCAACTTTGCAATATCTGTAATTTTCAGATGATTAATAGGTACTTTGCCACTATAAGCTCGATCAGCTTGACTTGATAAGTTACTGCAAGGACCTTTCCCTTTAGAAAGAACGAAAATGTTCGTAGAGATGTCATTATCTATATATTGTTTTGCGATTATTTCACCATTTCACCATTAATTTGATACTTGAAAAGTAACTTTTTCATTTTTAGATACATCTTTTCCGTAACTTCTTACTGATAAAGGTTTAGTTTTTAAATTTACTTTAGCCCATTTCTTGAAATCAATTCGGTACTTACTTTTTCAACGTTAAATTTCTCAGTGTTACTGGACTATATTATAAGATCAATATATTGTTGGTGGGCGAACACACTATCTTCACATCTAATTTTCATTTTGACGACTGAACAATTTCTGTCACAATCATTAAAAGAGCGGTCGCGTACTAGAAAATATATATGGATCATCATATTTCTTTGCAGAGATAATGCCATCAAAAATCGTATAACGGTATTGTTCTTATTCTGTTCGGGGCAGCCCGAACGTTGCAGCCCCGGGGCAGCGTTGATACTTCATTGGGACCTTTCAATGCTTGTCCTTCATGATAAAAATAAAATGTCCCTTTGCCAGTCCTTATATTATGAATGCAGAATTCGTAGACCCAGAGGAAAACATTCTTGTACAGGTAATGTGGGTAAAGGCAAGTTTTGGATATAGTCGAAGGATAAACCTAAAACTGTTTTTTTTAATTTATTTAACTTTCTTATATAATTTACTTGCACGTCGCTTGTGTATTATTAATTCTGCAATTGGTGTTCTTTTAGCACCGTCATTTAATGGGGATCTTTTATTTTAACATCTAATTATTCACACTTACTGCAAACATCGATTTGTGGTCTACCAAATGATAAATCAAAATTCAAATTAAAATATTGCCGAAAGAACTGATAATTAATTTTGACTGTCATTTCAAGATTCCTGTTTAGAAATATTTCATGTATTTTTCTAGTATTTAATGAATATGATATATACTGTTCCTTAACGTCGTGAATGTCGAATAATGATTTTTTTTCTTAAACTTGAAGAGATTTACCATTAAACACCAAATCACTTTTTTTGAACTGTTTGACGCACGTTTCGCTAACCATGTTAGCATTATCATAATCTAAAATTAAACCATCTGGTTGCGAAACGTGCGTCGAGCAGTTCAAAAAAAGTGATTTGGCGTTTAGTGGTAAATCTTCAAGTTTAATGTTTCACATTAAAGGTTCCAATAAAAGAATTGAATTTCTTTCTGGTCAAGAGACTCTATAAAGTTGTGAATTTCAATGCAATGTTCACCAGGAATAACATCTTGAACCAACTGCTTTGCCTCTAAGATATTGTGGTATTTTATTCTCCTCTCTTAGTTCAATCAGATGTCTGCATCGCTTAACAGTTATTCCATACAAACTTATAAAAGCAGATTTACATACTTTTTTATTTCCAGTACGAGTTTCGACATAATATTTGTAATTTGATATTTAGTCTGCTTTGAGGTGTCTTTAGGTATAAATAACTCGATCATAGTTTGAAGATAGATCTCTCTTTCATTTTTCGTTTCAAAGGAACTTATTCGATCAGTCAAGCCATTCATGTTATGTTCAGCCAAACCATCAAACATTTTTGAGGACATCTAGAACAATAAAATCGGTCGTCAACAAGTTGGTATATCAGGTTAATAAAATAACACGTAAATATGCATTATTTAAAAACACATTATTTAGAAAAATATTATCTAAAAAATTATCAACCTTTCTACTTTTTCTAAACCTAGTGTTTGCAGGAGTGGTATAAAATAGCTTAATTTAATAAATCAATATTGGATAAAAAATAATCGATGTAAGTTTTACTTGCAAGTCACTCCCGTTCGTCATCCTGGTACTTGTCTCCCTTTGTAGTTTACATGAGGTAAACCTTTTATTTTAGCGGTTTTTATAACAACGTGTTTATATTTCTCGGTATTTCTTACTCTTCTTTTCTTTTTTTTTCGGTATTTCATTATAAGAATCAGAAGTAAGTGCAACGGAACGTGTTTAATAGTAACTGACAATGCAATCACTGATGAAACTGAATGAAATTATTAGATTATCACTTATAGTGACCAGTATGCCTCATTTTAGAGTTCTGACAAACTTATTTATATGTCAACACCCTTCTGATCAAGCTACAGTGTATTTCATTTCAAAATTCATTTTGATTTAATATAATTTAGATTTTGATTGATTTTCTTCAAATACTAAAATGAAAAACTTGATTTGTTCTTCCAGACTAATTAAAACTGTTAGATAACACGATGACTTTCGTTTACGTTTGAAACTAATCAAGTTTATCCTCCTTTTTTATAAGATTCCTTTTTAACTCCCATTAATTATAATCGTTATAATTTATGTAACGATTATATAATTTGAATGCAACTTATCAGGAAGGCAATAATTTTTTGACACAGGTGAACATAAAACTCTAATTGTGGCAATTCTAACAGTTTTTCTTGTTTTTGTTTATTTTCTTAAATAATACGAACAAATATGCTAATAGGAAGAAGTCATTTAAGATTGATACATTAGTAGTTTTATAACGTTCAATCTAAGGAAACTTAAACTATATAGTTTCGCTTTCTTTATTTTTTTTTTCAATATTAAATATAACCAATAAAAGAAATAAGAAGAATGTAAAGAGGAAGTGGAAATCTTTTAAAAATGACGCATTAATAACGTCATAATACTCAGCAGGAAGAACATAACCTAGTTTTATTTTGATTATTTTTCTTCTTTTTTGAAATTATGGCATTCAGGGTATAACTAAAATTTTCACGTAATTACAATTAGACTATTATAAATAATAATAAGAAAAAAAAAGATTTATAACGATAATATTAACAATCTTTTAAATATTTAAATTGTGTAGCAGTAGTGTCGTAATATTGGTACAACTGTTAAACATAACTGAGCCGTTTACATTGTGATTATGATCTTAAAAAAGGTAAAAAATTGAAAAATTCTTCCATTCCTTACAGCAATTTATATGTTCAATTGCCAAATATTTTCGTTATTGTTCTCTTTGAATAAGGTGTGTTTCAAGGAAAAGAGAACTTTTTCGGAAAAAATCATTATTTTTATTTAAAATAGTCTCATAGCGCGTCAATACATCGTTTTGCATGATCAATTAGGTTGACGAATGAATTGTTGAGCTGGGTTAAAGATATGTTCTTTAGGATGGCGGTCGACGCCTTTTGAATAGCTTTAATTCATAACGCTATCCTTTCATCGGCTAATGAAGTTTTTGGAAGAGGTAGAAGTCGCAGGGAGCCAAATCAGGTGCGTAAGGTGAATGATTGATGGTTAAAATGCCATTTTTTGTCAAAAAATCAATGATGAACGTCGATCGATGAGACAGCGCATTATCGAGCAACAAGCAATAGCTGACCCGACAATTAAATACCCGATAACAGATGCTTCATGACACCAATATAAAACACATCATTGATCGTTTGACCAGGTGGAACGAACGAACAATTCTCACTATACACTTGTTTCATTAATTGAAACGTTTCGGTGAATGTTTTACCAAGTTATATTTTACCAAAACAAAACTTAATGTTCGTTCTTTGTTCGATGCTCATTTTTCGACCGATGGTATAAACACACTGATATTTGATGTCCACTAATGATCCAAATGTCATGATCCAAATGTCCATGTAATCCACTAATGATACAAATGTCATGCATTTTTTTTCAGAACGTCAAATGATATGCACCTTTCGAGCGCTTGTCAAAAGATGGTGCTACTAAAAAGAGTTATTTTAGTAGAGCTTTTTTATTATTTTGTTTAGGAATGAATTTGCTTTACGTATCAATACAACTATTTGTTTTTTAAGTTGATATGACTGTCCTTGACATCTTAACCTGACTCCTTGACATCGCACACCGCAAAAATTCGTTAATTTTTTGATAAAACTAAAAAATCCGTTCCACAACTACCGTATTCACCAGATATGGCACCTTGTGACTTTTTCCTGTTTCCTCGATTTAAGAAACTATTTTGTGGATGCAGTTCCGAGTCCGTAGAAGCAATTCGGAAAGTTCGTCGTCCGCTTTGAAGGATATACCAGAAGTCCTGTATAAAAACTGCATCAGAGACTAGAAAAAACGTCGGAATAAGCTTATTACATCGATATGGGATTACTCTCAAGGAGACAAAATAAACTTCGATAATGAATAAAAATGTTGAGTTTTGTTTAAAGAGTCGCCTTACTTAAAGTTTGACAATATTTTTTCTTTCAGTGCAAACACCCAAATGGATAATGACGTTACTCCTGTGTATCTTGCAGCCCAGGAAGGTCATCTGGACGTCTTAAAGTTTCTCGTCTTGGAAGCAGGAGGCTCCCTTTATGTACGAGCCAAAGACGGAATGGCGCCAATTCATGCTGCTAGTCAGATGGGTTGCCTAAGTTGCGTCAAATGGATGGTAAGTATTTCTATTGTATATTATAATTCTTATTTCAGAGTAAAATGAGTAAAACTCTGAGTTAAATGCATTTATACCAACGATGCGAAAAAAAAATCAGGAATATTTGCAGAATATTCTTCTGTATTCTAACCTCTTCATGCGCGTTTCACTAACAATGCTACCATCATCAGAAGGTGATCCAATCTTCTTCAGATTGAAGTCCAATGATGAACTTATACGCTGTTAGCATTAGATGTTAGCTGGATGGATGTTGTTTCAGATTCAAGAACAAGGCGTCGATCCTAACCTCAGAGATGGCGATGGTGCAACACCACTCCATTTTGCAGCCTCCAGAGGCCACTTAGATACCGTTCGATGGTTATTGAAGCACGGTGCTAGATTAAGTCTGGATAAATACGGAAAAAGTCCCATTAATGATGCTGCAGAAAACCAACAGGTGGAGGTAGGTACTGAATTCTGTTCGTTCATTTCTTTAGTCGTGTATCTGCTTGTATTTTCAGTCTGGCTTCTAATACGAGGGTTGCTATGTATGTATCCGGAATTAGTAACAATGGTATTGTTAGGCGTCATATATATATATATATATATATATATATATATATATATATATATATATATATATATATATAAATATATATATATATATATATATATATATATATATATATATATATATATATAAATATATATATATATATATATATATATATATATATATATATATATATATATATATATATATATATATATATAAATATATATATATATATATATATATATATATATATATATATATATATATATATATATATATATATATATCGTAAAGTTTGACATTGTTGACTGTATACGTACTCAGAACGATTTGTCATACGGACGTTATTTACGTTGTTTAACGACTTAAAAACTTCATCTCGGTCAAAAAATGGAATTAACTCGTGGACATTTTCGTACGATGATTTACTACGACTTTCGACGTGAATTATCTCAACAATAATGCATCGATCAACTAACTTCGACTTTTGGTAAAGAAGCACAATCTAAAACCACCCTGTATCATTGGTTTATTAAATTCAATCGTGGTCGTCGTTCGCTCACAGGCGAATTAAAAGAAGATAGTGCAAAATCGGTTGTTGTGCCAGAAAACATCGATACTGCGCGCGAACTGATAAGGCATTATCGTCATGTGGCGTGATTGAGTCGTCTCTGAGACGTGACGTGACGTGAGAAAATTATTTGTGCGCGTTCGATTCCGCATAATTTGACAATTAACTTGTCATCATTTGACTTAAGAACAAGCTCGTGTCAATTGGTGCAAAGAAATGCCACAGTCGATCGATTAGGTCTTTGAAAATAAGCTAATCCCTACAAAAGTTGTTCACGCAAGAGAGTTTTTTGGAATAAATGTACATGTGGCTACAGTGCCACTAGAGAATCATAGAACGGTCAATTCTGAATAGTACACAACTATTTGTTTGTCAGAAGTTTTTGAATAAATAAGAAAAAACAACCAGCGACGCAGGATCATTTTTCACGATAACAACGCGAGCTCTCACACATCGGATCGAACAACCCAAAATTTGACCAGTCAACATCGAATAGATGGGTCATCCACCGTACAGTCCTGATTTGGCACCCAATGATTTCTTTTAGTTCCCGTCCGTGAAGAATAAACTACGAGGTCAACGATTATCGACGCCACAAGAAGCGGTTGATGAGTTCAAAATGCATATTGTGAAGATGCCTCATCGGAATGAAAAAGAATTCCATCATCGCGAAGCATATTTAGAAAAACAACAAAACGAAGAAAAAAACAAAACATTTTCAGTGATAAATATTAGTTTTTATTTATTATTCCGGACATTTAAATAGCAACCATCGTATATTTCGGTTAATACAATCAACATTATGATCCCTCTATATTCCAGACTAAATTTTATTAAATAGTCGTCTTAACCCTTCAGTATTTCTTCTTCCAATATTTTTCACCAATTTTGGTGTTATATATACAATCACGTCCTACTGCTTCACTTCATTTTGCTATTGCTTATTGTCTGAATGATTGTGGCGTGTTCATATATTTTTTTTTTGGTTTTTCGTCACAACCTAAATCTCAAAAAAATATCAAAAATATCTATTCTTATATACTTATATAAATAAAGAATCACTGGGTAAAAAAAACAAATTTCTCAGTGATTCTTTTTCTGTAATAAATTTGCCTAACGAACAAAATTTTAAAACATATAAAAACTTTTGTTTGTATTTAACTCCCAACCGTTTCGGGAGGTCTTCTCCTCCCATTTTCAAAAAAGAATCTAAAAAATAAATTTTATTAATTTCTATATTACCACTTCGTGAAATAACGTATCCACGAATCTTTTCTTGCAATAAATCGATTGCCTGGTGAGATATGTGACAAGTCGCACCGCATTTTGAAAGAAAATATTGGTTATATCATATTTATCATCGTCTTCAAAAAAACAAGGTTATATCATCTGAAAACATTATTTTTTTTACAAACTTAGGGGTTGCTTGTCAACTTCCAATTTCTATGCGCTGTTAAATTACTAGTGTGATTTCACACTAGTGATTGTGTCACTAGTCTATGAGTGACATTTACATTTGAAACAATCTTACCGCTATAATGTTTCAAAGTTCTGACACTCTGATTGGAAAACTCTTTATTTTTGCCAAAGAATAAACAAAAATATGTGCGGGGTATGGTACTGATGCACTAAAAATAAATAAATAATCTAATTGGTTTTGCGAAATTCCGATCCTGTTATTTTTCTGTTCAATTGAAACGTAGAGAATGATGATGACAAATTTAAGAACATTAAAAACATGTTAGAATACACGTAACTCTACGTGAGCTTGCTGGGAATCTAATTTCTTTGAAATAAACTGTTGATTACCATTTGAGTTTAAGGAAATGCATTTAACACAACGCACCAGAATATTTGATTTACTTTTGACTCGTAATCAAAATAGTTTATTCTAAAAATCATTGATGAATATCAATGAAAAATATGAAAGCAAAAAATGTTTGTTATTGTTAAATATATAGCTTAACGTCAAGTTAGCTACCGAGTAGTGTCTAAATGGTTGTGGCGTATTCATATATTTTTTTTCTTTTTTGCGTTTTTCGTCAAAAACTGAAAAAAATATCAAGAATATCTGTTCTTATGTAAATACAAAACGGAGAGTAATTTATCACTCTTTTTCTGTAATAAATTTGCCTAACGAACAAACAAAAATAAAAATACAACATTTTCTAAAATAAACAGTGCCACACACTTTAGAACGCGCACATAAAATGACCGCTCCTCTCCCGTATAGCACTGCATGGTGACTAAATTTTCCTTAGCCGAACTATCGTCTAAGACTGACCCCACCTTTGTACACCTTTTATCAAATTTTCTACCGTGCAACCAAACATTAACAACTCTCTGGACCACCCTGTAGTTTATCTTTTGCAGCTTGGCTGGAATATTTAACCATAATTAACAAATAATTTTAACATCATCATCACCATCCTATCCATGTGTGCAGGAAACCTATGTGTAGGTAAGTCTGGGCTCCAGCTGTGTGTAGACTGTTTAGCCGCAACCAGAGTTGCGTTGCCCGGGTACACCGCGAGGGGGCTAGTCTACTATTGCACTCCATTGCCAATGAAATAGCATACAAAATTATTGAATAATCCTACATTGCCCATCGATGGTGATGTCCCACACTTAGCTCTGAATATATTACTTTCTAGAAATTCAACAATTAAAAGCGAAACACTTCAATATTCATTCCATATGGTACAATTTTTGGAGTTAAAATGCCCAAAAGAAATAGTTAATGTCATTGAACCAGGGAAAAAACCTCAAGGTTTCAATATTCCAAGGCACGCATAGAAAACTCTGAATAGGATTAGGATGGGTCATGGAGTATGTGCATACATCCTGTATAAATGGTGTAAACATTTAGCTCAAGAAGAATGTGAAAGACGAGCATATAAGGGAGATAAGACTGACTTCATAAAAGCTGCGCCAACATTTCTTGACTGGATAGCTAAATTAGATCTTTTGCCTAATTGTAAGCACATATGTATCGAGTTTTGTTATTTTTGGTTATGAGTATTTGTTTTTCTACTTCTTATTGCCTTGATGATTGTTTGCTGTAAAGGTTTATAGCATATGAGCTGCTATAAGCTATATATATATATATATATATATATATATATATATATATATATATATATATATATATATATATATATATATATATAAATATATATATATATATATATATATATATATATATATATATATATATATATATATATATATATATATATATATATGTTATATATGTATATGTATGTATATCTGACACTTTTATTGGACAACCCTTTGCCTATTGCAACCCAATATCCACCATTTCTTGTCACGAATATAACGAACCTCACTGTACATGCCAGTACTGTATAAAATTGCTTCGTTATACTTCTTGGAAACCCTGTAGTACTAATTATCAGTATTTATTGAATGTTTGCATTTATGCATGCATTTATACAATGTTTTCGAAACAATTTCTCCTTATATATCATCCCAGCTTTATAAAAATTATCTAAAATGATATGAGTTCTATTTAGTAATTGTTTGTATTGAGTAATTTAGTAGTAGAATTGACTAATTGTTTGTTCTTTGTTTTAAATTAGTGCTTGAACGTATTGGTTCAACATGGTACCACCCCAGATTACGACAATGCCAATCACTCCACAAATGGAAAGAACTGTTCTTGTAATTCGAAGAAAGAAGGCCACGTAAGACGCGTAAGTATTATTTTTGAAAGTGTGTCGAATTGAAATCTGCCCAATTGCCAATCAAATTTAATGCGTTTATTTAAGGCAAATTTGTATTTTGGCAGCAATGGCAAATTTGTATTTACAAATTTGTAGTAAACAATTAACTCGCCTTGGACTTCGGAGAATCAACTCCTCTATGTGTATGTCGGTTTCATCATAAGATATGTTGATACTGCAGTCTTTTGAATTTTAAAGAGATCAATTTTGATGTAAGAATTTTGTTAAATTTCATTGCAGAACCTTTTTTGGAATTTTCATATTAGATTTTTTCTTGTCGTATATAAAAATCAACTATTACACTGGGGAACAGCAATTTTGTTGAGTTGGATCTGTGACTTGTTTTTGACTAATTTTTCATCTCTGAATTCAAAAATATTCACAGTTTTTCTCTATCACGTCATGTTCTTAAGCTACAGCATACCCCTCATTTAACCTTAAAATTGTACATACGAAAGGAAATAAGGAGAGATCTGACCAAATAGATTAGAATATTTTATTCATACAGAGGTTAACATATTATTAAAAGTTAAATTGTGTTTATACAAAAAATAAATAAAAAATATTATGGTAAAAATTTCTTCTTATAGCTTTTCCTAGAGTGTTCAGTTTGTGGACATTCTCGCTTGATGGTCTAACAGTAGTCAGCCATCATACTGACATCCAATCTACCTTGATACCGCGCTTCCATAACCTTTAGATCTTGGTGGAATCGCTCGCCCTGTTCATCACTAACAGCACCAAGATATTCTGGGAAGTTAGCAAGATGACTATGTAAGAAATGCAGTTTGATGCTCATGTTACAACCAAGCTTTTTAAAGCTCTCTAAGAGTTGTTGAACAATTTCGATGTAATTCGGAGCTTGTGTATTTCCAAGAAAGTCTTTAACAATATTTTTAAAAGCCAACCAAGCATTCCTTTCAAGTTCGGTCATTGTTTCAGTGAAATTTTCATCTTTAACGAGTTGCCTAATCTGTGGATCCAAACACACCAGCCTTTATCTTTTCATATGACCGGCTAGGGAATACCGAAATGATATACTTAAAGCAGTCTCCTTCAATTGACAAAGCCTTAACAAATTACTTCATGAAACCTAGTTTTATATGCAAAGGCGGAAATGCAATGTTTTTTTCTGTCGACAAGTGGCTGATATAAAATGTTTGGATCACCAGGTCTTAGGTCAGATCTTGGCGGCCAGTTCGATTGTACCCAATGCTTCTCACGAATTCTGTTGTCCCACATGCACAAAAAACAGGGATACTTGGTATACCCGCATTGCTGGCCAAGAAGGAATCAGACCATTTTAAGGTCAACACAGATGATCCATTGATGCATGTTATATTGCAACAAGTCAATTACTTTCTTTATGTCGCCATATTCTTTACGCAACGAAACTGAATGACCTATTGGGACTGAACCGTATAAATTTCCATTATGTAGGAGAACACACTTCAAGCTACGCTTTGAGCTATCTATAAACAATCGCCATTCAGTTGCGTTATAGTTAGAAATGGCCAATTCTTTCATTAAACCTTCTACGTTCTGGTAATACACATATCCGTCATTATTTCTGAAGTACTGCCTAAATGCACTTTCTCTGGATCGATAATAAGTGACTTTAGCTCCTTTGTCAAGCACATTTTTTTCATGTTGATTGAATCCTTTACGAACAGAATCATTGGAAACTTTGAATTGTTCGTCAGTGGAGTCACTTCGATCTTCACTTGATTCACATTCTTGTATTTCTAAAGAAGGTAATTCTTGAGAAACTGGCACTGGAATTTCAGCTGAATGAGGCACAGGACGTATACCTGACGGTAAACTAGGGTATTCAATTTTATGTTTGTTTTTCTTGTTGAATCCTGATGTTTTCACTATGCAAAAGTAGCAATCACTTAAGTGATCTTTGGGCTCTCGCCAAACCATTGGTATACCAAACGAAAGTTTATTACGTGTTCCCTTCGTTAGTTTCTTCGAAAGTTTATTACGTGTTCCCAGTGTTATCTATGATTCTCAAAACCAAACTCGAAGAGATTTACCACTAAACACCATATCACTTTTTATAAATACTCGATGGGCGTTTCGCCAATCATGTGATCATCATCAGGATATAAATTCAATTTATAAATAGCAACCCTTGTAAATAGAGTTCTCGACCTTGCATTACCGGCATCCCGCAACGCTTTGGAGTTTTATAGAGCTAGTATTGAAATTGGTATTAAGCACTTACCGGAGTCTTTCAAAACGTTCATTAGAGAGTAACGTAAAGGCAAAACTGCAAAATATATTTGAAATATAAGTCAAAATATGCCAAATCTTTCCAAGACGGTCAAGTGTCTGAGAGAAAAAGATTGCTTTTATTTAAAAGAAAATAAGGTTGTAGTAATGAACAAATCTGATTATTCTGAACGTGTTGAAAAATTAATTCAAGAGGTTCATATATGATTAAATAGGAATCCTTTATCAAAAATGGTTAATGAAGAAATTCCAGCGATTCGTTGGAATTTTGTAACAGCCTTATTTCTCCTTCTCAGAAAAGCAAATGACATGTTTCAAATATAAAGGTGCTAAGATTAGATGCTTTGCCAAAATTCCTAAACCAGGAAAATCAAAAGACCAATTGTAAGAGCCATTGATTTTCCAATATATAAATTGGCAAAATGGTTGGCAAAGGAATGTGAAAATCTACCAAACCAACTACTTTCCTGTGCTTTGATAAACTCAAGATAATTTATAAGAAAAATTGAATATATGCGTCTACAGGAAGATGAGGTCTTGGTATAACTTGACATGTCATCATTGTTTCAGAGAACATCTCTTTAAAAAGATTATGAATATAACACAATAGTTTTGAGCTTGATAATATGTTTTAAGAAGAACAACAAGGAACGGCAATGGGCTATCCTCTGTCACTGTTCTTAGCCAATTTATTTTTAAGCAAATTTTTTGAGACTGAGGCGATAGATGAATTCAGTTATTTTCCGAGGATGTGGCTCAGATATGTAGATGACATTTTTGCAATTTTCAGTTCAAAAAGTGAAGACTTAGAAGAATTTATTAAGAACTTAAATGGTAAATTCGAAACCATTGCATTGCCGTATGAACTCACGAATAATAATAGATTATAATTTTTGGCATTTTTGCCAAGAAATTAGAAATAATACTAGATTATATCATGATTTAAAAAAATACACCATAACTTCGAGATACATTTTTAACAATCCGAATCATAGCTTTCATAATAAGATGGCTAGTTTAAATTTTATGGTGAAAAGATTCATTAATTTTTTCTTAAATAAGGATAATTATTACAAAGAATTCAAATTAATTATGGAGATGACCGTAGTGAATGGTTATAATAAGAACATTGGAGATAGATTAATTAGGAAACATAAGTTGAGGCACTTTGATTGTGGTAGTACCGTTTGATATCCAATTAACACGAGGGCTATACAAGATTTTGAAAAAAAAATGGACATTAAGATAGTCTACAAACCACACATAATAAATTAAGAGAAGTCCTGGTGTAATCCAATGGATAAAGTTGATCGATATGAAAAATCGGGGATTTATGAAATTGGTTTTCAAGATTGTGATCGAAGGTATATTGGACCAGCTAAAAGATCCATATTAACCAGATATAAAGAACACATTGTCCACACTAGATGTGGGAGAAAAGAAAAATGAACTTTTTGATTGATTTATGTAACGCTTTGTTAACTATACGATTCATAATGTTTACACGCTTTGAATCATCTTCTGACGATGGTAATATGGTTAGTGAAACGTGCGGCGAGAAGCTAAAAATAGTGATGTCGTAATTAGTGGTAAATCTCTTCGAGTTTAATGTTTCATAGCAAAGGTTTCAATTAAAAAATTGATCTGTAAAACTCAACTCAAATTTCTAGATATTCTCTCAGCGCAATCTGACCTTAAACTTTTTGCATGATAATCTAAATTGCATCTTTCGTGTATTTTAAGTTTATATCCATGAGCCTCATCTTGCCATTTATTAAAAGGTTTACAACTTTACTCCGCCGTTTTTTTTTTTATAAATTCAAGGCTTTATTAGAAACACTCTTTGTGCATTTATGATTCAAAGTATTGTCCATCGTTGGCCACAACTGTTACACCCATATTTCAGACAGCATTCCAATCTCGCGTTGAATAAACTTGCCATCTTTTGAAGCAATCCACGAATCGATCCAATGTTTAACTCCTTCATAAGTGAAGGAAGTGCTGCCCGGAAGTGCTAGCCAGCCAGACCGTGGGCCATCGATCGAAACAGATGATAGTCAGAGGGAGCAACGTGATGAAGCCTTCTTCGGCGACTTATCGTTAATACCATCTACAGGAAAACGGCGGGAGCAAAGTTGTATACCTTTTAATTTCACTAAAATGCCGGTGTTGACTTTCTCCAGTTGTCTTCTATGTCTTTCAGGGTACTTAAACATTTTGCTTCAATAGAGTATATTTTATTTAATTTTTATTTTACTTTTTTTATAGTGCCATATAGATTTACAATAAAAAAAAATTTTTTACTTATAAAATTGTAGTTGTCTTCGGGCTCCGTCTTTACATCCAGTTGGTGTGGTTTTTCTTTGTCCTTTTAATGACCTGGTTTGTTGTGTCTTACAGTCGGTTTTTATTGACGGACATTTTCGGCGCGGACCCTCAGCGAACTTATGCAGTGTGGGTCTGAAATAATAATTTATAGTTTTGTAACTGGATATTTTATTTTTATATCTTTCAGAGTACTAAGAAATTGTACTTTAATAGAGAGTAATTTTCCACATGCAGTCTGATATATTTATTTATGTTTCTTCTATAGTTGTGAATGTTTTCCCAAAAAAAGGGAAAGATTAAATTTCACCTTTCACCCCAAAAACATCTGATATTTCTACGTTCAGCATGACCTTCTTCCTCCTCTTCTTCTTCTTCTCTCTCTTCTTCTTCTTCTTCGTATTCTTTTACAGAAGAGTCATGAACAATGGAAACTCATCCGTTTCGGACTATTTTTGACGAAACATGGATTCATCACAGCACACCAGAAAGCAAAGAACAGTGCAAACAGTGGCTTTGCCGAAGCGAATCTGTACTGAAGAAAGCTAAGGCGAGTTTATCAGTGGACAAAGTCATGGCTACGGTGTTTTGGGATGTACGCGGCATAATTCAAATCGATTACCTGGAAAAGGGCAAAATGTTTAATGTCAACTTATTGGACCGTTTCAACAATGTTGTAAAAGAAAAACCTCCCCATTTGACGAGGAAAAAATCCCCCTCCATTAAGACAATGTACGCGTGTTCACTTGCGTCATCGCTATGGTTAAATTTTATGAGTTAGGATACGAATTGCTTCCGCATCCACCATTTTATCCAGATTTACCACCCATCGATTTTTTCATATTTCTAAATATAAAAAGATGGCTCGGCGGAAAAAAATTGATTTTAACGATGAGGTCATTGCTGAAATGAACATTTTAAAGGGTTGGAGCAATCGTATTTTTTAGAGGGGATAAAAAAGAAAGAAAAACGTTAGACTAAGTGTATCGAACTGAAAGGTCATGATGTTGAAAAATTAAATAAATTTTACCCTTAAAAATGTTTTTTCTTGTTAAGGCTAGGTACTTATCATACATCCCTCGTATCTCATTCGTCTTAACGTCTCAACTTCTACTATCTCAAAATGTTTTCTCTCCAACAACGTTTTAATTCATAACATGATTAAAAATAAGGTTTTAATACATTTGAAAAAAAATATAGTGGTGTTGATTATGGCATTTTGTCGATAATATGTTTTCTATTTCAGGGTAATAGCGGCGCTTCAGATTGCTCAAACTGCAAACCAAAACCCAGTCCCAACGCCAAAAACTTACCCAACAACTTAGAACCGTTTTATCTACATCCCCCATCCAAGGAGCCCAGCTTAGAGCCACCACATGCTCCTGAAAATGGACTATATATCAATCCCATGTCAAGTAGTCATCGTCACAGGTTAGCTTTCCTCAATAATTTTTATTGCTAACAGATTGACATAAAATATCGAGCATCAAACTCAAAGAGATTTACCACTAAACACCAAATCACTTTTTTTTAACCTCGTGTGCGTTGGTTGAATCATGATGCTAACATGGTTAGCGAAACGCGCGTCGAAAATTTAATTGGTGTTTAGTGGTGAATCTCTTCGACTTTAGAGTTTCACATTGAAGGTTTCAATAGAAGAATTGACCACGCCGTAACATCAAATGAAACAAGGATATAATGAAAAGTCAGATACTTTTCCGATAGATGACGGTATGATTACTATATGAAGAGAGTATTAGATGAAGAATTGATAAAAAACGTCCTGTTGTATGCAACATCGAAATTGGTCAATTTGCGCTACAAACATATGCCGCACCCACCCTATTCTCCAGACTTGGCCCCCTTCGACTTCTGCTTCTTCCCAAACATAAAGAAATGACTGGTTGAAACAAAATTCACATCAAATTAAGAGAACAACGCCAAAATACAGGGATATTTTGCAGAGTTCAACAACTCGTACTTTTTGGAAGGTGTGCGGGAAGTACTCTGTTAGAAACCTCGTTCGCACATTGAGAGATATAATAATATTTCCATAGGATTCGCTGGTTCGCGAAATGGATCTTGGTTATTGAATTAATAAGCAGAAGATACACATATATACATTTATTTACTAAAATTCACAACTACTTCGTTACACTTTTAATGGGCAATTTTTCTGTTATTGTCTTATCTTTTGCAAGATTTGGCGTAACAAAAATAACTGGATTTCGGAATCGGAATCGACAGGGAACTCTTAAACGTGTGCTTTCAACCCTCATTCTTTTCTCGTGATTTCTCTCGAACTATTTACGAGTAATGAACCCGAACTCTCTTCACCAACCTGTCAACTCAAACTCTCGATTCTTTCTCTTTCGGACTTCTACCTCGAATTCCCACGTAGCTCTGTCAACGTGATAAGACTATAAAAACTATCTGTTTCTGTCATTTCTTGGGTTTTACTCAAGTGCCTCACTTCGCCCCTTTGCCCGCTACAGAGCCTTTCATTATCACGTTCCTCTGAAAGGATGTTTGTTTTTCTGGTGCCAAGTGCCATTACCATCAATATCTACTTTACGGTACATGTGTCTTTTATATTTATTACGAGTCCCTTTTTTATTAAAGAAATTCTGCAGAAAAATGCGGGTATTTATTTTTCTCTGATGGTATCGTTTTTCAACTTCAGTATGTGTCTAGACTTTTATTAATTTTGTATACATCTACAGGGTGAATTTTATTTTCAGTTGTGAATGTTTTCACAACAGAAGGCATAAGCAAGTTGGAAAATAGTTGAATGAAATATGTCGAGTTAAGAGTTACAAGTTACAATAAATTGTTTGTGGACACACAATACTTCATTTAAACTGTATCTGATTTTCCACTCTACTCCCATATACATGATGGATATTTGGATTTGAATTATTTTTAAACCAACATAATCATGAAGTGATACAACATGCATTCTTTGAAATTATTATATTAATTTAAATATTGTGTAGATACAAATACTTCTAATTGAGTCTTGATGAATACCCATAATTTGTTTCATGAGATGGCGATGGAAACAAGTGTCGGTTCACAAATCGCCATTGCTGTTTATGCGATTTTTCGTTAGCGGCATATTTTTTCGTGTGGTAAACATGTCGAGTTTCGAGCCAAATAATGAGCACGTACTGCTTTTCTTGCTCAGTCAGAAGGAAGACGCGAATGAAAGCCATCGTATACTTGTGGAGACTTACAGTGAGAATGTCTCAAAGCAAAGCGTTTGTTGGCGTTGGTTTAGACTCTTCAAAAGTGGTGGTATCAACTTAAAAGACAAATAATGCCAAGGTTAAAGTTTGAAGATGCCGTATTGCAAACATTGTTGGAAGAAGACGAAATACAAACTCACCAACAAATGGCAGATAAGTTAAATGTTGGTCGCCGAATCATTTGTGATTGTCTGCATGCCGTGGGAAAGATCCAAAAGGCAAGAAAATGGGCGCCACATCAACTGAACGACAGATAGATGGAAAAGCGTAAAACGATGTTCGAAGCTTTGTTTTCTTGGCATGAAAGAAATATTTTTTTACATCGGATCGTGACTGGAAATGAAAAATGGATATATTTTGAGTCCAAGCCGCAGCAAAATCATGGGTTGACCCAGGACAACTGCCAACATCAACCGCAAGACCGAATCGCTTTGGAAAGAAGACAATAGGAAAGAAATAGAGACAAGGTGGGATCAGAAGGGTGTCATGCACTATGAGCTTCTGAAACCAGTTAAAACAGTTAATACGGTTTTTTGCGGTCAACAAATGATCAATTTGTACCATGTATTGGTCGTAAAATAACCAGAATGGTTTAAAAGAAAGAATGGAAAAGTGATTTTGTTGCACGACAATACCCTATCACAGACAGCTAAAGTGGTCAGAGACACCATTTCTGCACTTGGCACTAGCCGGTACTCACCAGACTTGGCCCCTTCCCTCTACCACTTATTTCCATCGATGTCCCATGCACTGTCCATGAAACATTTCAACGATTACGGAGATGTTGAAATATAGCTTGATGTTTGGACCACCTCAAAAGATGTACGGTTTTTCTGGAAGGGCATCCACGCATTGCCAGAGAGAGATTTAAAATGTGCAGCTAGCGATGGCGCATATTTTTAATAAATCATTTTTTATCTTTCTTCCAAATTAAACGTGTTTTTTTAAGAAAAAATTAATAATCATTAACTGCCACACTTGGTACATATTCGAAATGTCAAAATTGTATAATTGTTCAGCAGTTAATACTTAAATTGCTTACATGCTTAAAAAATTAACACCCGATTAACAAGAAACAACATTAAACATTATAATCGGAACAGTACTTTCGAAATTTAAAATACTTTATATTGCAGTTCATCAAGTTGTTCTGAAACCAGCTCTAATGGAAGCGAATCCTTCTATCTGCACAATCCACAAGAAGTGATCTACAACAGAGTGAAAGATCTGTTTGATTCGAATGGTCAAAGACAACCTTTATCAGCCCTAACAGGTGAGTTAAGACATAGAAATATCAGTCTCCTTAATGAAAGATATATCAGGTCAAGAGTATCAATGATCTATTCTATCATTCTATCTATTCGAACTATTTATAGTTCTGTCATTTTGTTCATTGCTTCAGTTCCTCCTTTAATGCGTTTATCTGCCTTTAATTCGATCTTTACCATGTCTAGCACATGGAGAACATGTGCGGGGTGTATAAATAAAGAAATAAGAATGATGGCGTAGTGTTGAATCTGGCAACATTGGCCTTCCTTTTGGAGAGGAGATTTCAAGTTTTGTTTCAGACTTGGATACAGTGCGATACAACTTTTACAAAACTTCAAACAGTATTTTTAAGGTTGTATGAGTCAAATGCATCTCTTCCTCGATCAATCAGATCAACAATCGACGTTCAGAAGGCACAAGATTCCGGATTATATGAATATATTCATTGCTTTTTGTAGTAGAAGGCCTTCCGCTGCCATGTTCATCTTCAGTCGATGAAACCAAACCTAATAGAATACCGTTGCTCGAAATTGTTGTCAGCCATTTTCAGAATACACTAGAAAAATCCACTTTACGAAAATAATTACATTAGATCAACAGGTGACTCTAGGCAGTTTAAACTCGTACTGAAGACGCATCGTATGTTGCACTACCTCCCTCTCCCAAAGGGGAAATCAAGAGTGTTGTCAGATCAGACGCTACGTCACCAGTCTTATTAGAGTAGAGAGGGGCAAAAATCCGATCTATGAATTTTACCTAAGAACAACAAAATCTGGCAACGTGTCGACTAATCTTTATTAGTTTTCCATGTATTTAAGTCTCTAAGAAATTTAAACTGTATTGTGATAAGATTTGCGAAAAATTTGAGGTAAGTTGTATTTTGAATAAACGTAATCTTATTTTCTGATCTTAATATTTAAGATATTTCATGAAATCAATAGTTCTAATTCTAAAACAAAATATGGGCAACTGTTAGGTTATGTTTTAAGAATCTACCTTTGAATATAAAACTACAGGAAGGAGCATATGCTCCTGTAAGTGGGACCGGAATTGTTGCTGCATATGGCCGACTACTGTTTCCAGTGTGGCAGTGGCACACATGAATAAAAACAAGAAACTGATAAAATTATCTGAATTTTTAAGGCCTAGTACTCAGAAAACTAAACATTTTAGAAGATACGTTAAAAAATTAAGTTTTAAAAAAGATAATTATTATCTTGAATAATATTATAATTATATTAATTTACCTAAATCAACTTGATGACACCTATGCATACCAGGCAATATGTTTACTTACATATTTTATGTGCTTACCTTACTTCCAATATTATTACTTTTATTGTCAATATAATAAGTATTAATATGTATTTACATTAGAACACACAAAAAGAGTATTCCAGTACACTTATTCGGCACTTATTATTAATTAAAATACACTAAAATTGCACAAATCTACTAATAAACTACTAAATTGTTGACACCAACTACCAAAATTCCAAAACAATGTCATCTGTGGTGTTTCAATATGGCCGTTTCCGTCCCCATTTATATGTGCATTAAGATAGACAAGGCTACTTCCTGTTAGTTTTCTATTCAAAGGAATCTACAATACATATAGTAGTGTCTATGGCTGTACGTGACAATAGAAACTGTTTTTTAGTTTCCGCGATATGTGGGGCAAAAGTTCGATGTTCGGGGTGGGGCACTAGTCTGCAAGCGGACTTTTGTCTCATCAGAACCACTTGTAATTTTTCTTATAAGGTTTATTTTTGTAAGATCATATAAAAGAAAAAGAAAAAAGAATAAATGAATGTATTTCCAAAAGAACCCTCGCAAAAGAGCTTGGAATAGATGCATCTACTCTACGAAACAGATTAAAATCTGGGCATGATGTTGATAGCTTAGAAATATATCGACGTGTTTTCTCAGAGAAAATGGAACGTGAACTTATAGAACACTGCCAAAATCTGGATAACCGATTTTATGGTATCACGTTTAAAACTTTAAGAAAAATCGCCTATGGTATGTAGTTTTAAACAACATAAAAACCCATTTAATCCAAACTCAAAACTAGCTGGCAAAGACTGGGCAAATAGTTTTATTAAAAAATACAACCTGTCATTGTGGACTCCTCACGCAGGGTTTAACGAATTTCAAGTTAATTTGTTTTTCGAAAATCTATCAAAATTGTTCAAAAATTTTAATTTTCCACCAAATGTTATCTACAATATGGGTGATAGTGGTATTTCAACCGTTCTTAACAAAATATCAAGAATTATTAGCACAAAAGGCAAAAAATTTGTGGGAAAAATATCTTTAGCTGAGCGTGGAGAATTAGTCACTATTGTTAGCTCTATGAGTGCGGCGGGTAATTTTGTTCCTCCCGCGATACTATTTCCTCGAAAGAGAATGAAAAACGAGTCGATGAATGGGGCTCCATGAGAATCTATATCAATGTGTTCGGACTCTGGATACATAAATAGCAACTTATTGATAGAGTGGCTTAAACATTTTCACTCCAAGGTTAGACCAGTTAAAGAACATCCTGTTTTTCTCATACCGGACCCTTATTCTTTCCATGAGAGTTTAGAAGCTGTAAATTATTGAAGAGACAACTTTATTCATCTATTGTTGATACCACCCCAAAGCAGTCATAGAATTCAGTTTTTGGATCGCTGTTATTTGAAGAATACGATAAAAAGTTGTCAACAAATGCCGATAGAAATATTGCTCACTTTCTGGTTACCAAATTATTAGGTAAAGCTTATGAACCTTGCTTAAATGTCCAAACAGTTAAGTTGCAACGAGTGCAGTAGCTAATATGTTGGACAAACCGGCAGAAATGTTCAGACCAGATACAAAGAACATAAATCTGCATACATATTAAAGAAACAACACTCTAATTCTGCGAACCATTTCATAGATACCGGACATGTATTTCCCGAGAATACAAATTTGAAAATTTTACATACAGCGCTCAAAAGCAAAAAATTAAACATTTTAAAAGTTATTGAAATTTATAAATATAATAAAGATCCGTCTATATAGCTATTAAACGATCAGACGGATCTCCGAAATTTCCCACTATTAAAAAAAAAATAACCCCAATAAAAGTATAAAATTAGGTACATAGAATATATCAACAGCTGTAAAACCTTAGTTTTAAAGTAGTGTTTGAGAATGTAAAGTCGTTTTACGAAACTATAGTAACACAAATTTTGTTTAAAAATAAAACTGATAGATAACAAAGTAAAAAATTGTTTTATTCCTTTTTAAAAAATGAGCTATCACAAAGTAACGGACAATACAATTAAAAATTTAAATAAACATGTGTTCTTAGAAGAGGATTTTCACCCGTCAAAGGTTACAGATTATAATGCAAATGAAGTCAATCCCCAATTAAATAACAGCGATTTTGTTAACCTAGCGACAATATCAGAAGAAATGGTTTTAACAAGAAACATCGCGGTCAAGCAAACACCTTTAAGCCTGCATTAACTCAGCGACATCCAGAGAAAACACTAGTGTCACCTAAGGTTATAATTCAACTTCCAACACGAAAAGATGAACAAAAAAGAAAGATAGAAGGAAAGAAATGGCTAATTCCTTCTAGCATTCCTAATAAATTAAAACTGGAATGTTTGACTGAAGAGAAGTTGAGAAAGTCAACGCATGCCAAAATAAAAAGAAAAATTACAGAGGATGCTACGAGTGAATCAAAAAAGAAGGTTAAGATAAAGGAGAAACTATCTGATGATGTATGTCCAGGATGCCGTGGACCCTATGATCACCCTCCCATTGAAGAATGGATTCAGTGTAAAAATCTGCAAAATGTGGTGGCATGAAGAGTGTACATCATATGAGAAAATTGGGGATTTTTAATGCGATTTATGCATTTAAAGCCTGTGCGGATATTTACCCCACATTAATTTTTATTTATTAATAGATAAGTTTTTCTGGTTTGTCACGAAAATGTTTGTTGTGCAGAGTAGTTGGATGTAATGTTTGAGTTCTTTATATATATTTTTTTCGGATTTGTGGTTTTTGTAATCATTTAACTCTACTCTCCTTTAATACCTCGTACCCTACTTAATTGGGTTGTATTAGCAGGATTATCATTCCGTGGCGTTACCTCAAGGCGCAATAAAAGCCCGCATACAGAGTTAAAGTATTCTGAACAACTGAATAAAAGTCGATAGAGGTATAGGGTATCGAAGGAATGAGAAGAACAATGGAACGTCAGGATATGTGCCTTAGACTTCTTGTTTTGAGACACCATTTTGTAACCACGAGAGCAGTTGCAAATTAACGACTCAATTTTGTGTTACCTCTCTACCTGGAGTGATCCTGCTGTGAGATGCTGAATTTAAACGTGGTCGTACATCCATTGAAGATGATGAAATAGATCTTGTAAGGGTGCGGTTTAAGGTTTAGCTTTAGCATTCATCCTAAACTGAATCAGATTAGCCCAGCGCTTGTCCGTCGGTATATTTGAATCGCCTCCTACAGAACCTCCAAACTTATTTGCGAGCACTCTATCGAACAGTAATGTATCAATCATTAATTTGTTTTACACATAACACACGTTACGGCCCCGAAAAAGCGATTCCAAAGATAAATAAAGCTCGCTCGTTCCGTTTGCGTTCGAGACGGGTTTACTACATGCAAAAATTATTGCCTCACCACGTTATAAAATTTAATACAATTCATTTCGTGTAACAAATGAAGAAAAAAAATGCTTATTCAAACAAGGAAGCAAATGCGTATATTTCAAGCAGTATAATTATAATTTTTACAAAGAAAGTAAAATGATGTTTAGATCTAATTTTGCACTTTTTCCCCTGTTACTTCACCGTTTGCCTTTATCGGGTACAGTAATGTTGTATCGACGTTATTTTTATTACTGTTATTATTGGTGTATAGAAATAATGTTTATATGTAAGTAAAAGTGCAATTAATTTTACTTAGTAAATAATATTTATGGATTTCACAGTTGGATCATTGTGAAACATTTCGAAAATACTAGGATTTTAAATGATACACTTCTAACTCTTTTATGTTTCAAATGTTTCTTACAGATTTTGCTCTACGTATGTTTCAGTATTAGCTCAAGCTACTCTTTAGAAAGCCCTGACCAAGCGAAACATATGTAAAGCAAAATCTACAATAAACGTTTGAAACATTAAAAAGCTAAAAGTGTATAAATAATGTCAAATCCTATTAACTTAAATTATTGATTGATTTGTCCGTTACTTTGTGGTAGTAACGGACATTTTTTATCATTTAATTTTTTTAAATTTTTATCATAGTTTTTTAAAAAGGATTAAAACAGTTTTATACTTTGTTAATTATAATTAAAAGTATATTATATATACTTTTATTATATATTTATAAAAGTGATAGATAACAAAGTATAAAATTGTATTATTCCTTTTCCTAGTAACTTAGTGTTAACATATGCACCGTCACTTTCTTATTCAGTAAATATTTATTTATAACTTCAGATTGTTATTATTCACGTATGGGCTCTGGTTCACCACGCGAAGTACAGTTAGAGGCGTTTGTTTTTGTTAGACTTCCTTTGCGCCCTTACTGATTTCATTCTTTCACTATGAGCTTTTTTCCTTTCGCCAGACCAAGTTGTTCCAGTCTTCCTACATTTTTCTCTCTGGCCAACCTCCCAAATGTCAACCTTGTGTATGAAACAGTTTCTATCATAAATTTCAATTTGTGTAATATTTGCTAATCTTAGGTCCTCTTTAATTGCAGCATTCCATTTAATTGTTTCTATTTTAGCTCTACTCCTATTTTCGTAAAATTCAACTATTTGGCAGTTAGTCTACTCGGATTCATCCGTTTTATGTGTCCGTAAAACTTAAGGCTTCTCATATCGCTATGTATATCTTTATATTATTTGATTTCTTGGTTTTCTCGAAGTCGGTATATTGTGCTATTTATTTGTTTGCGGCCTAAGATTTTTCTTATGATTTTTCTTTCTTTTCAATCTCCTCGATGTCTTTCTTTCTATTCAAAATGAGCGTTTCTATGCCATATAGACATTTTGGCTTAATAACTGTGTTCTAATGTCTCAGTTTCAGTGTTTTTAGATATGCATTTTTTGTTGTAAATATTTTGTGTAAGTCTCAATACAGTTTCCATTTTTTAACATCTACCCTTATTGGCTGCTTTTTCCAACCCGTTTTCTATGATTATTTCACCAATATATTTAAATTGAGAGACTCGTCTGATGACCATATTTTGTTGTTGCAACATTTTTTTGTTGTGCTGTTGCAGGTCATGTATTGTGTCTTTTTAAAGGAAATTTAGAGTCCTACCGTTTCTGCTGTTTCTTTTAGGATTTCAATCTGTTTTTGTGCCTTTAATATATCTTGAGTTGTAATTGCTACATCATCAGCAAACGCCAGACAATCCATGTTGATGTTGGTTCTCCCCAGTTTAATAGGCTAGTCAATATTCAGGGCCGATTTTTTACACACCACTCCTGTATTACTTTTTCCAGAACACAGTTAAACAAGAGTTGCGAGAGTGCATCCCCTTGTCTCCCTCTAGTTTTAATTTCGAAAGGCTGAATGTCACCCATGAATTTAACTTTTGACCTTATGTTAGTTAATGTTGCTTTAATAATTGCCAGTGTTTTCAGATCTAGTCCTTGTTCTTACAAAATTTGGAATAAAGATTCGCGGTCAGTGGAATCATGTGCTTTTTTGAAATTCACAAACAGACGAGATTTTTATTGTACAGTTTTTGATGTCTTAGGATCAACTTTAGATTCGGGATCTGTTCCGGGCGGGATCTACCCGGTCGAAAACCTGCTTGATATTCACCAATTTTAAGTTCTAACTCTCCCTGTGCTCTGTCTAGTAGACATTGAGATAGAATTTTGTAACACACTAGGAGGAGATATCTCTCTGTAGTTTACATCCGTTCTATCTCCTTTCTTATGTAGTGGGGGGATTAAAGCATCTTTCCAACCTTCCGGAATCGGTTCGGTTTGCCAAACTTCTTGTGGAATTTTGGTTATTTCCTTGATTGTACCTGGACCAGCTGGTACCATTTTAAAAGTTCAGCAGTGATTCCATCTTCACCAGAAACTTTGTTAGAAGTCCTTAGAAGTCCTTTGATTTGCCTGATTATTTCATCTTCATTCGGTGGTAATGAATCTGGGTTTGTTTGTTTAGGGTTTATGTTGGTAATTTGTTTAAGGGCTCAGGACAGTTTAGTAGTTCAAAATATTTGGGAAGTCCTTTGCAATTTTCTTGGTTATTTAGAGCTAATTGTGCTTTTTCCTTTCGGAAGCAAAGACTTTGGAGTTGATAGCCTGTTAATTTAGTATTAAATGTTTTGTAAACATTTCAGGTGTTATTTCTTTTTCTATTTCATTAATTTGATTGTTGTCATATTTTCTTTTAGTTTGTCCAATTAGCTTTAATGCTTCTTTTCTTACTTCCGAAAAGATTTTATAGTTTATTTCTGTTTTTTGACTGTACCATTCTTTGAATGCTTTATTTCGGGTTAATACTGCTCGCTCGCAAACTTCATCCCACCACGGATGGTTTCTACGTTTTTATAAAGGAATCAACTTTAGGGCTGTTTTAATAATTTTTTGTTCCAGTTCTTGCCAGTTTCGTGCTGGTTGTTTATCAAGCTCTTCTGTTAAGGTTGGTTTTATTTTCGTATCGAAGTTTGGGATTAGTAGTCTCTTTTGTACGTGTTTGGACATCTCCAGATCTTTTGTTTTGTTATTTTCTTGTTAAAATGGGTTCCCATTATTTTTAGATTAAACTGCGAACATAATTCAACCAATCTTCTGCCATTATGGTTGGTCCATTTATGAGCGGGAAAACTGCCGACTATTTTTCTGTACTTCCTAACGTTAGAAATATATATAAATTAATAAAACAGTTTTATTGTAAATCCTTAACTTATTATACTCTAAGGACACTAGGCCAGGACTATATGAAGAATATGCTATTTTATTACCTTGATAGACAACATGACTTTGTATGAGTAAAAATCCAGCTTTGAGATGAGACTACGGTGCTCTGGTCTTGATTTTTCTTTCTAAAGAATTCATTAGTATTCTTTTAAAAGAATAGAATTTTTTGAGAAAAGTTCGTTTTGTAAACACGCTCCAATAAATATTTATCGCTCAGTTAGAGTGGCACCCCGAGTTCACGTTTCTCTTCTTCGTAACTCAAATTACTTCGATGTAACATCTCACCCATACTCCACGTGGGTTCTTTGCGAGTTCCCTCACCCGTTCGCACATTTTCCGAAAAGATGGATATGTGACAATTAAACCGCTGAAAGATTACCCGTGCGTCTTCAGTTTTATTCATATGAATCAAACCAAAAGCTATTAGTCAAATTAGTGCTAAGTTTCATAATGGACATCGTTGGTGCCTCGAAAAACGGACATTTAGGTTTATGATTTAAATCGACGATACATTTATATGTATATATTTATAATATCAAATTTGTAGATTAGAATTTTGTAGGTTAAAATTGTACGGACAATTTCAAGTTATCACGAAATTTTAGGAGAGTAACCCTTGAATGAAATTATTTTGTTATTGGTCAAAACAATAAATAAAAATATTTTAAATTATTGATTGATTTGTCCGTTACTTTGTGATAGTTCATTTTTTAAAAAAGTAATAAAACAATGTTTTACTTTGTGTAAAATAATAATAATAAAAAAATAAAAGTGATAGATAACAAAGTAAAAAATTGTTTTATTCCTTTTTTAAAAATATTTTGTTATTGGCGAAAATCATTATTTACCTACTGTATAAACATTATTGTCGAGACCCATTTTTATATGATGAAAATGTTACCACGCTTCGTGAATATACGGCTCTTTAAATAGTTGCATTACACATTTATAAGAAGCCACGTTAGCTGTGGTGTCTAAGGCGTCAGCCTTATGTTACGGCAGTAAATGTGGACCGGGTTCGAATCCCGTACTTGGCAAAAAAGTTTTTCTAAAATTCTTGTGAAGATTGATTCTAGGTAATTGATTTAGATTCTAGGTAATTGATTGATTCTAGGTTCTATTTGTGATTCTAGGTAAGAATGTAAAATCTGACAAGGAATCACCCCTCAGTCACGCCAGTTAGAGGCTGGGTAAGGCCGGATGCCTTCTGAGAGGTTTTCTTCGTTGGTCACTCGCCAGACGGTAGGCTTCTCGAGATACTTTCGGTTAAGCACAAAACCAAGGGTTGATAGCCCGAGAGGGGTGCTGACCGGGGTTTTCAGTAGCTGATGACCGTGGTTTGGAACCCACGTTAAGTTGTAGGTCCAGTCGCTAAATAGCCTTCTCAGTTGCTGATGCGCCTCTAACCCCAAAACTTTACTTTTACACATTTATTACAAACATATCATATAATTATATAAACATATTCTACAAGGTACTTCAAATTTGTATTAAATATTTGTAATATAATGTCTTTAGTCAGGTTAGAATTATTGAAGGCTTTTGCATCACTTCATGAATCTTTATAAATACTTGCCTATAAAAAAATAAGAACAACATTTTCACTAAGAAAAGCAATAATAAAACAATTTAAATAACAACCAAAATAGCACCACTGAACTCAATAGACGAACTTTTAACCGGGGTTGCGAACAAACACCTTTTAATTATTTCTTACTTTCTCCTTATACTACGATATGACGCCATCGTAACGTACTGCTTGAATATATTCATACCAGAACACATACGTATTGATTTTTCATTTCCTTCTCTCTCGTTCGGTAAAATAAAAAAAATATATTCAGACAATGTCTTGATACAGGCATCAACTGATAACACACAGGTAATCTTTAAGCAGTTAAGTTTATTGTGTTTGGCTTAGATTGTTTCTTCAGTCGTTCACCAAGGTTCAGTACGACTGACGAATGACCTAAGATAGAAACCTTACATTAGAATTTTTTCTCTGTCAAGCCTCTTCAGATGACGTTCAGCATTTTTTCTATCGTTTAGAAGGGCGGCGTACACGTAGACTCGGTAAGCAATCTTCACCAAGAACTTTTTTCATCAATTCAAATATTTTTGTAAAAGTTTTACTGTTTCCATCGTTGTTTTGTATAGTGACAAATCTATTATCACTTTAGGCGCTATAATTTGACAATCCATTTATCGATTTTTTCAGATTACATATAGCGCTATAGTAGTTTTCTTTAAGTTCCGTAATTCCGACATACTGCGTATAGCAAACTCCAGCGGCAATTTAATGCTGTAATCAAATGGTTGTAATTCTGGCGTCTGCAGATCAACCCCAGGAAGGTCGATTCTCTTCTCCAGTATTCCATGATTACAGAAAGCAACCTATCTAAGTAATTTGCTAAATGATTGAAATGGTGATTTCAGATCCTGCAATCAATTTACAAACTATATGGTATCATCAAATTACTATATCAACTAGTTAGTCAAACTAAACCTGAAAAAATGAGTTATAGAGGCAATATCATTCGAAAAGCTATATTTGTGGCAATGCCTTGCAGGAAAAAGATCTGTTAATAGCAAGGGAAGAAGGGAAGTCATAGTGCTTCAGGAGAACGAGTTGGACTGAGAGATTTTATCGCATCCGGCGTATTCTCCAGACTTGACCCTTTTAATTTTTATCTCTCTCAATCCTCGTAACGTCATCTGGTCGATAGATGCTTCACATTAATGATTTTGAGGAAGTCGATAAGCATCTCATTGACACCAAAACCAAATGTTTTCGATAAAGGTAGCGAAAGTGTATATAACGTGAGGGAAATTACTTCCAAGATTAAGTTTCTATTAGTTTTTTTAGCTTTCTTTTATAGATAAATGTCAAAGGTTATCAAAAATTGCGACAATTAAGTTGACGACCTCTATCAAAATATGTAAAACTGTCTTCGTATTATAAGGATATTGATTTCTTTTTCAGTGAAAGTTGAAGTTCACTCGTCCTCTTCCGGTGCTGGTTCAGACGAAAACCTCTCATCGTCCGATTTATCGTCAGTAAAATCCAACGATCACGATCACGATTATGAAGATATTTATATGGTGAGAGAAGAGTCCAGAAAACAGGAAAGACACGCGCAAAGTGGAAAGGGCGCTCGATCAAGATCAAGAGATTCGGGTAAGTTAATTGAAGTGGAAGAGAAATATGAAAATGCCGAAGAGCACTTTATCAACAGGTTCTCATAGCAGATCAGGTTCAGTCAGTTCCTCCAATTCAGGCTGCAACATCATCGTAAAACTTACCTCAAGCGACGACAAAAACTCCATGTATAAATCAAATGAGTATCTATCCAAGCTTCAAAAAGGAGAAAAGTCGGAAAGTAAAAAAGACCAGCAGAAGGAACTTTCACCAAGACGCTCCATTTCGAATGGTTCGGAAGATGAACACGAAAAACCAAAACTGGGGCACAGGCATTCATTACCGTCATCGTCCAGTCAAATCCAAACTACGGTCCTAAAAAGGGTAAGTTTGTATTTTTCACCTCTTTCAAATTTCATATATATATATATATATATATATATATATATATATATATATATATATATATATATATATATATATATATATATATATATATATAATAAGTTCGGCAAATTAAAGCAAATAGATCCGAGACAATAACAAATTAGTTATAAATGTTTCTAACCACCACTTATCTGCAGATGAAGAATCAATCCTAAGCAAATGCTACAACTTTGCCATTGCCCCAAAATATACACCAATAAAAGAAATAATTTCGAACGTCGAATCAACTCTAGGCGACAAGCCAGATGAAGAAGCGGAAATAATCAGACAAAATGTGGCGCGAGTACTACGATCCAATAAAATGCCAAAACCAAATGTTAATAAGGCTGAAATAAGAGCGCTCGAAAGTTTAAAAAGAAACGAGGATATTACTACCTAATCTAGAAACATTAGATTAGATTAACGAAGAAACATTAGATTAGATAGATTAACAACCTGTCTAGAAAAAACAACTAAACGCAAAATCAAAGCATGGAAACTCGAACCGGACATGGAACGAAGAATAGTTCCAAAGGAAAAATCATGCAGTTGTTCTAAACTTTACGGTCTACCTAAATTATACAAACCAGAAATCACATTAAGGCCCATTAAGTAAATGCCTTCGGCTCTCCAACACAAAATTTGGAAAATACCTAGCAAGTATCATGCAGCCAAGCGTCAAGCTTGCCAATTTCTATGTTCAAAATTCAGAACATTTGATAAGGATAATTACAGATTTCCAACTAGAGGATACAGACATACTAGCAAGCCTGGACATTATCTCACTATATCTATGTATCCCCATAGACGAAGCTCTGGATCTAATTTCGACGAACGAAGACTTTCTACCATAGGTGGGGGAACTCCGAACACTGCTTGAAGAATACATATTTTTCCTTCAACTAGCAGATCTACAAGCAGACCGATGGTGCCCCAATGGGATTATCTCTATCACCCGTCTCTATCAACTTTAGAAACGCTATGTAGATGATATCTTTATAATATGGCCCCACGGAAACGAACTTCTAAACAATTTTCCAGATCCTTCCAACTGATACTACCAAATAGAGGAAGCAAAGAACTACCAAAAATTTCCACAGCCCCTAGACAAAATGGATATTCAGAAAATTGTATGAGGAAGGCCATTCACCGTCAGGAAACCCAAACACGAACAATAGAGCTACTATACTTTATGCTACCATACGTAAAAGGAATATTACTGATAGGATAGGCAGACTACTAAGAAAACATAATATCAGAATAGCCTACAAGCCGTATAAAACTGTCGCAAACATCCTAGAAAACCACAAGGACAAAGTTAGACTGGAAAATCATGGGGTATATAGCATATCTTGTTCCAACTGCAACAGAACATACATAGGACAAACAAACAGACGAATGTCGGTCAGAATACAAGAACATGTCTTTTGCAGTAAAATATTCGTCAACAATCAACAGACGAATATCGGCCAGAATACAAGAACATAAAAACAACTTAAAAAACAAACGAACCATTTCCGCTCTATTCCAGGACCATCTACAAACAGGACATAAAATCAGTTTTGAAGGAGCCAAAGAAATAGAGAATATTGAAAACTACAAGATCCGAACAATGACTGAAGCCCTTGAAATAGAAGAAAGGGCTGAGCTAAATACGCGAAACGACGCTCGTAACATTCCAAAAGTATGGAAATCGCTTCTGAAAAATGAAGAAACGTGGCGACGAGGTAGAAAAATCAATAAACAGACACCCGACAGCGTTGCCGAGCGCCGCGAATAGTCCCGAACTACCCCGATACAATCTGCGCAGTTGCCGGCCGTTTATAAGAGCAAGCAATATAAATATATATATATATATATATATATATATATATATATATATATATATATATATATATATATATATATATATATATATTGATACATTTGATACAATTGATACATTTTTTTCAAATATGGCAAGCATTTTATTACAAACGTTTAATACAAAATCTGATATACCTTGTACAATAACTTTATATAATTATATATATATATATATATATATATATATATATATATATATATATATATATATATATATATATATATATATATTTTAGCGTATATATGCGATATATGCGTATATAGCGTATATATGCGTATATAGCGTATATATGCGTATATTAGCGTATATATATATATATATATATATATATATATATATATATATATATATATATATATATATATATATATATATATTTTAATATATATATATATTTATTTTATATTATATTATATATATATATATATATATATATATATATATATATATATATATATATATATATATATATATATATATAGGGCAGCGATTTTTATATTGCTTTGTTGAACTGATTTGCTGTGTTACAAGACTCGGAGGAGATGGACATAACAAATCAGTATGAAGAAATCATCAATAATGTACTTGAAACCGCTGCTTCAATGGCACAAAAAGAAAAATGTTTCAAAGAGTCAAGAATCTCCAATGACACTATTGATTTAATGAAAAAAACGACAGCAAAAGAAGAATGCAGCATGGAATAAAGGAATGATTCCCAGCGTATACTTTTTTCCCCAAATTTGAAGAATCCAAAGATTCACTTCAAGTGATGAGGTCAAAGCTGAGACTACCTTTTGTTTTGTAAAGTTGGACCAATGGCACTATACTGAGCATACTAAAAAATTGGAAGGTCGCAAATATATCAAAAATCTCGTGTATTCTTTGTGACTTTGGACTCTCCACTGATTCAAAATTCTAAGCAGCCCTTCTAATGTAATGTTTCAATGAATAAGCTTGATTCTTTTCCTTCCAGGTTACTTCGGTGTCTATTGAGGCTAACCCTCCTCCTCCACCTCCCCCACCGCCAAATAACAAAAATGCCCTGATCGATCCCAACGATCCTCATCTGTTGGAACCCAGAGGTGCAGAGATAGTGGAGGTTGTGGAGGAACCAACCTTGAGACCATCAGATATCGTTAAAGGGATGTGTAGGAGTATGTCAGCTTTATGTAAGTATCAGATACTTTGTATTGATTATTTTATATGCATTCGCTCTACTCACTCAAGTTTGTAACTTAAGAGTGTTAAAATCGATTTGAATTACGACTTCATCACGGTTTTACATTACAAGACTCACGAGCACTCATTTAATCCCAAAACCCACGTGACCTATAAATGTGAACAACCAACACGACAAGTTAGTAGTGATAACACGAAATCACTTTGGTTGATTTGCCCGTTACTTTGTGACTATAGTTTCATAATTAATGTTACATTATCAAACTGATTTTAAAACTGAAGTAGGGCAGCTGTTTATTCTATATATACATTTTTTACAGTTTTATTAAGGGTATTTTTATAGTATTTTTAATAACGGGGAATTTCGAAGCTCCGTTTAATCATTTAGTACCTGTCTAGACTGGTCTTTATTATATTTGTAAATTTCTATTTCTTCTAAAATGTTTAGTTTTTTGGGCTGTAAGTATTTTTTTTTAATTTGTTATCTCTGGAAATATATATGTCGGGTATCTGTGGAATGGTTCGCAAAATTAGAATTTTGTTTCTTTAGTAGGTGCGCAGATTGATGTTATTTGAATCTGGTCTGAAAACTTAGGCCTGTTTGCCACACATAGCAGCTAGTTTATTCTATATATACATTTTTTACAGTTTTATTAAGGCTATTTTTTTATAGTATTTTTAATAACGGGGAATTTCGAAGCTCCGTTTGATCATTTAGTACCTGTCTAGACTGGTCTTTATTATAGTTGTAAATTTCTATTTCTTCTAAAATGTTTAAAATGTTTAGTTTTTTTGGGCTGTAAGTATTTTTTTTTATTTGTTATCTCTGGAAATATATATGTCGGGTATCTGTGGAATGGTTCGCAAAATTAGAATTTTGTTTCTTTAGTAGGTGCGCAGATTGATGTTATTTGAATCTGGTCTGAAAACTTAGGCCTGTTTACCCCACATAGCAGCTACTGTACTCGTTATAACTTAACACACAAACTCCTGATTTTTATTTCGTGGTGTTCTACCTTTGGCATTAAAATGGCACTATATGTAAATATATTACACTATATGTAAAATATATTACACTATATGTAAATAATGTTTCCTTTAAGAGCAAGCTATTTGTTTTAAAATTGGACCTAAATTTAACCCAAATACCAAATCATGTAAAATTATAGAAAATATAATATCTGAAATAGAACTATTCCTTGAAAACATTTCTAATTCTAATTTTACAAAAGAAAAAATTAAACGGACTTTAGAAATGAATCGGGAATACCACTACAACAAAAATGAAGACCAAATTATCAAATCCATCAAATCAAAAATCAAAAATAATAATCTAATTATGATTAAAGCCGATAAAGTTATTGTTGTGCTGAGAAAAGAAATGAAACAAACATTAAAAACTTTCTAGATAATAAAGATCTAGTTATAATAAAAAATGACCCTACAACAAAAATTCAAAACAAGCTAAAATCAACAATAAAAACACAATCTTGTCAAATGAAGAGAAATATAAAATAGTCAATATGAATCCTTCTCCTCCAAAACTTTACGGTTTAATTAACATTCATAAAGAAAACTTCCCAATAAGTCCAGTAGTTTCATTCACAAATAGCCCGTTAGGAAATATAGCGTTTTATTTAAATAAAATCTTCAAAAACTTAACGAATTTCTTTCCAAAACATTCAATACAAAATTCGGTAGACCTTACAAAAAAGCTTAGCAAACAACCAATACCCAAAAACAAACCGGTTTTGTAGCATCCTTTGACGTTAGCAATATGTTCCCGAATATTTCAAATTAAGATTGCCTATAATAGATAATCTGCTTATTACAATTAATTAATAATGTATTTTACAAACAAAATGATGGTCTAGTAATAGGTCCCCACTCAGCCTTTTATTATCATAATTGTTTATGTCAAATTTAGAAAATAATTTTTTTAAAACGAATAAAACAAAAATATACTGTTTTGGTTTAGATATGTAAACGACATTTTGGTCTATTATACTGGAAATAGCAGAAAAATAAAAACAATAATAAAACATTTCAATGTAATCCATCTAAAAATAAAATTTACACTTTAAAAAGAAATGAACCAAACCATACATTTTCTAGCCCTGTCAATATCCAGACAAAAAAATAATAATAAAATAAAATAAAATAATAAATCTATATATATATATATATATATATCCTATAGATTCTCCGCCTATTCACAATTCCATTATCCAAAAATAATCGAAAAACAAAACTTCAAAAAATTAAAGTTATAACACAAAATAACGGCTTCACGGTGAAAAAGAAATAAGTTATTTCATAAATACAAAAACAACAACAATAATTAATCAACCAAATATACCCAAAAATTACACAACCAAACGCTAAAAAAATACTGTAAGATTACATATTTCGGTCCAATTTCAGAACAAATAGCTCGCTTTTTAAGGAAACATAATTTACATATAGCGTTTAAAAACCCCCCCGTCAACCAGTAAATTACTCTTTAATGCCAAAGATAAAACACCACAAAATTAAAAATCAGGAGTTTTTGTGTAAAGTTGCAACGAGTACAGTAGCTGCTGTACGAAAATCACGAAATATATATATTTCTAGAGATAACAGATATAACATTTTTTATACCGATCCAAAAAAAAAGTAAAAAACTAAACATTTTAGAAGCAATAGAACTTTATAAATATAATAAAGACCAGTCTAGACAGTTATTAAATAATCAGACAGATCTCCGAAATTTCCCGCTATTTAAAATATAAAAAAATTACAAAAAATACCCTCAATAAAACCCAAAAAAAGTATATACAGGTTAAACAGCTGCCATACCTTAGTTTTGGCCAGTTTGATAATGTAACATTGTTTACGAAACTATAGTCATAAAATTATTGATTGATTTGTCCCTTACTTTGTGATAGTTCATTTTTTATATAAATTTTTTTATATAAAAGTGATAGATAACAAAGTAAAAATTTGTTTTATTCCTTTTTATAGTCATAAAGTCAAAAAATAAAATAAGTGATAAATAAGAAAGTAAAAATTTGTTTTATTTAATATCAAATCACTAATTTTCTTAAATTATGATGTTCGTTTTCTTTGAATTATATACACAGTTTAGCACTAATAACGAAAATAAATATAACATTTCACCGCTCCATCACGCTGGAACCCATATTAAAGAATAGTCGTTTTTTTTTGTTTATTTTTGCTTACAAACGATGCTAATAAATGTAGTATAGTTCATTTTTTTGTACAGTCAGTAATTATGCAGGAAAAATAATAGATATTGTTTAAGGCAGTAAATATTGATAATAATACGAAAAATATGAATGAAATTAGTGCTAAATTGTTTGTTTTTTGTAGTTTATTGCAGTCACAATAATTTTTTACTCTATTCATCTCAATAAATATCGGACAAAATCGTCAGATTCGGATAAAGTTGTCAGAAAAAACGACCCTAACCCAGAAACTACAAATGATATAAATGTTTGTATAAGTACGCGTATATTTGTAGTGAGTGTTAAACTCTTGTTATAACTGCAGACAAAAGAATCAACTGATCAAAAATGACTATGATTAAAAAAGTTAAAGCCTAAGAAATTAGTAAATTTGTACTTATGGCATTAAATATGGCTTATAAGGTTTCCTAAAGCAAGGAACACTAAAGCATAAACTATACATGTTTTATGGGGCAACTATTTCCATCCAAAATCGTGGAGAGCATAGAAAAATAATCAGGAAATTCAGTTGATTTTCTAGAGAAGTAACATAATCTTCAATAATGTAACAACACCCCGTTCAACAAGAGTTCGATTGAATGATTATTAACAATTTATAAACTATAAACGATTATATCGATATGTAGATCCTTCTGTCCATTTTCAAATTTTATAGAAAATGTGCTACTGAAACGATAGTACTTGTATTACCGAGTTTATTATAGGTGACGGGTTGGCTTAATCATTTCTTAATGGAAATTGTCTGTAGTTTTATGTATTTATAGAAAAAATTAACCTACAAACCATGGTACTGATTATGTCATGGAAGCACTGACGTTGATAAAGTTTCAGAAGCACTACAAACGATATATAAACTACAAACGATTATATCGAGCGTAGATTCTTCTCACAATCTTCAAATGTCATAGAACATGTGCTATTGAAACAATTATACTTGTATCAGCGAGTTTATGATGGGTAAGGTGTCGAGTCAATCGTTTCTTAATGGAAATTGTTTGGCCTGAAGCCATGGCACTCATTATGTCTGGGAAGCACTGAAGTTAATAAAGTTTCAGAAAATTGTTGTCCAAGAATCTTCAACTACAAACGTTTTTATAAAGTGTGGAACCTTTTGTTCTCTAAAAAATCACCAGTTAGTTGATGCTACAATGCATACTGCAATAGCAACAATGACTCAGCATCTAATAAGTTACAAGCGATTACTCCATCTTGGATGTTCTGAAATTTTAATATTATTTCTGCTAGTTTTCATATGTTATTTTTTGGCACGTTCCAGCGATATACTTTTTATAATGTCAAATACTGTCGAAGTCTGTCTACATATTCATGATATTTGTGCCAATCAAAATACCCTCGGGTACTATGAATAATAGGATCAATAGGACAAGTATTCTTTAATTTAACAATACCTTTAGAACTCTTAATCGGTTGAAGACAATTGATTAATTGAATTTAATTGGATTAAAGATTGTCAGAAGAATCTACGCTCGATATAATCGTTTGTAGTTTATATATCGTTTGTAGTGAGCTTCTGAAAATGTATCAAATTCAGTGCTTTCCACTCATAATCAGTACCATGGTTTTTAGGTTAATTTTTTCTGTAACTACATCAAACGACAGACAATTTCCATTAAGAAACGATTGAGTCATCACGTTACCTATAATAAACTCGGTGATACAAATACTACCGTTTCAGTAGCACATGTTCTATATAATTTGAAAATGGACAGAAGGATCAACATTCGATATAATCGTTTGTAGTTTATATATCGTTTGTAGTGAGCTTCTGGAAATGTATCAACTTCAGTGCTTCCCAGACATAATCAACACCATGGTTTGTAGGTTAATTTTATCTGTAACTACATAAAACTACAGACAATTTTCATTAAGAAACGATTGAGTCGACATGTCACCTATAATAAACTCGGCGATACAAATACTATCGTTTCAGTAGCACATGTTCTATAAAATTTGAAAATGGGCAGAAGCATCTTAAATTCGATATAATCGCTGGTAGTTTATACATTATAATCATTCAATCGAACTCTTGTTGAAAGGGGCGTTGTTACAGTTTTGAAGATTATGTTATTTTCCTAAAGAATCAACCGCATTTCGCCGTTATTTTCCTATGCTATCAACGATTTTGGATGGAAACAGTTGCCCCATAAAACATGTATAGTTTATGCTTAAGTGTTCCTTGCTTTAAAAAGCTTCATAAGCTCTATTTACTGACATCATATCATTTGTTCAAGAAGCTACAAACGGTTTAAGTTCTTAATTTCTTAGGCTTTAACTTTTTTAATCATAATACTTTTTTGATCGGTTAATTCTTTTGTTTGCAGTTATAACAAGAGTTTAACAGTTACTACAGATAGCTACATTTCACCAGTCCTACATTATTTTGAACCTAAAGTAAAAACAATGTTAAAATAACTCCATGGGAGCATACAAGATGCCATGGAAGAAAAAAAAGAAGAACAGAGGCGCATGTAGTTGATTTTTTTATGGAAATGTTGTTGATGAAATATAAATAACTACGAAACTTATTTCTTTTAAATATTCACTGCTTTTAAAATATTTTTTTTTTACTTTACTAGACACTAATAAAAACACAGACAGATCTGGGAAAATTTAAATAGCTCAACATAAAAATATGAGTACCCAAGTTTAAATAACTCACTAGTCACGTGGGTTACAGAATTAAATGGAAGGACCTGTAGTTAGATGGCGTAGCTAATGCTACTTCTAGAGATACTATTTTTTTCTTTATTTTAAACTAAACCAAGCGATGACTTAATTCAATTAATTTTATTTAATTTATATTTTGGCTCAAGGTTAAAATATTCGTTTTTTTACACGCTTGGGTTAATCACTGGAAATCCAATTAGATTTTTGTCCTAGATTAATTTCATATTTACAGACTTAAGAAAGAACTAGACCATAATAAATATATGGGCCCATATACCAAAAAAACTGTAACAGAGAAATTTGCGATTTTAATTTCGGTTCTTCCAGTTCACGGAGAGAATGATGCATCTCTAATTTTCAGGTTAGAATTAAATGTAATACGGGCCTGACTGTTTGCGGTAATAATTAGCGCTTAAACTGCTAAAAAGCACGGTGCAATACCAATTAAACGTTATTATAAATGCAGAAATATTTGAGAGATAACTAGAGCAGGAATGCTGATGTCTGCATTATTTTTTCGTCAGTCTAACTGAAAATTGATATTTATTTAACTTATAACGAAGTATACATTGTGCTAATGTCATTATTTGCTAAGGCCGCATATGGAAAAAGAAGACGGAATCAATTGACAGTAGGTTTTTTATTTAAAAAGCGGCAATTTTAAAATATATGTTGAAATCTTGTTCAGTTTGAATATTAAAACTATTTCAATGTATTAATGTTGTATTTTTTTTTGACATTCAAATCATATTTTTCATTGAAAGTTTAAGTTTTGTTCTTGTTGGTGATTTGCCATCGAAGAATTTTATTGGGTTAGCATTTAAATTGTTTTAAAGGCATATTCACCTGTTTTAACTTGATCTCTTATATCTTTGCCTGTGTTTTTTTCTTAATCTTGATATTTTTGTACTTCTTCCGTCAGAGCATGCTATTATATAATTGTTTCTTATTGTACTTTTGTCCCACCAGGAAAAAAATTAAGGAACGTTATGACATTTCAGTTCTTATGGATTCAGTGTGTCGGTTCCAAGAGAGATAATTTGATGTCAACCTTTGTGACAACCGGACTATTTCGTCAATAATGAAGAATAAACTTTTATTGAAGAGTTGTACGATACTATACTCCCGATCCACCTCCATTTGATTTCCAAAAAATGTCTTAATTTATATTGCAGAATCATAATTAATAATAATCAAATTTCTCAATTCGATGATATTATTGGGTCACCAAGATGACCTGATTTAACAACCCTTAAATTATTCATATAGACTATATTACTAAAAGGCTTGTGCTAAATCGATATTGTGCATTGATGAACTTAATGACAAAATGATGAATTTTACAGAATTCTGTTTTGAAACTTTTAACGCCAGTGCACTAAGGTTTGAGTAGTTCGGAGAAAACTGTACAGCCTTGGCCAGAAATTTTCGCGTTATCCCTCTTATGTACTAGACTTAGTGTCTTTCCATTATATAGGTTTCACGTCGATAAATATCAGTTTACGAAAAATAACATAAATAAATTGATACAAATATATAAAGGTATAAATAATAATGATAAAAAAATATCATACTATTATTATCAAAAAGTAAGGTGACTTTTAAAATAAAATATAAAGTATTTATTGATTCACCCAAATGTATGTTGTCTCCTTCAACAATTTGCATTACATTTAATCTAAAAAACGAAATTTTCCTTCAAAGTAATCTTATTCCACCGCTATTTTCAATCTTCGAAACAATTTTATCAGTTACAATTATCAGAATTCTGGTAAAATAGAGTGGGGTAAAATAACGCATTTAAGGGTTAAATGATTATAAAAACCACAAACCCGAAACAAATATTTTAATATATAAAGAACTGAAACATTACATCCAACTACTACGCAAAACAATAAATTTTTATGACAAACAAGCAAAACTTATCTTTTAATAAATAAAAATATCATGACGTACAAAAAAAACTTTTGCCCTATATGTGGGATAAAAGTCCGCATCATGTAGGGCAAAAGTTCGAATAATGTAGGGCAAATATCCGCACTTGCTTTAAATGCATAAATCGCATTGAAAATCCCCAATTTTCTCACACACAACGTACACTCTTCATGCCACTACTTTTTGCAGACCTTACACTGAATCCATTCTTCAATAGGAGGGTCTTCATATGGTTCATGGCATCCGGAACACACATCATCAAATAATTTCTCCTTTACCTGAACGTTCTTTTTTGATTCACTCGCAGCATAACACTCGCAGCATAACTTTCTCAACTTCTCTTCAGCCGGACCATCCAGTTTTAATGTATTAGGAGTGCTAGAAAGTATTCGCGATTTCTTTCCTTCTCTTCTTTTTTGTTCATACTTTCGTTTTGGAAGTGGAATTGTATCCTTAGTTGACAATAATGTTTTCTTTGCATGTTGCTGAGCTAATGCAGGCTCCAATTTCTCTGGTGTTAAAGGTATTTGCTTGACCGCAATGATTCTTGTTAAAGCCATTTGTTCGGATATTGTCGTAAGGTAAACGTAATCGCTTTTATTTAATTGGGAATTGGAATTGGAAATCCTCTTCTAAGAACACATGTTTATTTATTGGATATATTCCACAAACTTCAAAGCCTTTTACTTTCTTGTCCATAGTTGAGCAACGTTCACAAGCTTTACCCAATAATTTGGCAACCTGAAAGTGAGTAATATTTCTACCGGCTTTTGTTACATAAAATTGTTACATTTGTTACATAAAATATTTTTAATGCTTTAAAATAACAGCGATCCAAAGGTTGGATTCTATGACTGTTGTAGGGTGGTATGGTTATTATATAAATAAACTTGTCTCTGCAATAATTTACAGCTTCCAAAACTCTCGTGGGAAGAATGGTTGTCGAGTATGAGAAGAACAGGATGTTCTTTATCTGGTCTAACCTTGAAGCGAAATTGTTAAAGCCACTCTATAAATAATTTATGGCATTTATGTCCGAACACATCGCTATAGATTCTCATGGAGAGGAAATATTATCGCGGGAGGAACAAAATTACCTGCCGAACTCATAACGCAAACCATAGTGACTAATTCCCCATGCTCAGTTGAAGATATTTTTCCTATAAATTTCTTGTTCTTCGTGCTAATAATTTTTGGTATTTTGTGAGGAACGGTTGAAATACCACTGTCATCCACATTGTAGATAGCATTTGGTGGAAAATTAAATTTTTGAACAATTCTCATAGATTTTCAAAAAAGAAATTAAACTATTTGCTCAATCCTTGCCAGCTAGTTTTCCTTGCCAGTTTTGAGTAGTTTGGAATAAATGGATTTTTTATATTGTTTAAAACTTCATACTCGTACGCGATTTTTCTTAAAATTACAAACGTGATACCATAAAACCCGTTGTCAAGATTTTAGCAGTGCTCTACAAGTTCACGTTCTGTTTCCTTTGAGAAAACACTTCGATATCTTCCCAAGCTATCAACACCAAGTCCCGATTTGAATGTCTTTCGTAAAGTAGATTCGTCTATTCCATGCTCTTTTGAGACGGTTGTTTTGGAAATACCTTCATTTATTCTTTGTCCAGCTGTTTGTAACATTTCTTCCGTACTTGTTTTACTATTTTTATTTCTTTTATATCATCTAAAACAAATAAATCTTATAATACAAATTACAAATGGTTCTGATAGGGCAAAAGTTCGCTTGCGACTGCCCCAACCTGAACATCGGAGTTTTGCCCCACATGTCGCGGAAACAAAAAAATACTTTCTGTTGTCACATGCAGCCATACTCTAGGCACTACCATATATAGTAGTAGAGTAGTAGTAGATTCTTAAAACATAACCTAAAAGTTGCCCATATTTTGTTTTAGAATTAGAACTATTGATTTCATGAAATATCTTAAATATTAAGATGAGAAAATAAGATAATGTTTATCCAAAATTGAACTTACCATATATTTTTCATAAATCTTATCACAATACCGTTTAAATTTCTTAGAGAAACACACAACTAATAGAGACTAGTGTACACGTTGCCAGATTTTGCTGTTCTTGGATAAAATTTATAGACTTTTGTCTCCCACAGACTTTTGCTCCACTATACTTTATTTCCTTTAGTCGTCGAGCAAACTAGCAAACGCTCTTGAATGGCTTTTATGGACATAAAATGGCATTCACGAGGTGGTTTCTTCAATCGAGAAAACAGGAAAAAATCACATGGTACCATACCTGGTGATTATGGCGCTTGTAGAATGGTATTTATTTGATTTAAAAAAAAAATTACGAATTATTATTGGGGTGCCCGATGGTGCATTATCGAGATGTAAAAACCATTAATTGTTTTGCAACAAATCCAAATGTTTTATAGCGACGTTTCCTGACGATTACTCAGTACAAGAAAGTTTTCTGCATTCGTTGACGTGGAAGGTGTTCTTGAAGGAGGTTCATCTTGAACTGCTTCTTTATCAACCCTAGTCCTTGTACCACTTGTAACACAAGTGCTTGTACAGTTTGTCACTTGTAAACAGTTTTTTGACATGGATGGCTTCATCACCATAATGTTTTCTTAACCTTTTTAATTCATCAGCACAAAAAAATAAATTTTTTAGATAACAGTTAATGTAGATTCTTTGCCTGATTAATTTATCTATTTTACAAAATAAAATACTATATCGATACCCAAAACGTGTGAATTTTTAAAACAATGATTATCTTACTTTTCGATCATAGAGGGCACAACAACGAGCAATATTTAATATATTACACGTTTTCATTGAGAGCAACGCTTAAATATCAATAATCAACTTAAAACTAATATACCAGACATTAGGGTAGAGACTCATACACAAGCAACTAAAATAAGAAATATAAGAACGGTTTAAATAATAACACTAGGAAATAGCGGGGGGGGGGGGGGGGGGGTGAATAACACAGAAAATAGCGGGGACCAGATAAAAATCCCATCAATACCAACACCAAATAGATTATTTGCATTATCTCGAATTGTGTTTCATTAACTATATTAACATTATCAGAAAATCCAATTATAAATTTGCTTCTATGGAGCTTCTAGATTGCCTAATTTTGGAGTCATTATTGACTTCATATTTGCTCATATTGTGTTTTGTGTAGTCCAAGAGATTTCTTTTAACTTATTACTAGCTCAAACTCAAAAATATTTACCATTTCTACTGGGGATCACTTAGTACAAGGTTCTTGATTTTGGTAATGTTTTCTTCACTGGTTGACGTAGAAGGTTTTTCTGAACGAGGTTCGTCTTTAAGTTCTTCTTTACCAGTACTAAACTCCTTGTATCACTTGTAAAGATTATTTTTTGACGTAGCTTCATCACTACAACGCTTTATTAATATAGTTAATGCACAAGAAATTTCGTTTTTTAGATAGAATTTAATGTAAATTGTTTGTTCGAAAAATATATCCATTTCAACTTAACAAGCGAGATGATATGAAACTTGTCAAATCTCTTTGTGAATAGTGTTTCACACCAAAGGTTCCAGTAGAAAAATTAATTATTGTTAGGTGTTTAAATAATATTTCTGATCCTTATTCTTAAAATATCTTAAAATGTCTACGATAAAGTTCAATCTATCTTTGTTATTCTGGTTGTGATGTTTTGAATCCTTTGGGCTGAACAGTGGTGTTAATGTTATAGGACATGTGACATGTAATGGTTTGTGATGCATTTCTCTTTTATTTTAAGTACTACATTTTCAAATCTTGTATATCCCATCCTGGATCAGCCCACGAATAAGAATCAGTAAGAATGGAAATAGAGAAAGGCGTTGATATTCCCTTTTGTTGCTGATTAATGGTATTAAGCTGAAAAAAAACAATATTTCAGGCATAATTTAATTAAACTATTAGTGAAAAAGAAAAAGGAAAAAAAGTGTTATGTTTGGAACTTAAACATAAACATAAAATAACATAAATTTGTGTGTAGTCCGGTACTGATATGACTACCGTTCCACCTTTCTGCTCGCGAAGATCTCTTATTTACCATCACGCTTGCGCTTCCATCTACATTTCTTCACCCTCCCGGTCCCACCATCAGTCAGATTCGCGATTTTCACGGTCCACAGTCGCTTCTTTTCGCGTCCCTCCTTTCACCTCTCGTCCCGTTTCTTTTGCATCTTCGCCGCATCAAATCAGTTGATTGGTGGACGCGCGCGTACATACTTTATCAAAACGTTAATTGGCAGCGGTGATTCTTTACTTCATACCAAGTTTGAACTGTACGGAGGTTGATATGGGGCCGATGCATTAGCGAGATTTTTATGGTACGTTTTTTGGTAATATTTAATTTCATCTGTGGTTGTACTGGTAATTAATTAAAATAATTTATGTTCATATATGGAACGTTGAGAGAAGTGTACGCAGTGAGCAGTTGGTAGCCGAGCCAGAGTGAAAAATACGAAAATATATTTCTCGGATGAAAATCCGTCTGTCCACCAGATGACGTTGGAAAAACAGATACATTAATACACACACGCACACGGATGTGAGTGTGTTTATATATATATATATATATATATATATATATATATATATATATATATATATATATATATATATATATATATATATACATAAAGAAATGCATATACATGTTTCATGTGGAATTAAACCCGGTTAAGGGGTTGAATATTTAGTTATAAAACTTTTTCTTCAAAATTTGATGTAACGTTTGGTTTCTTTGAACATATATTAATACTATTTGTTTGTTTATATTCTCATTCTTAATTACATTTTTTAGGCTTCCAAAAGATTTTTGGAGGGTTGCTTTCGTCGAATATTTTGATGTCGAATATATATCGAATATCGAATATATATCGAATATATATATATATATATATATATATATATATATATATATATATATATATATATATATATATATATATATATATATATATATATATATATGAGCAATGGCTAGTTGCTTCACCGGGAGGAAGCCCCACCCATCCCTTACATTGAAGGGCACATGTTTCGTCTGTTGGTGGTTAGACTCATCAGGGTACTGACATATGCTCTCCCGCCGAGAATAGGGAGTCCCTTTCCTCAATCAAACAACCGACATATGACAACAATCAAACATATTTTCGCCGACTTCTCGTCGGATGGCTTATAAATGGAGATGTCTTCTTTGGACTGCGTCCAACGAGACAACAGTAGTCAGGAGTTATACACCCCCGACTGTTGGGTTCCACAATCTCATGTGGAATTCACAACAACCTGCGTCTCCGCCATAATGAGCATTGGTTAGTTGCTTGACTGGGTGGGAGCCCCACCCATCCCTTACATTGGAGGGCACATGTTTCATCTGTTGGTGGTTAGACTCATCAGGGTACCGACAGATGCTCTCTCGCCAAGAATTGTTGTGCGTTCCACATGAGATTGTGGAACTCAACAGTCGGGGGTGTATAACTCCTGACTACTGTTGTCTCATTGGATGCAGTCCAAAGAAGTGAAAAAACTCCATTTATAGGCCATCTGAGGAGAAGTCGGCGAAAATATGGGTTGTTTGATTGTGGAGAGGGACTCCCTATTCTACATGTGCTCGCTAATATAAGGGATGGATGGGGCTTCCTCCCGGTCAAGCAACTAACCATTGCTTATTATGGCGGAGACGCAGGTTGTTGTGCGTTCCACATGAGATTGTGGAACCCAACGGTCGAGGGTGTATAACTCCTGACTACTGTTGTCTCGTTGGACGCAGTCCAAAGAAGTCAAAAGACTCCATTAACACATTATTCTCTCATTTTTGGATTGAATATGCAATGACGTGCCTACTCTTATTATCAGCTCTAAATTCATAATGAGTCCAATGACTCTCCTATTATATTTTCTAAAACTGGGGTAAAAGTTTAGAAATGTTTTGTGATTTTACTCCCAGTTCCCGTCCGAGCTCTAGTAGTGTACGACAATGATTCTCTTGTAGCAGTGGTTTCAACTTTTCATCCCCCACTTTTTTGCTTGTCCCGGATGTTCTCTATCATTTATATCAAAATTTTCGTTTTGAAATTACTGAAATCACCCCTTACAAAATACTGATCTTCCGCAACAGTTTTTTTTCAGTTGAAAAGCGAAAAGAAGGCAGTGTGTCAAATGTTGTTTTTCGAATGACATCACTTTTATAAGTAATTTTTTAAAATAATAATACATCGGGGTCAATAAGTCCCCGGTCTGACAAATAAAACACACTTTGGTTTTGCAAATTTCCAATTTATTCATGAATATATTCTTCTTGCAGAGCTATGCAATCATTCCAAAGCTTTTCTAACATTGTTTCACCTTTTCTATTGAACCATTTCTCTTTGCCTTTAAAAGATCCTTCAGTTTCGGCAATTACATCTGCATTGGAGTGAAATTTGTTTCCAGCGAGCATTTTTTTGAAATCTGAGAACAGGAAATAGTCGCTGGGGGCCAGATCTGGAGAATACGATGGACGAGCAGGCAATTCGAAGTATAATTCATGCAATTTAGCCATCATTGCAAACAATTTGTGACACGGTCTATTGTCTTGGTGAAACAGTACTTTTTTGTTTATTTGAAGCTTTTTTGGCGATCTCGTCCTTCAAACGCACCAATAACGCTATGTAATATTCTCTATTGATGGTTTTACATTTCTCGATATAATTAATGAACAATATCCTATGTGCATCCCAAAATACAGAGGCTATAACCTTGCATACCGATGATTGTGATTTTGGATGCGGTTCATTCAGCTGATTGCCGATTTGACTCTGGAGTGTAGTGATGGATCCATGTTTCATCCATTGGCACATACCGCATGAAAAAATCTTTATTATTCCGCTTAAACAGCTCCAAACATTGCTAAGAATCATCAATACGTTGTTATTTTTGGTCCGCTGTGAGCAAATGCGGTACCCATTTCGATAGCAATTTACGCATTCCCAAATGTTCAAGCAAAATGGTGTAAACACTTATTTTCAATATATTTATGATATCAGTTATTTCCTGCAGCTTTTCTTTATGGTTTCCCGAAAAAAATTGTGAACTTTTGTGATGTTGTCTAGTATAACCACCTCATTTGTAGTCCAGGTAATGTTTATCAAGCCATTGTTTTACTTCAACGTTTTTCCATCGTTTTCGCTACACCGGGGACTTATTGACCGATGTGTTATTCACAAAATACTCCCACCGAGCTCAGATATAATTGTTCATCAATTTATGAACCGTTATTTTAATTATTATCCTTTTTCGAGCTGTTTTTTTTTAGTGATTCTATGTTTTTCAAGATGTTTGATGGCATATTGACTAACTGCTGATTGCTTTCATCGATGCTCTTATAAAAACTGCATTGTTATACATTGCTGTAAACTATATTTTATTTCTAAAGCGATCCCATCAACACGGAAGGTCATGGTATTCGTCTTTTGGGGATATAACCTTGCATGGTAATGTATCGTAACACTCGAAAAAGTTCGCGAAAAAATCAGCTATGTTAACTGTATGATTTAATCTCTTATATCATCTCCTGATGATATTAACATGGTTGGCGAAACGTACGTCGAGCAGTTCAAAAAAGTGTTTTGGTGTTTAGTGGTAAATCTCATCAAGTTTAGTATATTAATTTCTATAAATTATGAAAAGATAGAAGGTAAATATATTTTTTGTGTATGTCAATGATACTTACATTAACAATTAGTTTTTAATGAGAGTGACATACTACCAAAAAAAATATATAGGTGAAGTTTACCATGTGATTGTAATTGTTTATTGAAATTCTTAAATGGTTTTAATTGTATTCTTTAGAATCGGGAACCATATTAAATTTAAATCTACCGAAGGCATAGCAATACATATATTTTTATTTAAATTGATTATAGCGGTTTCATTTAATCTTCTATATTTTGTTGCCGATTCTTTTAATACCGTTTTGGAATTATGCCATTTGATTTTATGACCCGATTCCCATGCATGTTGACAAATTCTAGATTTATTAAAATCGCCCTTTCTAAGAAGGTTTTTATGGACTCTTTTATTCTAATATCTAACGGTCTAGATGTCTCACATACATAGAATTTGCCACATTCGCAGGGAATTTTATAAAGAACATTTTTGGTATTTTGTAGTGTGTTGTTTGGTTTAGTTTTTGTTAATAGAGATCTAAGTTACAAGATCTAATAAAAAAAATATATAATACTCTTAATCATTTTTAAGATTCACGGACCCTTCGCTCTCTTCTTACACAATAATTCTCCTACATTTCCCTGTATATTGCAGCTCGACATTCTCTCTTTGCTTTATCTCTTATTCCGTGCCACCTTGGACAGATAAACAATGTATGGTCGGGAGTGTCGTTAGCCCCCCCCAATAGGAGCACTCGCAAGAGGTAACTTTATTAATTCTTAATAGATACGCTCGAAAAGAGCCGTGTCCCGTTATTGCTTGTGTTATATAGTGGTCTATACCTTGGTCCAATCTGATGAAGACCAAGCTTCCACGTCGGTAATAAATATCTTGGCCCAACCCCGATAAGATGTATTCTTGATATTGTATTCTTCCTTGCCTCCGACTTATATTGTCTGCCGTATTTATGTATGCACATTCTTTCCTCGATCTGCAAGCCGGTCAGTGGAAGCCCGGTCAATACTAGGAGCACTTCCGTTGGTGCTGTACGATACGCCGACGTTATACGAACACCTATTCCACGATTTAGTTTTTCCAACAGCGTCTCGTAGTGCTTGTATTATAGCGCCCTACTCCATACTGATGCCGCGTACAAAATGATTGACAGCTGTAGCCAAAAATTTTCTCTTATACCAAACCAAACCAAACCTAACTTAACCTAATCTAATCTAATCTAATCTTATCTTACCTTATCTTATCTAATCTAATCTAACCTAACCTAACCTAACCTAACCTAACCTAACCTAACCTAACCTAACCTAACCTAACCTAACCTAACCTAACCTAACCTAACCTAACCTAACCTAACCTAACCTAACCTAACCTAACCTAACCTAACCCAACCTAACCAAACAGAAGCTAATCCAACCTAACATAACCTCCAGATTTGTGGCATAGTTTTTACGTCACGATAAGGCACCATCGCACATCGAAATAATTATACGTTAATTTTTCACTAAAAATCAACAAACACCGTTCCAAAAGCATCATATTCTTCAGATATGGCATCGTGTGACCATTTCGCGGACACCGTTTTGAATCCATAGAAGCCATTCAAGAGAGTTCACAGATGCGTTTTGGCGATAGTCAACAGAACATCAATGGAACCTGCAGTGGATTTGCCAGATTTGATCCCTTAGGACTTCCATCATTTCCAAATCTTAAAAGCTTCCTCGTTGATGCATTTAAAGTTAAATTCGTAAATCCATTTCAGAGAAGAGATATAATTATTAGAGAAACGCAAACAAAAATTAGCTTTGAAAATTGAAACCTACCTTTTCTTTGTTAGGTGAGATACTTTTTGAATACATATGGCTCGGAACAAAAAGATAGCCCCTAGTTTAGCAGATAGCAGATCCTAGTATCCGTGTAGGCTCCCCCTTTCTTCAATGCCTAAACCAGACGATTTCGAATTGAATCATAGAGACGACGAGTTGACTCTTGAGGAAATTTGCCCTGTTGGAAAACACAATTTTCTTTTGGTATTGTTCCGAAATAGATTTTCAATTTATTGTCGATTAATTTCAGATAATCTTTGGTGTTCATTGGGCCATTAACAAACACGATTTCAGTGTTATTATCGTAGCCGATGCATCTCGACATCATCACACTTCCTCCACCGACTTGTCTCTTCAATAACACTTTTTCTTATTTTCACTCGATGAGATCTCGAGCAAACTTTGTCTGTGTTTCCTTAAACGCAGTAGTAAGGGGTGGTACGCTTTTCATTTTTTTTCTTTGGAGGTATGGAGCAGCCTGAAATACCCATTTAACGTTTTTTTTTTATATTCGTTTTAACGCCAGCTCTTTGAGCTATCTAACGAGGGGTTAATGCAAAGTTGGAAGGTTTTTAAATAGCCCGTTTTTATCGTTTTGTTAAGACAGGCAGCGTTCAAAGACATTTTTCCTTCCCATAGCGCTCTGCACTCTTCAGAGAATTCGAAATCATGTTTCTATTCCTGGAAGTATCCTGGAGATTTCGGAAATCGGTAATTTTCGTCTTTTCATTCGTTGAATAATATTTTGCTCAACTAAGATCAACAAGTTGCTCGTCCTACGTTTACTAATTAACAACGGAGACAAAACTGAATTAGTCTAGATTGTTAACTAAGATGTATTTGCTTACATTTATAAACAAACAAGTGTGCTATCTTTTTACTAGGTGCCCAAATGCAAAAAATCATTAGTTGAGCCAGAGTGGCTATCAACATCGATGACAATGCTGTGCATTTGGTAGGATCAGAAGGGTGTGATGTGCCCTGAACTTCTGAAACCAGGTTAAACAGTTAATAACGTTCGCTACGATCAACAAAACGATTAATTTGAACCATGCATTGATCGAAAAGTGACCAGAATGGGCTACAAGACATGGAAAAATGATGTTGCAGCATGACGACGCCCCATCACGCCCGACCAAAATGTGATGGAAGACACGGAAAAGTGATTTTGCAGTACCACAACGCCCTATCACTTACAGCAAAAGCGGCCAGAGACATCATTTCTGCATTTGGCTGGAAACTCTTGCCCCACTCGCCGTACTCACCAGACTTGGCCCTTTCTGACTACCAATTGTTTTCATCGATGTCTCACACGCTTTCCACGAAATACTTCAACAATTACGGAGATGTCGAAAAATGACCTGATGATTAGACCACCTCAACGGTTTTTCTGGGAGAGCATCCAGAAATTGCCAGAGAGATGGAAGAAAATGTGTAATTAGCAATGGCGCATACTTTGAATAAACAATTTTTTACCTTTCTCCCAAATTAAACGTGATTTTTACACTTTTTTGAGGTAACATTGAAAAAAATAAGTGTATATGAAGTATTTTGTAGTCCTAAATCCGAAAATGATAAGCTATTACTGTAACACGTACAGTTTTATCGTTACAGGGAGTCTGTGGTAGGGAAAAAAAGGAGAGGGCATATTTTTACAATCTAATATTTATTTAATATCAACATGTAAAACGTATTAAATCTAAAAACTTTCACTTTTTCCTCTTGTGTTCTGTAGCATCATTTCTTGTTAAAGACCAGGAGTAGTCCGCAACATAGATGGGTTCCAGGGTCCCTGGTATCTTACTTCCATCGTCCTGATGAAATCTCTCTCCTGAATTTTCTGGAAATATATCCAAATGGGAGTGTAAAAATGCATTTTTAGAACATAAGCGACATCCTAACATTTCATAGGTTTTCAAGAGTTCATCTATGAGGTTTTTCATAGTTTTCATCTTTTTTGTTACCCAGTAATCCTTTCACTACACTTACAAAATATTTCCAAGCTGCCAAATCCTTTTCATTTAATTTTTCATGCAAACGGAAATCACCTAGAAGCTTCTTTATTTGAGGTCCTAGCTGTTTACCACTTTACTAGTTTGTTTACTAAGAGGTACTTGCTTATGCCTTCTTTTAGTCTTGCATTACTTAATTGAGGAAATATTTCTTTTAGGTACTTGAAACCATTACCTTCTTTGCCCATGGCCTTGACAAAATTTTTCATTGGTCCAAGCCTAATATGGAGAGGCGGAAGAAGCACCTTTTTTGGGTTAATAAAGGGGGCATATTTTATGTTTGAAGTACGAGGTTCAAGTGAAGTGCTATGAGGCTAATATTTCTTACTGTAATGCTATTTTGTTGCCCTACCATCTCATAGACAGAAAAAAACAGCAGTATAAAAAACCCATGAAGTCATAACAATATACCTATCACGCACAAATAATTGCAATCATCCCATGATATGAAGGAGAAGCAGGTACTTGAAAAGGGTATATGCTAGGCCATTTCAATGAAAACGTGTTTTAATAACTACGTAAATGAAACGCACACTTTGTATCTCATCTAAAAAGATAATATTTAATTTGTTTCTTTTTCATCATCTTGAAATGAAAAATATAAGTTTGTAACAACTAAACAACTTTGTTAAACCGAGTTGTTTGGGCAACAAAGAAAATCAAGAGTATGGTGAAAATTTAAATCATTTGAAAAAAACTTGGATGGGCTATCTTTTTGTCTCGCACCTCAGTTGCTCAATAGTTTTGACCGTGGCTGTACAATGTATTTCTTTATTATATTTCTCGTTAAAATAAATTGTAAAAGAATATTATGGGTGCTTAACTCGATCGTCTTGTAAAATTGTAATCAAGGACGGGCTAGAAGCTGGCTGGAGCGTGAAAGTGCAATTTTTCAATAATTACACGGCGAACATATCGATATACTTTCTCGGTCTTCATCGGCAGACACCAGCATTTAAATGAAACTAGATGACGCGTGAAAGGCACCTTTTTTATTATCTACTACACATACATACCATCTTGTTTAATTTTAAAGAAATTTTCTAGATTTATTTGATTTTTTTATAATGGTTTACCAATTAACGAAATATATCGTCGTTGAGTTATATTAAAATGTAATGTGCAGCATTCTTAACGTAAATAATGAAGTAAATACAGGTCAGCATCGGTTAACCAAAAAAAATTCGTGTCGTTTCCGTTAGAGTTTGGCTGTTGGAATCTTTGTATCTTATATTGTATAGATTTAGCCGTTACTTGATAGATATCAATTTTAAAATAATTGTAAATAAAAGATTCTGCTGCATTTAATTCGACTCCATATATTACTATAACTAAAAAGTAAGGTGACTTTTTACACAAAACATAAAGTATTTATTCATCTTCTTCTTCTTTTTCCTGTGATATGGCATGTGCTACCTAGTTTCTTGTACTATGCCCCGTTAGTGAGCTTTGACCTCCTTCAACCTTCGCCTCCAACCGAATCGATCTGCAGCAGGCCCTTGCCGGTTTTTGATGTGCGTGAATTCTTCAGCATCTCTTCTTCTTACATTGTCCTGCCATCGTGTCTAAGCTCTACCTCTTTTCTGTTACTCTCTGTTCGCCCCTCCATGATTTTTCGTGTATTCGATTTTCTGGCATTTCTTCTGAACTCTTACTTAGTCTACAACATCCAGATTCTTGTACAATGGCTTAAGTTCGAAGTTACACCTGATCCTCCAGATTCCATTGTCATTTACATTCTTATTTCAAATACTTCAAGCATCTCTTATGTATTTGTGTTCATTTGAATAGATCTTAATGCAGAATGCAGGGAATAAGTGGGGCGATTAGTTTCGAAACCGACTCGATCCGTTTCCAAAAATTGTACAAGAGACAAAAAAAACGTTTTAAAGCTATGTATTATGGTTTATATTTTTTTAATAATTTTTATTGTGAAGAAGGAAGATCTCCAAACATTTAAGGCATACTTTCAATATTATATTCTTTTCAGGTTACTGCAATCTGTGTATCTGGTCAATAATTTTATTGGAATAAGTTGAAATTACTTTCAATTTATTTGTTCCCTTTTTCTGTAAATCTAGTTTTAAAACAAAAACAACATTTTGATTTATTAGGTAAAAAAAAAGAAAAACAAAAGTGAAAAATAATTTTTTATTAAAGAAAAAATGCATGATTTAAAAAATGGTTATCAATCGTGTCAAATTTAGTATTGTAAAACAAATTTAACTTAAAAACCACATCAATTTTTAAAAGTGAAATAACCCAAAAGTTAAAAAATTTAGAAAAAAAAAGTTAAAATTTATTAATTGATCTAAACGCATTTTCGACAGTGTCGAAGTTTTCACACATTCGTTCACTTTCTTTTCAGAATTCTCGGCTTATGTTATCATTAATGATAATAATTAAATTATATATTCAATTAATAATTATATATTAATTATATTATTATTAATATATTCAAAATATTTTCTGACATGTTTCGGCCTCACGACCATTCTCAAAGAGATATATAAACTAAACTAAAGTTTCAAAGTGCTATTAAAGGAGGTCGGTTTTTTTTTGTCTCGTTAAATGTATGACACTTTCAATAATTGGGGTACCTCCGAAGTCTAGCTAGGTGTTTGTAAGGTTTTTACCGTCGTACATGGCCTTTTTAATTTCGGAAATTTCCAAATAATTTAACAGCCTGCTTTTATTGCAACTATTCTGATTAATTTAATTATTTACAAATCTGACAAAGGTAATACATTTACTATTCTGACAAAAGATGAATACCTATTAAAAATGAATACACTCATCAACACAGAACACTGTAGAGAACTTAAGACCGATCCAACCAAACAGAATAAAGAACCAAACATAATATCACACCACTGTAAAGAAAATTACAAAAACGTACAATGAAACCTTTTTAAATATATCTAAAGTCGCAATCTAAAGTAGATACCATGAACCCAAAATCTCGAGTCTTATACGGAATGCCTAAACTGCATAAAGATAGCATCCCACTGAGACCAGTGGTTTCTTATGTAAATACTCCTGCATATAAAATTTGCAAACAACTGAACAGTGATCTACCATTATTTATCGATTTCAACTCGCCCAAAGCAATCAAAAATACAATACAACTAACAACAAAATTAAAAATATACAGATACCTCCCAATGCAGCATTAATTTCGTTCGATATAAAAAGCCTCTTTTCCTTCTTTCCAGTACAAGAACTTAAAAATATCCTCAATGGAAGAATTCATGAATGTAATTTTGAAATCGTACACAAAAATGCTATCATAGAAGCTATCAATGTATGTATCGAACAAATTATTTTCTGTTCAATTCAAAAATTTACCAACAAACGAACGAATTACTAATGGGAAGCCCCCTTCTGGTAGAAATTTACATGGCTAATTTGGAAAACAATTTATTTAATGACACTCATTATTCAAGACATATACATTTTTGGGCCAAGTATGTCGATGATATTATTTGCATATGGACGGGTACCGAAAGACTATTGGGTCAATTTCTTGAATATACAAAAATAGTATAAACACAAAAATCCAGTTCGCAATAGAAACAGAGACGTATACTTCAATAAACTTCTTAGATTTAAAAACAATAAGAATATCGAATAAATTAGAATTCGAAATATTTAGAAAACCCATGTATATCGATACAACTATTCACGCAAGTTCAAATCAGTCATGGAATCAATTCTTCTATTGGAACCTTTGGTGTGAAATACTAAACTTGAAGAGATTTACCACTAAACACCAAATCACTTTTTTGAACTCCTCGACGCACGTTTCGCTAACCATGTCAGCATCATCAGGAGATGATTTAATCTAATTCTAAAACTAAACTATGTACTATTTATATAAAAAACCCTACACAACGAAGCGTGTAAAAATCATGAACCGTGAAGTTTACAAACATTAATAATTGAAAAACTTGACTGAACGGGATAGGCCCTTTATCTTGGTTCATGATTTTCTTACATTTTTCTATTTGAATGCTTTTATATGCATCCAAAGCCCTGTTATTATTAACACTTTTAATTAGTCTTAAATTACTAATATCTATACTGTGGGCGTGTTCGATTGCATGTTGGGCAACACAAGATTTTTCATTTCTCCCATATCTAATGTGGGCAATATGTTCTATATATCTTGTCAATATGGATCTTTTTGTTTACCCAATATACTTTCGATCACAGTCTTGACAACTAATTTCGTAAATCCTCGACTTTTCATGTTGCTCTACTTTATCCTTTGGATTCCCCAGAACTTCTCTTAATTTATTATATGGTTTGTACACAACCCACTTATCCACTTTTTTCAAAATTTTGTCTAGTCCTCTTGTTGATTGGGCATCAAATGGTATTACCATGAATTTCTTTGTGTTCTGATCCTTTTGAAAAGTCGAAGATTCTTTTCGAAGATTTTAATATAATTTTCTGAATTTATGTTTTCTAATAAATTTATCTACAATGTTCTTATTATATCCATTCACTTCAGATACCGTTTAGATGGCTGCAGTCTTCGCTGGAGCCACAAGAACTCCGACTGGTATCTCAGCTGGTGCAATTTCAACAATATTCCTGTTTTTTTTTTGGTAACTTTTTGGAAGGCACCTATATTGTTAAGAGAATTCATCTTTCCTTTTACTTGTTCACCATTCATTTTCCTCAAATGAAACCTGAACTGAATTTTGCTGAAGAAAATCTGAACTGCCACTGTCCAGGAACACGCATAATTCTGGCAGCTGCAGCTTTAAAACCACTCACTTTGCTAGCCAATGACACAGTTGTTCCTTCATTAGAAAATATTACTGGGTATTCCTTAGGTTCAATGATTATATTCTTCTTTCGGATATTATTTTCCGATATTCCAAACACCCGATCAGTAACGCGAAGTAAATTGCACGGTTCATGATTTTTACACGTTTCACTAGGTAGGGTTATCATATAAATAGAACATAGTTTACTTTTAGAATTAGATTAAGTCATCTTTTGATGATGCTAACATGGTTAGCGAAACGTGCGTCGAGAAGTTTAAAAAAGTGATTTGGTTTTTAATTCGAGTTTAATTGTACTATCAACAAATAAATTTAAAAAAGAATGAATTTTAATATTTTTTATTTGAAAAATTCAATTCAAATTCAAGGGTTCGACTAGTATTCAATAAAAATTCAATCATGAAATCAACAAAAACTTCGTTTATTTTTAATCATGCGATCAATTTGAGCCAAATTTAGATTTGTGCGACATTAATATTAAAAATATTATTAAAGTTAGTTTCTTCATTATTAATAATATTATTTATATTAGGAATAATGTTAGTGGGTATCTTGTCTTTGTTTTTTTTTTCTTCATTTGTGTGTTATATTATTTGATAATGGATGTTAGTTCTCTTAGACAATATAGCTTATTATTATTTTCAATTGATCAATTAATTTAAATCTAATATTAGTGAATCGAAACAATTAATTCGTGCGTAGCAATTAGCGATTTGTACTGTTATCTAAATACTTCAATCCCAGAGATTTGTTTCATTTGCAGCTACCAGGTGTGACGGTTAATAGTTCTAATTTTTTTTCTTAAAAAAACACGTTTAATTTGGAAGAAAGGTAAAAAATAGTTTATTTCAAGTGTGCGTTATCGCTAGATGCATATTTTCGCCATCTCTCTGATAATTTGTGGATGCCCTCTTAGAAAAATCGTACATCTTTTGAGGTGGTCCAATCATCAAGCCATTTTTCGATATCTTCGTAATTGTTGAAGTGTTTCATGAAAAATGTTAAGACATCGATGAAAACAAATGGTAGTCGGAAGGGGCCAAGTCTGGCAAGTAGGGCGAGTGGGGCAAAAGTTCCCAGTCAACTGCAGATATTGTGACTTTGACCGCTTTCGCTGTGTGATGGGGCGTTGTCGTGTTGCAACATAATTTTTCCGTGTCTTTTCCGTAGCCCATTCTGGTCACTTTTCGATCAATGCTGGTTCAAATTGATCATTTGGTGACAGTAGCAAACGGTATTAACTATTTCACCTGATTTCAGAAGCTCATGATACACGACACCCTTCTGTTCCCACCAAACGCACAACATTGTCTTCTTTCTAAAGCGACTCGGGTTTGCGTTCGATGTTGATGGTTGTCCTGGGTCAACCTATATTTTGACAGTGACATTTTCTTTAAATCCTTTGTTTTTTATGTTATGTAAAATTCAATAATTAGATTAAAATTTATTCAACGCAGTCCATGTATAGAAAAATGTAAATGAATATTACAGACATTATTTTTAAGTCATTTTAAGTCACCACAAGGCTGAAAGAAAAAAATTTACATTCTTTAAAAGAAGTTGCTGGCTGAAACCGACTGGATGTTAGTCGAAACATTCGTTCTGACCCTCCACGATTATTTTTATGTTTCAGCTGCTCGCCGCCTGAACTCATCCTGTTCGGATTTAACTATCGTCAGCCTCGAGGAAGAAACCCGCGTTCAATCAATTTCAGCAACACCCTGTAATCGCCAAAGGGTTTTACCCTTCGTGCCGCCTAGTTTCCCTGTCGCTGATCCCAACAAACTAATTAAACCGTCCGAATATTTGAAAAGTATAAGTGGAAGTGGTGCAGTGGAGAAGAGAATAGAAACACGGGAATACGAGGCTATCAAAATGGCAAACGCGGAAGACAGACATGAAGATCAAGACGAAGATAGTGGAGAGATTAGAGAGGAGAGTAGGGTGGCTTCTGGACCCCCTCCACCACCTTTGCCAGAGTTTAATGGTAAGTACTATTCATGACAATTATATATATATATATATATATATATATATATATATATATATATATATATATATATATATATATATATATATATATATATATATATATATATATCTGTGTATGTTTTCACGGGTGTGAAATGTAATGATCGTTTCTCGGGTATTCCGTGTTAGCTGAATGTCCACTGGTGGACGGTTTCGCTAACGTTTCTGAAAATGATGGAATCTCATCCATCATTTTCAAAGCATTTACTCGACGGTGTTTCAACGACAAATGCTGCTGGTCGGTCTGTCGTGTCGGGTTTTGTGTGCTGGCGGCGCGACGTCATTGTTCGGTTGATTCCGGCCAATGCGAGCCCGTGTTTGGCTACGTGTTTGCGGACCGGTTGTCAGTAGCACGGCTTTCATGGACGGAGAACGATCTCGCTGTGTCGGGCTCTCTGCAGATCCCATTCGGAAGTCCGATAAAACGTGTTTCCAAGCATGTGGTAATCTTTGGGAATCATCTCAGCTGTTTAGGTTGTTGGGCCTTTTTTCTATTTCTATCACCTCTTTAATAAACCTGGCGGAGAAATTTTCATTTCTCGCTAAGGTTTTTGTTTTCCCAAAATTAATTTTGTGTCCGGTGTTGAGCACATGCTGGGCTAGAGAGGAAGTGGTGGTTTTCTGCTTAAGGACGTTAATATGCTCGTCCCTTCTGGCGCTTATTATTCTTCTTTCTATCTTTTCTTATGCAGTTTTTTGATTTCTTTGGATTGCGTTCAATGAGATAGCAGTAGTCAGGAGTTATACACCCCAGACGGTTGGGTTCCGGATGGACCGGGGCAGTCCTGGAGTGGATGCCGCTTGGTCGCGGATGTCCGCGGTGGACGCGGAGGACTGGAGGCGCGATGGATTGATGACATCGTTGGGTATGTTGGGTCGGAGTGGCGGGAGAGGGCCCAGGATTGTGGGGGTTGGGCGTGCTGGGGAGGCCTTCATCGTACGGTGGATCGACGCGGGCTGGTGATAATGATAATGATGATGATATGTATATATATGATGATATATATTTGGTTAGACTAACCACCAACAGACGAGGCATGTGTCCTCCAATGTGAGGGATGGGTGGGGTTTCCTCCCAGTCAAGCAACTAACGAATGTATATATATATATATATATATATATATATATATATATATATATATATATATATATATATATATATATATATCCGTTTCCGGTCAAGCAACGGTGGATGGTATATGTTTCATCTCTCGATGTTTAGACTCTTAAGGGCATCGGGGCACACCATATACCATACCATCAAGAATAGAGGACCCTACCCACAGACAACAACCCATGTTTTCACCGACTTGTTACATGCTACATCTAATATTCAATTGCCCAGCCAACTGAAGAAGAAGTCTTCGAACTCAACACTAATAAATATTTAGCCTCTACATGGTAACTTTTATCTAGAAAGGGGAGCTGTTATATCTAGAATTGCACCTTCAAATGATTTTATTTCCAACTACAATATTTATGCCACATTCCAGTTCAAAAACTATAACTCTAACATCAACCAGATCATCTAAGATACACCAGATGACTTGGTTTTAATACCGATAGACGAACAACAGTTAAGACGTGTGATATCACACATTATGAGATTGACAGATGATAGATGAAACACAGGTAGACCATCATTTCGGACTCGTATACGAGGGTTGCTATTTATGTATCTGGAATTGGTAACAATGGTGTTTGTTAAGATTTTTATTTTTATATTTATAGTTTATTCAACGTTGTATATATCAGAAATAAAAGTAAAGATGGCAACCTCGCATCGTTGCCTGATGCTGTACGGAAAGAAAGGCAACGTAACCAAAATAATAACGAAAACGCGGAGCCGATATTAAGAAGTAGTCCCAGTAAGATAGCGATTCGGAATTGCCGATGAATTGTAATAGGAACTTGGTTTTATTGAAGCAGTCCATAAATAAATATAAAATATATTAAAAGTACTCCCAATCGCAACAGTAATTCAGCCACAATCAACTGAACACAACCATACAGTGTGGCTAGACACCATATAATATATACATCGTAAAGTTTGACATTGTTGACTGTATACGCACTCAGAACGTTTTATCGTATGGACGCTATTTATGTTGTATAGTGACTTAAAAATTTCATCTTTGTCAAAAAATGGAATGAACTCATGAGAATTTTCGTGCGATGATTTATTACGAATTTCGACGTGGATTATTTCAACAACAGTGCATCGATCAACTCACTTCTTCTTTTGGGATGGAGCACCATCTAAAACCAGTGTATATCACTAGTTTAGTGAATTCAATCGTAGCCGTCGTTCGTTCACGGACGAATTTAAAGAAGGTCGTCCAGAAACAGTTGTGTCAGAAAACATCGATACTGTGCGGGAACTGATAACGCAAGATAATTATGTTACATAAAGTAAGATTAAGGCAACTCTGGGCATTAGTATGTTAAACCTACCCAATATTTTACATGAACATTTATCCGTGATTGTGTGCGTTGGATTCCGCATAATTTGTCAATAGCTCAAAAAAAAGCTCGTGTCGATTGGTGCAAAGAAATACTTGATGGTTGATGCGTTCAAAATGCATGTTTTGGAGATACCTCAATCGGAATGGAAAAAGTGCTATGAAAATTGGTTCAAACGTATGAAAAAGTGTATCGATCATCGCGGAGAATATTTTGAAAAACAATAAAACCATTTTCAATGATAAATATTTGTTTTTATTTATTATTCCGGATACATAAAAAGCAAAATAAAAGTAAAAATTAGTTCTTTCTTCTGTATTTTATGAAATTTGTTCAGGTTTAATGCACAATTAATTTTCCGGTGTGAATCGATTTATTTTATAGTAAGAAATATTTAATTTGAAATGAGTTAAAGAAGAATATCTAAAATTTCGGATTATGAAATCAATGTATCTTATTCATAATATTTTATCATAATACAGCAATGTACAAATTCGTTTACAGGTGATTTAACTCAAACCACCATGTCAAAACAAAGCACCGCCAACCAACAGGACAAAGTGAAGAAGCTGCAACCACTGTCGGCCATCAGCATTCAGGACCTAAACTCAGTCCAGCTGAGAAGAACCGAGAAAACTCTCGCTACGAAAACCTTCTCCGCACCAACCAGGAGCATGTCGTTGCAGTGTCTCAACACAGCTGATTCTTTCATCAGCCAGAAGACGGATCTCATCGCCGAACTGAAGATGTCCAAAGATTTGACTGGTGTGAAGAAGATGAAAATGGAGAAAGCTAAAACGGAGATGACAATGGAACGAGAGATGTACACAGAGATTTCAAAGCAGTTCACTACGACGAAATTTGTTGAAAAGGTATCAGTTCTACACCTGATTAAGCCCTTTTTTCCTTTTTACCCATTTCATTATTAAACTCGAAGAGATTTACCACTAAACTCCAAATCACTTTTTTTAAACTTTTCGACGCGCGTTTCGCTAATCATGTTAGCATCATCAGGAGATGATTTAATCTTGCTTCAATTTTTCTTAGATTGAAACATCTCCCGATAATGCTAAAATGGTTAGTAAAATGCGCCTCGAGAAGTTATATAAAGAGATTTGGTGTTTAGAGGTAAATCTTTTAGTTTAGTGTTTCGCACATAAGGTTCCAATTAAAGAATTGATCTAGTTCTTTATGTTGTAAAACGTCTTAACCAAGAGTTGATGATGTATGGTGTCTAACCAGTGGCGGTTTTAAACTGGGAGGGCGTAGAAGAAAATAGCGATGCTGAAGATTTTTTTGCTTTCCCCTTCCTCCTTTTTACTTTTCGTGATACTGAAAATCTGTACAGGAGGTGAACCAGGAAAATATTAAAATTTTGTATTGTAACTACTTACAAGGATATTGGGGATGGGTTGTTGCTTGTTGCGCAGATAAAGGAATGAATAAGTAGGTACTTACCGTTTCCCGAAGGGTAAACCATTCGACCATAATACTCTCAATATTTAACATACCTAAAAGCATTTAGTCTATCTTCTCTCATTAAATTTCTTAAATATGCTTTAATCAAGTTCAAATAGCACCTTTCGGTTTCGGCTGTGGTCATCGGTATAATCACTAGTATCATCAATGCCTTAGTGATTTCTTTAAAAGCTGTATCCAGTCCCATATTCAAAATAAAATTTAATGTCTTTAAACAGCCTTTAATGTCTTCATTTTAACAAATCTCGGGCTTTGCATAAAAAATGTTCAATTCGGTCTTCAAATCCTCTCTTTCCATCAACCGAAAACTTTCACATACTGTCAAATTTTCGTGTAAAAAATTCCCTAATTTTACATTCGTTTTGAACATGACTCAAATTCAACACGGGCGTGGGACGACCTTTACCTTTCTCCTCCAAACTTAAATTAGGCATTATTAACTGTTTTAAATCAGACACCTTCAAGTTTGCAATTAAAAGTTGATATTTTTATTTAAAAAGTACTACTGAGTGTGTACACACGTAGCAAATCCCAAATCAAAACAAGTATTCGCGAGGCGAACGAAATACGCGACGCGAGACATATCGAACGTTCCGTCCCGTCAAATCAGCGTTAAAAACTAATTACCGATACACTCGGTCGCAGGGAATCTACGTCCAAATCGCATGTTTTAGAAAGCAGTTAAACCGCCGAATTCTGCGAATTTTTATCCGCATTATTTGGTGTGATGGGTCGACAGACGCTCTTCTACATTTGGAGATTTTAATTTTTAATAATATCTTAAAATGAGGTAAAGGAGAGAAAATGAACGGAAATAAAATATGGTGTTTTGTTCTGAAAATGTATCTACTGTGATAAATGCAGGAGGGGCGGCGACCCAATGCCTTCCCTCACGAGTTGCCACTGTGTTTGACGTAGTTATTATGATATAAGAGGGTAGTCTGAAAACTTGCAGCGTCAACTTGAAGATGGCGTTACTCGCCAAAAATATTCTGACAATATATTTGCACATGCTTTGAAAGATAACATTGAAAATTTCAACCATATTAGACGCTCCGTTGTTGTCTCATGGTCATTTATATTAGTCGATATTAATGATTCGGCTTTAATTTGCGTAGATGTATTGCCTTTCAAAAACATTAACATCGAATGACATAAATTAAGGCTCGACCGAGATATCGGGTAAACATCCGACCGAAATCTCGGTCTCGTTCTCGGCTCAAATCTGTCGAGATTCTTGGGCGTTGCCGTGACTGTACACTGCACTGGTTGTGTCATGTCAGTCAGTGCGCGCGCTGTCGATTGTGTTTGGTTAATAAAATGGTACATATTCGCCAGTGGCGCGGTGCGGCCGGCTGTTCCTTCATTTGTTTTCTCTCTCATGAAATAATTTGCAAAGTGACTTGCCAGTGAAATGTGAAGCGGGTAAGTTTTAAACTTATTTTATTACCTTTTATATTTTAAATTTAGGTGTTTTGTAACTTTTAAGATATTAACAATATTTACCCTAGAACCCTAATATGTTTTTAAAACACGTAAATATTAATGTCTCGTAAATTATATGACGTGTTCTAAAAAACAATACAATTGATATCAAATATTTATTTAACCAAAATTCCATAGAACTGAAAATTCTTCTCTTATTTTCTAAAGACTAAAGCATCGGTCTGTTTATATAATAGTGCTACTATATTGTACACTCAGTGATGTAGTTATTGTGGTGTGCACGGCATATCGCATGCCCGCACTTGTGGTGGTCATACGCTTCAATCTACTTTGGCAATAATGACAGGTTTTATGTTTCTTCTCTAGGACACGCTCAGGTTCCTCAGTAATTTTCAAAATAGCGTAGATAACCTGACGAAGAATCTTTTTGTAAGTTTGGGATTGAAAGTCTTTCCTCCATCCGTGGTCTGTCAACTAGATGTGTTAAGTCATTCAAGTAGTCACATCAGGAAAGTGGTTTAAAATATGCCTTGAATTTGTTACGGCATTACACAATATATGAACTAATGCGTTTTTCTATTGCAACTCGTACTGGTACAAAGTTGGCCAAACCTATCCACGACGGCTTTACTCTGATTATAATTCAAAACTATGGTTGGTTTGCCAGTCTGTGTACAGACTTTTGCCTCTTCGTGAAGGGTTCAGAGAAGCAAAACAAGTTTTCCATTTTTTGGCGAATATGATAATAATGTGTTCTTTTTGTCGAAGTAAAACGTGATGGAAGTAGCAGGGCGCCTTTTCTTGGTTTCTAATAATTCTGCAAGAATCTTTTTTTATTATTGTGTAAAGTTCCTACAATGGTTACCTTGTAGGGATTTTCAAGTAATTCATCAGTAAGGCAAACTGAAGTGAACCAGTTATCCATTGTAACATTGCGGTTACTTCCATGAATAGTTTTCATCAGCTCTTTTACAAAAAAAATTGGCGAGCGGTACATCATTTATCTCATCATCATGGCATCAATCATATACTTGGAGGACGTATCACAAATCATTACTAGTTTCTATACTTGGCAGGCTTACTGAGTGTAAACATCCTAAATGGACATCTATTTCTAAAGCCTAAGAGTTGTTCGTCAATCGTGACATAAGACGAGGGCGTATATGATGTTTTACATATTTCGATGCCTTCCTTGTCTAGTTTGTTTATCATTGAATCGCAAGCAATTGATAAGGAATCCAAAACTCTTAAAACTCACACAAGCTCTGTAGAATGTTCCAGAAATAGTAATGTCAAAAATTTTTGACGTTACTATTTCAAGTGATCGTCTTTCTTTGCAGCAAAGAGAAGCACAATTGTAAAAAAGACTTTCAATTCACTTTTTGTAACATTTGAAATAGTTGCTGACGATTCTTTGTACTTTCGAGGCTGTCGAAAGATTTCTTCATTTGTTCGCCGAAATATAATATTTGTAATGTCATGAGACAGGAAATGAAGAACCTTTTTTTTCAGACCATCCGTGCCAGTTTTTTCCCTTTAGCCTGAGTTTGTTTGGGAGTACAATTGATTCGTGTCTTCTTTTAGTTTCCCTTATAAAAATGGATATTGGAACATCATTCTCTACACTTTTTTGTCAGAATCGAGATCACTCTCTGAAAGTCCTCCCAATCACTGGCGCTATCTTCAAAAAGTTCGGGTTCGCTATCTTCCCCGTTTATTATTTTTTCGATTTTTCGTACCGCATCTTTTTCCGTCAATGGACGGTATTTATCCCTCTTAGAAAACATTTTCTGGAAAACAAAGATTATTATATGTTTATAGTAATGTTATATAACTAATAGTTTATTACTTTGAAATATAATTAACTAAAATATTTGCTTACAACAAGCCCTAGATTACGACTAAAATACGACTAAAAACAGGTGTGGCTGTTACGATTTACGAAACAGCCCAAAAATAACCGAAGTAGTGCGAGCGTCGTAACATTTACAACGCATTAGTTAGTGTTCTAGGGTTAAATACGAGTGATGATATGAACAAGCTGATGATTATGAAGTCGAAGGATGTAATATTTGGGTATAGGAAGGATGTAATGTTTGTGTAAATAATTAGATCAAAGACGTTTTTCGGTTGTGGTGACGGGGGTTTTGTGTAAGTATGTATAATATTTTTATTGTTGTAGATGAAAACCAAAAATGCCGAAAGTCAATAAGTCAATCCTATTTGGGAATATTTTGAAAAAATATAATATTACAACCGTCGAAGGTGCTGTGTAAGCTATGCATTACAACGTTGTAAAGCAACAAATAATCAAAGGCTTAAAACTTCATTCCTTCTATCATTCATCTGAAAATCGTATCATTCATCTGAAAATGAACAGGATTTGAATCAACTGTCTGAAATTAACCAAGGAACTAGTTTGAAATAAACTGTTTTAAAACCTGTGTGTCTCAGCATTGATGAAAGTGATAATAAACATCAAGCTACTTTACAACAGTTACTGACGAGTCAACCAACAGCAAAAGGGCCAAGTGATCATCACATTGCCCAACGCATTGGTATGGCGATTATGAATTACATAATAGTGGAGATGCAACCATACACCACAGTGTCAGGGGAAGGATTCAAACGTTTGAATTTTACTGAACCATCTGGTCCGAAACGGTAGACTGAAGTCGGAAAAACACTTCCTCACGAAGTTAATGCCAGCAACATATGAAAAGGTTCAAGTTGAAGTAGTTGCGTTGTTATTGGAAGCTGATTGGATAGGTTTCACTACAGATATTTGACCATATATCCAAACCAAACCAAACCCTACAAACATTTGTTGCCTGCAAAGTTTTACAGCTTATTTCATCCGAAATGAACAACGCCTTAAAGTAGTGCTGGGCGCAAGCGTTTTGGAAGACGACCACACTGGTATTGCGGAAAAACTTATGGAAATTGCTGCAAAATACAATATTGAATCAAAAATTCACCTTTCTGTACGAGACAATGCTGCAAACATGGTTCGTCCAACTCGAGTAGCTGATTATACATCATTTGGATGTGTTGCTCATACGCTGCAGCTGTCGATACATCACGCTATTTTTTCAGTACCCTAAATCGAAACACTGATAAAAAAATATCGCAAAGTAGTCGGACATTTTCACAGATGTGAACAAGCCCGAAGATATTTGGGTACATTTCAAAAAACATTGAATTTGCCGGAACACACACTGTTTCCAGATGTCGAGACACGTTGGAATAATACATACTTAATGATGGAACATCTGATTGAGCCAAAACAGTGAAAAGTGGGAGACATTGTAATTGTTTTACAATGCTTTTACCAGGCCACATTTGATATCTCTTCAGACTCGTCTTATGTCTCAATGGTGATACCATTAGTGGCGATGTTAAACGGCAAATTGACGCCAACACAACACGACAACTCATCCTTTTAATAATCATAATGATGATGATTGCATTGATAGTGAAAATGAAAATCATGCTAAGGGTTGAAAAGCAAGCTGTTAGTTGCACTCAATCAGCGTTTCTCATTTGTAAAAAATAGTTTATCTTTGATTACTGCTACACTCATCGACCCACGATTATTCATTTACTACGAAGTCCATTTATCTGACTCAAAGTCAAATTAATTCAGCCAAAATAATTCAGGCATGTGCTTCTACTTCATCGGCTTCCTCATCAAACACGGTTGCAAATAATTAATTTGAATCCTTGTGGGCAGCTTATGATTTGGTCGAATTGGAAGATGAACCGTTGACTAGTGATAAAAACAACGCAAATACTTTGCTAGCAATAGCGCTTGATAGCTTCCTTAGAACACCAAGACGGCAAAGAAATGCCAATACTATTTAATATATTTTTTTCCTTTATTTGGGTTTTTCGCCACTATCTAAAACTCAAAAAATATAAAAAATACCTGTTCTTATTTAAATAATTAATTAATTAATGATTAGTAATTTTGTCAATATAAGTATCGTTGACATATACAAAAAAATATATTTACTTTCACTCGTTACTTTATATATTGCCAATTAATATAATTTATTTTTTAGTTTAGTTTTGAAAACGGGGGGAGAGTACCCTCCGAAACGTTAACGTTAAAAGTTTGTAAAATTTTTTATAACATTTTTATATCTTTAAAATTTTGTTTGTTAGGCAAATTTATTACAAAAAAAGAATCACTGAGAAATTTGTCTCCGTTTGGTTTTTTGTTTTTACCCAGTGATTCTTTCTTTAAATAAGAACAGGTATTTTTGATATTTTTTGAGTTTTAGATAGTGGCGAAAAACCCAAATAAAGGAAAAAAATATATGAACACGCCACAATCATTCAGACATTAATACTATTTAATATTGACATTCATCGCAGTTCAAAGTACTAAGGCCAACTGCTAAAAAGCTTTTATCAGTGCTGCCTGCCTGAACGAGGGAACAACTTGTAAGAAAAGCTGGACAATTATATAATGAGAAACGGTACGGTCTAAAGGGTAGCAATGTAGAAAAAATACTTTTTTGTGTCATAATATAAGTTTATTTAATTTTGAATAATAAAAAAATTATAGTAAATATAAATATGAATACAAAAGTGATTAATTTTTTATTTTTTCCCCATATTATTTTGTTTTGTGGTGTGTTTAGTCTCGACCGAGAATTCATTTTGTTCTCGGTCTCGGCCGAGACTAAAAAACCATCCTCGGTCGGGCGTTAAAATAAATAACTGCTAAACAATAACTGAGCATCTAATATGACCGGAATTCTTTAGGTAATCTTTCAACGCATATTAAATTATCTTACCAGAATATATTCAGACTGCCCAGAATGAAGTTTTCAGAACAACCTCGTACATTTCATTGGCAATTCTGGAGGTTTCCAACGAATACTACTGCATAGTAAAAGGTTTACAACTTTGTCTCCGCGGTTGACCGTTTTTTTCAAAATTCAAAGCTTTATTGTAAAAAACTGATTATACATTTATAATTCAAAGTATTGTCCATCGTTGGCTACTTTCTCCCGTCTTTCAGGCAGCATTCGAATACCGCGTTGAAAAAACTGGTCGTCTTTTGAAGCAATTCACGAATCGATCCAATTTTTGACTTCTTCATAAGACCGGAAGTGCTGGTGTGCCATCGATCGAAACAGGTGATAGTCAGAGGGAGCAACGTCTGGAGAATACGGAGAGTGGGGTAGGACTTCCAATTTCAACGTTTCCAAGTATCTTTCGACCACTTTCTGGTCCCACCAAATACAGAGCATGACCTTGGAGCCGTGAATATTCAGTTTGGCCGTCGGCGTAGAAGCGTGGTCGGGATATCCCCATGATTTTCGATGCTTGGGGTTATCGTAATAAACCCATTTTTCACAATGCGATGCAGAAATCCCTTCCGGTTTTGCCTTTCAATTAATTGTTCACAAGCAAACAAACGGCGTTCAACATCTATCGGTTTCAACTCGTATGATACCAAATATACTTGCTTCTTGGTCATTCCCAGATCTTTGAGGTATTTTAAAATTGCTTGTTGAGTTATTCCCATTGATCTTGCTAACTCTTCTTGTTTTTGACACGAGTCTTCATTAAGCAATACCTCTAATTCTTCATCTTTGAAAACTTTCGCTCTTCGATCGCTATGACGGTCCTCGACATGAAAATCACCACTCTTGAAACGTTGAAACCAATCATGACACGTTCTTTCACTTATAGCGGCGTCACCCTAAGTGCCTGAGAGCATTCGGTGAACCTCAGCCGCAGATTTCTTCATATTATAAAAATAAATTAACACCTCCCTCAAATGACGAGAATTTGGCTCATATGCTGACATTTTTAATCGCGAATAACTTTATGATGTAAACACAAATCGACTACTGGTGCTATGGGGTTATGTTTACAAGATGCCCAAAGGTATTGCATGCCGCCTATGATGTATTTATTTCAATGACTACTTACCCCTAATGCCATCTATAGGAGAACGGCGGGAGTGAAGTTGTATGCCTTTTAATTTAGAACATAAGACATTATTAATAATTTTTGTCAATGATCTCTCCCATGAGTTTGGCAAATATAATAAATATATTTTTTATATGAATTATAACAATTTCTCTACGCTCTTTTAGCTTGTATTCATAACAACATTTGAACGTCTGCACTAAACGCACTGCACCCACATTGTCACAAAATAACGCTAAAACAAAATAATAGCACGATACAACTTGAAAAAAAAGATACGCAGTCATAGGGACTGTCGACAGAAGTGAAAACATGAAACTTTGGAATATTTGTGTTTTTGTTTGAATTTTTAAATTAACTCTTCTTTAAATGTGTAATTTAAAAATGTATAATTTTTTTTTCACCTAGGATCGAGGATCTAAACAAATATAGAAAATGGACATTTTTTAAAACTAATTATATTACAATACTTTTTTGTAAAGTTCTAATGGTCAAATTGAATGATATGATATAAGTTTATAAATAATCATTTTGCAAAAAAATAACAAAACACGTATTTTATTTCTGGCACTTTAAACCAATAAACAATAATTTTGAGAAATAAATTTGTTATAAAATTTTATAGAATTTTTAATTATAAAATCCGTGACAAAAATACTATCGAACAACTAGAAATCTGTTTTAGCAGGCTAGTAAGATAACGCCTAAGCCACTATGAAATATTCATTGCTCGATGTATTGCAGATATTATGTATTAGAAAAATAATTAATATCAAATTTTTCAACGCAAATATTGATGCCAATATCGGAAATATTCGAAAATAAATGCTTTGTTTTTGCTATTCATTTTTCTATATATAAATATTATCATATTAAGTACTCACTCTTGTACTGCACAGTGACTTTACAATCAAACAATTAAAATATTGATTATCTAAAACACAATTTAATGTAAAATATATTAAAACACATTTAAATCACAATTGGCATCGCCAGTCTGGTGCAACACGTCACTAGCATGTCGGTGACGCGAACCCATAAGTTCGTTCTTACCCAAAATCGCTCAACGCGGCTCACTTCAAAAATGTGTTACTTTTTTTTCCTCCATTGACGATCAAGAGGCCATATTTTATGTCAGTATAAATGAACCCGACCCGATATTCGACCGATATTCCTACACGAGCATTTGGTTGTGATTTTGTTTTCAGATTCCTGATAAAGATAATTCCGGAAACATTATCCCAGCTTGGAAACGTCAGATGTTGGCTAAGAAAGCGGCTGAGAAAGCACGAAAAGAACTCGAGGAACAACTCCAAAAGGAAGCCGAAGAAAAACGACTCCAGTCAATACCGCAATGGAAAAGACAATTAATGGCAAAGAAAGAGGAAACTGAAAACAAAATAAGGTAACTTATTGTTTGTTATATTTTAAACCTATTGTTGATTTTTTCGATATATAAAAAATTATGTAAAAAAGGAATAAAACAATTTTTGACTTTGCTATCTATCACTTTTATTTTGAAACAAAATTTGTGTGACTATAGTTTCGTAAAACGACTTTACATTCTCGAACACTAAAAGTCGTTTTACAAAACTATAGTCACACAAATTTTGTTTAAAAATAGATGTGATAGATAACAAAGTAAAAAATTGTTTTATTCCTTTTTTAAAAAATGAACTATCACAAAATAACGGACAAATCAATCAATAAATAAAAAAAAATGTAATATATAAAAATGACAATAAGTAAATGAAAGAATATTTGTACTGAAAATTAAAATATTAGATTTGCTTGGAAAGTTCATAGGGCGTTTATAGTAGAATGGGAACGCGAAAAGTTAATGTGAATATTTATTTAATTTATTATTTAATTACCTTTATTATTTACAACTTTTTTCCAAGTAGGCTCATAATGCCTTTTTCCCAAAAAATTGCATCTTTATTAAAAAATGTTGTTTAAAAAAAAACCCGGTTGTTTTTCACCTCTTCTTCCGTTTAAAAGATTTTCCATTAAAAACAGAAATGAGCAAGGAGCAAAAACATTTTGGAATGAGCAGAATAGATGGTAGTCCGAGGGTGCGATGTCCGGCGAGTAAGGTGGATATTTCGTCCATATTTACTTATGTTTTACGACCAATATCAAGGGATCTATATAATTTTTTATAGCAATTATCTCCGTTTTTATACCAAGTGATATCAAAATGAGTATAGACAAATGATGTGTTTTATGTTTCTTTATTGAAACTTTATTGAAAGTAATTTCCACGTAATTTATACGTATTTGGCCGCAGCAATTGTGGCTCTACGTTGGCCAATGCGGCGCTGTTCAGTACGAGGTGATGCTTTTGGATGTGGCCGAATGGTCTGTAGCAAGTCTGACAGACAGCCATGAAGTCTGGATGAGCTCAGTGGGCAGCGATCTTCCATTTCAACATCAAATTCATCTGAAGGCTTTCCGTGGACTGGTTAAGAGGAAGTTCAATATCAATTCAATATCATGGATTTATTGAGAATATCATCATCATCATCATCATAAGGTCTATCTGCGGTATCACTTGGCATAAAATCGATTTCTTGAAAAATCTGTCGGTCGTATGGGCAAATTTCAGGTGCACGGAAACCAGATTTTATATTGGCTTCAGTGGCGCCAATTTCGAGAGCACGTGCAAAAACTGGTGTGGCAAATCGAAGATTTGTATGACACGATCAGGATGTTGTCTAACCCAAGCTTTACATAATTGGTTAATTGCTGTTTTTAAGGGCTTGGACATGTTTACGTCGACAAAGGCATACTTGGAAGACTGGATCAGGCTGATGGACTGTTGTTAGGCATATTTCATCTACATTCCAAATACTGTATGGTACAAAATTCGCTTTTTCACCCACTTTTTCATAGAGGTTGAAAAACAATGACACAATTGATGCATTAAAACCGAATGCACGTGTCACACTGGTTGCTTCTGGTTTATCGATAATCGATACCAGTCATCATTTGAAGGTTCCAATTTGGTAGATAGGCCAATTTTAATGTTTTGGAAATTTGGAAAGCCAATTGTCGAGCCTCCATTGCCTTAATGCCGAAAAATATGTCTGAAGCATGCAGCATATATTCTTCTATGGCAAAAAACATACAATGGAAATGAGTTACTTACAGTTTGTCCACCTCGTGGTTTCATCGGCATTTTGGTCGATGGTGTCAGCTCAATTGCCGTTGAAGTCGATGGTGTCGGCTCAGTTGTTGTTGGCTTGGGTGCATCATCCACTTCCATCAATGTTTGCCTTGCAGCTTTATTCCAAAAAAAATACTACAAACTAAAAAGTATGCATTTCTAAGAATGTAAACAACAACACGGGTCATAAAAATGACTTCAGATGCTTAAATACGTGAAAACACAGTGTAACGATTCGCCCTGTTCTGAGTGTAACGATTCGCCCCGCAATGGCATTTCAGCTATGGAATGTTATAACTCAGGACTATGTGCATATAATCAAAAACTTTATTTTTTCACTTAAAACCTATTGAAATATAGATAAAAAAACATACGTTCAACCGAGGAAAAACAAAAAAAGACACGCAAAACTAGAAAAGTTTGGTAACTAAATTACGAATACAAGAACACAAAAAAAACACGTTTTGTCATGTCTAGCATCTATACTGTACTGGAAACTGAAACGGTATACAACCATTTATGAGGCTCGAAAAGGCGCAAATTTTCAAATATCATTTTTAACATTTGGTGTTACTGTTGACGAGATATCGTCGTGTAACGATTCGCCCCGTGTAACGATTCGGGTTACTATTATAAATAAGTTGCAAAATAAAGAAGTTATTAATAGCCACAAAAGTCGTAGCAGTCAAGTAAGTGTAGCAGTCTTGCAACTCGCAAAGAGAAGTCAATTTAGCAAAAATCATTTATTATATAAAAGTTCCAGAATAACAAAAAACGAAAATGTTACATGTTACAAAAATTATTCAAAATTGAAGGGGCAAGTGGAAGGAGGGGTTATGTTAAAAAAATATGCAAATGACTATAATAATTAGATTTTAGTAATATTAATTGGCACTTTTTAATTGAAGATAATTTTAAAATTTGGTTTATTTAATTAATAGGACTAGTTTGTGAATTATTTTCAAAAATATACAAATATTAGCTATCCTTAATTCTTTTAAAATTTAAATTTATATAACCCCTTCTTCCATTTACTGACAATAATAATAGGTCCAATAAACATGCAAATAAAGTGAAATACTTTAATAAGGCTTTTTATGATGAGAAAAAAAGATTAAGTAAAAAATAATAATGCATTCCTAAGAAAATTGAAAAGTATATTAAACAGAAAATCATTGAATTAGGTACTGGAATATGAAAGGAAATTATTTGGTACGTCTTCTTTTTTGTGTTGGGTTTTCACTTTCCACTCCAATATTTTCATAAAATCCTCTATGTTCTTCTTCGATAAAGGGTAACTGATTTCGAATATTGTCAATTTTTTTTTGTAATATTTTTCCTGTCTTATAATGAAATCTGATGAATTCAATATCTGACGGCGGCATCTAATTGTTTGATGGATTATTTTTAAATAAGGAAACTTTTTTGAAAGGAATGTATTCATCGTATGTTTCCTTATATAGGTAACTACTCAATATGTATCCATTTTATGCTATCTCTAAATTGAACTTTTTCATTCAGTTTGTTCATTTTTTTATTTACCAATCCCATTTTAGTTGGTAAGTTATCCACATCACGAAAGTGCTGTTCCATATCATTAACCCTCGATTGTTTTGTACATGCTGTTTATAGTGTTCTGTGTTTATAGTGTAGTGTAATGATCTGTCTATAGTGTTCCTCCTAAAATCTCTATCTGAGTCTAAATACGTATTCCCTACCTCTGGAAATGTGTGATCAATCACCTCAAAGGCACCTTTCAATATCATCAGCTGGTACAAACAAATCACATGAAAATTCTTGTTTTGACCAGAGCATAATGTAACATGTTTTCTTTCACAAGTGTGTCTAATTTTCACAAGTTTGTGCGAAATTCCATAAACAGCTTACAACTTCTGTACTACCTCTACTGGCTACATCTTTAGTTCACGTTTGCATTATACTTTGGTACCCTTCAGTCGTGATCATGTGGATGCCTAAGTTGTAGAACCAAATTAGGTCTTACGTAAAATGCCTTTGACGTAGTAATTTTGGGTAACCGCATGGTCTGATTTAAGTCAACCGATATGTAACATTCGTTTTTGTTTTTCCAGATTTTTCTCGACCTTTAGACATCAACTGAAACGTGAATGTAAAACTAAGAGTTTTACATTCTCTTCGTGTGTCATATTTGATTTCCCTGAACATTTTCTGCAGGCATCATTCTTTCGATAAGTAAATGACAAATTGAACTTGGTCGAGAAAATTTTGGCATAAGTTGATTTTTTTATTAAAAAATTGTCTGGTTTGTTCTGTTGTTTGTATTTTTGCAACATGTAATCTGTACTATGTGCGACATATTCAAATATGCGGCCAAATACCTTTTATGTGGATTACTGTTTCTAGAATAATGAGACTCTTAGGTGGGAAATTGATTAATATGATCTATAATAGCCTGCTCCACAGCATCGCTCATCTTATGTGGCCTTGTCATATGTCGTCCACATGCATCGTGAGATGGAACTGATTGTCCAGCCTTTAGTTTACCTTTAATGATGTCCACTTGTTTACGGCCAATTTGGTAGAGAGCGCAAAATGTTTTTTTACAAACATAAATTTTTTGATTGTCCAAAATGAGTGAGAATTTGAAATAGTGAGATTTATGTTTAGGAGTGCAACTTCTACTGGAGTGATACTTCTAAATAATAATAAAATTTTTGAATTTATATCAAGGCTGTAAAAATGAGCAAGTATTAACCTTCGTTTTTCTTCGTTAAATTTAGTACTGCATTTTAATCTGCACGTGTCTGTACATAAGGATCCCGAGCAGATGCTTTTAGAAACAACAACATTCCCCGAATAAGAAACATAACACTCCCCTGTTTCCCTATAAATTGCTGCCTTCGAGACAACATTTTTATATTTGATTTAATAATAGTCAACTCAAAAACTGTCAAACAACAGCTGTTATGACAACGTATTTTTAAGGTTATGTTTTAGGTGTCATGTTATCGCGAAGGGCCATGTTATATTATAAATTCAAATATTAGAGTGAATGAAGGGGTTATAGGAACGAAGCTCCTACTTCCATAGCATTTTTGATATTTAATGCAAGATAGCCCCTTCTATCAGAGTCTGTATTTGCTTAGTTTTATAGAATAGAGCCAAATCCTGACGAGGCAAGTTACATATGCTCATAACTCTTTCATCTACGATAAAACAAGACATTTTCAGAAAATGTCACATTCACCTTCTTCCACTTGCACCTTCACCATTTGCTGGGTGAGCACAAAATCTTGTTCGGGGTACCCATGCGTCACTACACGCCTCAAAAATAAAATTCAGGTGTCCACGAATAAAATCATAAAAGTCTTTTCGATGCGCTGTTGTTGTTCTTCCACAGATTTACTTCTCCATCGTGATAAAATAACTTTTTTAAATATCCCCACAGAGAAAAATCGCAGGGTGTTAAATACTGGGAGCGTGCAGGCCAAGAAATGTGTCCATTGCGCCCTATCCATCTGTTGGATCAATAGGGCGCAGGAAAAGGGAAGGGAGCAGGAAATTCAGTATATACATGTTTTCGTTACATACAACTTTTCGTCTAAAATGTGGCGGACCTCCATAATGTAGAAACCACATATTCTGTCTAACATTTAAAGGCACATCTTGTAATAATTGTGGCAGATTGTTTTGAAGAAAGTCTAAATATTTTTTACCTGTCAGTCGACCTGGAAGAAAGAAAGGCCCAATAAGCATGTCATTTACCACGCCAGCTCAAATATTTACCGAACATCTGTGCTGAAAATGAGTTATTTTCACAGTATGCGGATTCTCTACTTCTCAAACATGGTTGTTGTGGAAATTATTTACTCCATTTCTTGTAAATGCGACCTCGTCTGTAGCCAAAATAAATTTGGTCAAATTTTCATGTCTGTTGTACTGATGTAAAAGCCACTGACAAAATTTAACTATTCTAGGATAATCTTCTGGTTGTGACGCTGGTATCCACTGATAATCAGATGGATTAAAATGTTCTTGTCGTATAGTCTTTCATACTTTACTATGAGCAACTTCAACTTGACCTGCTATAGATTTAGTGCTCGTTATTGGCTCGTTTTCGATAATTTCTAAAATTTCTTCCTCAATCTCTACCATTTCACGCGGAGGTCTTCCAGCATGACCTCCTCGTTGTGCTTTTAAGTACCCTGTGTCACGAAGTCTTGTAACTAAATTTACAAACATTTAATATTAAGAAAGTTAATAGTATGTCCTCTAGTTCATTGTTTTCATAAACGTGTGGCATTTTAATCGCAGAATGTACCCAAAAATTAAACATGCACTGGTAAAATGACTTATTTTTACCAGTTCTACAATCTGTTAAAATAAATGACTGATGATAATGACTGATGATGAGTATAAATTACAATATGTTGAATTTATGGATCACTTTTTTGTAATCAAACATGATAATTCATAGCTCTTTCTTCTTAGACAAACCATCTATACTCCAAAAGTAGTGGATGAACCCAAAGTTAGAATTCAGGAAATCAGACAAGAAAAATCACAGGAAGACCTAAATAACAACACCACCAACGGTAAAGAATTGAATAACCATTTTAGCCTTAGCACCAACTCTTTGGATGACGAACCATCCGATGAAGAACCCAACATTATACCTTGGAGAGCTCAATTAAGAAAAACCAATAGTTCATTAAATCTTTTGTGTTAACTAAAAAATCCATTATCGTTGATGTTAAAAGAAAGAGATATTTTAAAATAACTGTTATTTTAATTTTAAGTAATCCAATAAATGAGTCATAAGATGTGATTGTGTATTAGTAAAAAATAAGAAAAATGCAATATCTAATTAATGTTTCAAGTTATGATTTCTTTATACTTCAGCGATCTTCAAATTTTAATCTTATCTTAATTGGATTTTTTTCTCTTTTTATGAAGTATGAATGAATCATTCTGAATACAAGATGTTTTGTGATGAATTTAAAACAGAAATGTTTAAAATTTTCTTATTTTATTCACTCGTCACAAAATATCTAAAATATATATTTTATATTATATATAGGTTTGTTTTTTTTTGTAAGCTTTATGATTGTTGGCTTGCTTCCTTCTATATTTTAATTTATGTTTCATTGCTTTAAGATTCATGTGTGTGTGTGTATGTATATATATATATATATATATATATATATATATATATATATATATATATATATATATATATATATATATATATATATAATATATATATATATATATATATATATATATATATATATATATATATATATATATATATATATATATATATATATATATATATATATAAACACACACAAATCGTTATATAAAAGTATTTGTAAATATTATAAATATTTTTTATTTTACCATATATTAAATATATATTATTACAAATATATGAATTTTTATTTCTGATGAGGATGTAGGGATGTTGAGGAAAATAATAGAAGAAAACTTGAAAACTAAATTTCCTTAAAAAGTAGTGTTTCGTGGTTGGATAAGTTGGGACACCGGGTGAGTTGAGATACCGCGATTTCTTGGGTTTTTGACAATGGCATGTTAAATGTCATTTATGTCAAATTATTGTAGAACCGATACCTCCCTCACTTTTCATAAAGTTTCGAACAGAGCGCACAAATTATCTGTACCTCTGGCAAACAACGTGTGAAAATAAAAAATCTATAAAGTGATCTATTTTTAACGATTTTTCAAGGCAAATACCATAAATGTATTATAAGTTACATGTATTTTTATATGTAAAAAGATTTCCTGTAAAAATTCCTGATTCGCATATTTTTTTGCGTGCCAAAAAATGACGTCATTCAGGTAAGTTGAGACACCGCTGTTTCTTCGGTTCTCGTATCCAGGCATAATTTTTTGCTTATAAATCTGGCAAAGCACTTGAAATTCGACACATTACACGGCCCGTTAAAGCCGCATTGTTGCTTGCTTTTTTGTCTCAAAGCATCGTCAATGAATTCGAAGCGACGGGAATTTCACCGTCGGGCATAATTTCGGGCATAACGTTCCAGAAAAGGTTGCTGTCCATGAAGAGGTGACAACATCTGAAGCACCATCAACATCTATAGCGCGTGCGTCAAGCCTCTCTTCGATTTTAACTGAAATCGATCCAGTGCAAGCAACTACACCTGCCAAAAAATCAAACCAGCCATTCTACTAGTGTTCACCGGAAACAATTTCTGTATTGAAGGAACGGAAATGATAATAAACGATTAATAAATCTTCCATAAACATTAAATATTTGGTGTATTTACTTAATTTTCTTACATTTTCAACTAGTTTTTAAGGTGTCCTAACTCACCCCACAAACAATTTTTTTGCCTAAAATGTAGGTCATTCAATTTCAGTAAAATTTTATGACCAAAAAACAAAAGGTGTCTCAACCTACCCCACCTTCCCCTACTTATAAAATGTTATTTAATTTTACCAAAATAATTGGAAACTCTGATGTCCTTTGCGGTCTGATTTTATTTCTTTAAAAGATCTTTGATTATTGCTTATTATCTCCGTATCAAATAAGAGCCGCAAGAAGAAAAAAAAAATATAGCTAGACATAATAATGGAAGAGGGTAAATATGCACTTAAAGGTGTGAAAATTAATAAAACATCTGGGCCAGATGCAATACCAAAAGAATAAAAAAAAATATTGGAAGATCAGTTACAAATAACAACAAACTTTTTCAACTAAAACTTTCGCAGCACATGTATTCCACCATCAGAACCGTTGACTTCAATTGTCGTTGCAATTCCTAAAAAATCAAACGCCAAAGTGGGAGAACATCGAATTATCTCTTTACTTAAAAGTTTACCTTTTTAAAACCTCCTTAAAGACGTAGTTAAATAATTCCATTCGCGAAATTAGTTTTTTAAAAACATCTGGCAAGAACGAAATTTAACAATTATAAGTTAACTTCGAAACGTTCGGAATCGCTTTTAAAGACTTTTTATTTAACACAAAATATAATTACAAAACTAAACGTTATTACTATTCTTAAGCCGCGTCTCCACTTGAGCACGAACGCGAATGAGGTAAGCCGAGCCCGCACCGAATGCCTCGGATCGGGAAAATATATGCAACGACACAATTTTTGATTTTCTCGTCGCGAAAATGCCGAATGAACAATTATCAGTGGCTTATGTCAATTTTATATACATTTATAATTTATTAAAAAATAAATAACGTAACAAACATAGATGTAGATGGTCTTTCCAATTATATTGCGCGCGAACGCGCATGAGACAAGCCCGCGCTGCACGAGGTGCGCCAAACACGCTCAAACTAATTGCCATACAGCCTCGTAGCGACCCAAAACAGTTGGATCGCTACAAAGCTGATCGCAGCTGTGGGAAAATCAAACATTGTATCCTTCCAGATATTTTTCTCGATCCGAGGCATTCGGTGCGGGCTCGGCTTGCCTTATTCTCGTTAGTGCTCAGGTGAGAATGCGGATTTACAGAATCAAAGAGTCAAACTAAAACTGCCCCATAATATTACAGTTTTCAATTACGTAGACTAAACAAAAATAACAATAAATAACATAGGGGCCTCGCTGGATGCTTGGTGTTTGGCGGCTAAAAACAGTGTCCTCACTTGAGCATGAATGCGAATGAGGCAAGCCGAGCCCGCACCGAATGCCTCGGATCGGGAAAAATATCTGCGACGATACAATTTTTGACTTTCTCGCCGAGAAAATGTCGAAGGAACAATTTTCAGTGGCTTGTGTCAATTTTATATACCTTTATGAAAATATAAAAAACATGGACTTAAGAACATACAAGTTACATAAGATATTTTTTGAGTTTTAGATCGTGGCGAAAAACCTCCTAAAAAAAATATATAATAAAAATAATAAAAATAAAATCAACCGTTGGGTTCCACAATCTCATGTGGAACGCACAACCTGCGTATCCGCCATAATGAGCAATGATTAGTTGCTTGACCAGGAGGAAGCCCCACCCCTCCCTTACATTGGAGGGCACATGTTTCGTCTGTTAGACTCATTAGGGACCGACATATGCCCTCTCGTCAAGAATAGGGAGTCCCTCTCCACAATCAAACAACCTATATTTTCTCCGACTTCTCGTCGGATGGCTTTATAAATGGAGTTTTTTAACTTCTTAGACAACAGTAGTCAGAAGTTATACACCCCCGACCATTGGGTTCCACAATCTCATATGGAACGCATAACAACCTGCGTCTGCGCCATAATGAGCAATGGTTAGTTGCTTCTCCTCCCGGTCAAGCAAGCCGGGAAGATTGTTCAGTTGATTTACTCCGAGGCCTCATTCTTCCTACTCCCCAGAGTTCACAACTAGAAAAGAACGTGGACGACACGACCTCTGTATTAATAGGTTGTGGGTAGGGCACTCGGATGAGGAGTGGGGGTGAGACGGGAGGTCGACGTTTGACTGGAAGGGTTTCGGATGGGCAATTTGGAAATAAGCGGTTTCCATGTATTTGGAACTCTAAGACCGTCGTCCCTCTTGATTAAGCAGTCTGGGCGTTTTTCGATCTCAATTGCTTCACGAATTATGCGGGGTTTGTAGGAATATATAGGTACGATTACTTTGGCCTTGTCAAAATCTATTTTGTGCCCTGTTTGGATTTGATGTTCCGTTAAAGTCGAGGAGAGATCCGATTTTCGGATGGCGAGAGAATGCTCGTATATGCGATTTTGGATACGTCTATTAGTTGGGCCGATATATGATTAGGAGCAGTCAAAACAAGAAATCTCATAGACACTATTTGACTCTTGTAGAATATTATCCTTCACTGTTCTAAGGAAACTGGATATATTTCTTTCTGTTGTAAATATCGTTTCGATATTACGGGATCTAAATACGTGGCAAATTTTATCAGTACCTCCCTTGATGTATGACAGAAGAACTTTGGGGTTTTGGGAGAATTCTCTAGTAGATTGGTTGGTATGACCAGTTGCCTGAACTTTATTAATATGCCTTTTTATTTGATGCATGTCATAGCTGTTTTTTACCGTTTAATTAGTGCCGTTTCTAGGGAATTAAGTTCTGTTTGCCTATGTTCCCCATGCGACAATCAATCTTAGTGATCTCGTGACTAAACTTTTGACTACCGAATTTAATTGGGATATATACATTTTATATCAGTCTCCATTGTAAATTGGACCTGGGGATGTATACTGTTCAAATGCGAAAGGAACAGATTTAAAGATTGTGGTCCGTGTGGCCAAATGACGAAGGTGTCATCTGCATATCAGAACCATTTTACAAATCTTTTTTTTTAGAGATTTTACAAATCTAAAACGCGGTTCTACCCGAGAACCTACTTTCTTTCTTTCCCTAGTTGGGCGTTAAAATCACCCAATAGGATTTTTACATGGTTGGAGGGAATTTTAGAGATAGTCTTTTCCAGAATTTCCCAGGACTTTACTTTTTCAGGATTAGATTTATTTTCTTCGTTGTTAGTGTGCATTGTGTTGCGGTGTGCATTGATTAATGTATAGTTTTTGTTAGCACACTTGAGGGATAGTGTCATAAGTAGATTATTTATTGGCTGGACATTAGTAATAGAACCAACAATGTTTCTTGAGATAGCGAAAGCAACACCGAGATGTGGTGAATTTTTGAGTATTCTTTTGTCCGTTTTACTTTTAAAAAGTCTGTAGTTCCGAATTCCAAGGTGTTATCATCTGTCAATCTGGTTTCTTGCAAACCTAAAATTTTTATTTTTTGCTGATCCAATGTTCGCCCCAATTCGTGTAGTTTTCCTAGGCGCAGGAGAAAATTGATATTTACCGTTCCAAAGAAAGTTTTTATTTTCGGTTTCAGACGTGGGACAGAGGTCTCCGACTCTCTCTGAAAGATTTTGCGTTTAAGCCCGGACGACCCAGAATCCGAAAGTCCGGTTATACCAGCAAAGCTGGCAGAGGATTGTCTAGCTCTTAGGGAATGTGGGCCGTATTTCTTTCAGAATGTTGCTGGTGGAGTTGTAACTGTGAATGGTGTTCAATATCGTGAAATGATAACTGTATTTCTGTAGAATGAATTGAATTGACTTGAATATTGATCTGAAGGATATATGGTTCTAACAGGATGGTGTTACACTTCGCTTTGCTAATAAAAGAAATGATTTATAGAGAGAAACATTTCCCGGATGAGTTATTGCATGAAACGGTGATGTTAGTTGGCCACCAAGATCATGCGATTTGATACCGTTGAACTATTTTCTTTGGGGTTACGTGTATCGATTCTTGAACTAAATGATAAAATTATTCGAGTCATTGGTGAGATGGAGCCACGGTTATGCTAGAACGTCATCCAAAATTTTGACAAAAGAGTGAACGTCGGTGGAGCTGCAAGAGGTGGTCATTTGGTAGATATTGTCTTTCGTGTTTAAATGTCATACCCTATGATTACTTATCAGTAAAAAGTTTTCTTCTGTTTGTACGATGGTTTTTCGGTCCAAAAAGTAGTGTTTGATCATCATACGAAATTCGACTGTCAAGGCAAATCTTAATATCATATCAGCTTAAAGCGTAATTAGAATGGAAGCTACTTTTCAGGACTGCAATCGCCTTCCGCCATATTTAATCTGCCATATTAATGCAATATATATATCATTATCATCATCATCATCAGCCCGCATCGATCCACTGCAGGATGAAGGCCTCTTCAGCATGCTTCCAACTTTCACGGTCCTGGGCTTTCCTCTGCCACTCGGGTCCAATATACTTAACGATGTCATCAATATATATATATATATATATATATATATATATATATATATATATATATATATATATATATATATATAACAATATATATATATATATATATATATATATATATATATATATATATATATACAATATATATATATATATATATATATATATATATATATATATATATATATATATATAACAATATATATATATATATATATATATATATATATATATATATATATATATATATATATATATATATATATATATATATATATATATATATTACTGCCATATTTTATTATCCTACCGACTGCGCCATTTATATATTTTCGTTCTCGATTTTCTGGATTCCAGTCGATTTCATTTTTTTTAAACGTAATAAATATATTTATTTGGTATACATTTTTAAAATTTAATTAACTGGATTTGATAATGAACAGACTAATCGAAATAAAATAACCTTCGTCGTATATAGAGGAAAAATGTCAAATAAATAGTCTACAAAATGACTGATTAACAGAACAAGCCGAAAACTCACAGATATTTACCACTAAACACCGAATAACTTCTTTTAAAGTTCTCGACGCACGTTTCGCTAACCATCTTAACATCATCTGATTAGATTAAATCATCTTTTGAAGATGCAAACATCGTTAGTGAAATGTGCGTCGAGAACTTTAAAGAAGTGATTCGGTGTTTGGTGGTAAATATCTGTGAGTTTAGTGTTTCACGCGTTTTCGAAGGTTCCAATAGAAGAATTGAGTGAGCAAACCGACGCAAAAATAATAATTTAAGTTCAAAGTGCTTAACTGGGAGAGGCGTTGTTTGACACAGAAGCAACATTTTGTCCCTTAAAATATATCCACAAAAGAATGAAAAAGACAAACAGTAACATATTTTGGTAAACCGTCTGAAAAAATTAAAACATTCTTATACCAGGGTTCCCATAACTTATCCGCCATACAGAAACTGGTGATAGTAGAGATCAAAATAAGAGGATTTAATTAATAAATGTATTGGCAAATGCTACAGGATAGATACAGGGTGTTGAAAGTAAAACTAAATTTTAGAAAAATTGAAATCATTTACAAACAATTAAAGATATCAGGCTCCAAATCGGGTAGTTGAGTTTTCAAAGGTGACAAATCCGACTTTGGTTCTATTTTGACCCAGTTCCTAGAGGGTGCTTGTTATCTACTTTGTGAGGAATTAACTCTACAAAGCTGGGAATATTTTGACTTCAAAATAGGGAAGAGTCATAATTCCCACGTAAAAAGGTATCCTTAGTCAATATCGATATCGCACCATTTGCGCCCTCTTGGCGATGACGTCTTGAATACGAAGAAAAAAAATATTAAGGCCCAAAAATATAACGGACTTTAGTCCACCGTTGACCTCTTTACTATATACACTTTACACTTTAGTATATTTACTATATACTACTTTACTATATTACTATATTTACTATGCACTACAATACACTTTCGCAGACTCTTTGATAAGTGTCGCCTTACATTTGAGAAGATATTTTTTCATTTTTAAAAACATTGGCCGCTTGTTGAATTTTTTGTAAAAGTTCGTCTCCTGTATTGATTTCATCATGGTAAACTAAAGATTTCATATGACTCCACAAATAAAAGTTTAACGGATTAACGTCTGGCCTTTGAGGTTCGCCAAAGAAACTCACCATAGCGCCCAATCCATCGATGTGGAAAACGTTGATCCAAATGATTTCGCACTGCAACAGTAAAATGCGCTGGCGCCCCCTCTTACATGAACCACATTTCTTGTTCAATTCGTCTATTGGAACCTTTGGTGTGAAATACTAAACTTGAAGAGATTTACCACTAAACACCAAATCACTTTTTTTGAACTGCTCGATGCACGTTTCGCTAACCATCTTTCATGCATGAACCACATTTCTTGTTCAATTCGTCTATTGGAACCTTTGGTGTGAAATATTTAACTTGAAGAGATTTACCACTAAACACCAAATCACTTTTTTGAACTGCTCGATGCACGTTTCGCTAACCATGTTATCATCATCAGGAGATGATTTAATCTGTTATTAAATCATCTCCTGATGATGCTATCATGGTTAGCGAAACGTGCGTCGAGCAGTTTAAAAAAAGTGATTTGGTGTTTAGTGGTAAATCTCTTCAAGTTCACATTTCTTATCTACAGTTTAAAGGTATGCCGTCCAAAAAGTCTAATAAATCATTATCTAAAAATTGCACATATTGATCTCCATTCAGTCTCTAGGAACTAGCCTCAAACTAGTGCCAATTTCGGATTGTCACCTTTGAAAACTAAACTACACCGATTTTGAATGTGATATTTTCAACCGTTTTTAAATTATCTCACTTTTTCGAAAATTTAGTGTCACTTCCAACACCCTGAATCTTTTTAGTAACTAACATTTGCCAAAACATTCATTGACTAAATCCTAAAGTTCTGGGATCCCCCCCCCACCCCTATAAAGACAATATCAAAATAAAAAGTAAACAATAAAGATAAAGCTGGGAAAGGTTAACAACGTTGCGAGTCATGTTCAAAAACGTATACGTGTCAAATGAATAGATCGTTCAAGAAAAACATAATTATAAACGAACATGAAAGTTTTCTTAATCAAGAACATAACACTAATTATGCCTCAGATCTGTTAAATGAAAATAATTGTTTTAAGAGTGATTTCAAAATAATACACATACAACATAAAAGTAGAACTACTAAACCGTCTAGAAAGTTAGAAATAAGCCGTTTAAAATATGCAAACCCTTCTGAATGACCCAAAATAGACCTGAACAAATCGCCTTTATTAAAAACTGTACAGGAAATAGTCTCTAGGTAGGTGTCCTAAAAATATATATTTTAGAGGGATTTACGAGGGTGAATCAATTATAAATCGGAATTGTTTTTTACATATTTATTATTTATAAAATAATACAAAAAAACTATTGATCATTTTTCAACATAGTCTCCTCCACGCTCTATACATTTTTCTCAGCGGTTCGGAAGCTTGTGAATTCCTTACTCATAGAAACTTTGAATTTGGGTGATCAGCTAATTATCAACAATTAACAGCACGAAGTCATCAACATCTTGATCGTTGTCGAATCGTACCCTTCCAAGTGCATGTTTCAAGAGCGCAAACAAAAAATAATCACAGGGTGACAAATCTGGGCTATATGGAGGGTGTTCGAGGGTTTCCCAATGCATATTCTCCAGTTTTTCCTTGGTCAAAACCACCGTGTGTGGCCTGGCGTTGTCATGGAGGAAGATGGGGACACTGCGGCTTCTGCTTCTGGTTACATGAACGGCACGTCGATCATGTAGAAAATCAATCAGCAAAACTCCTTTCCAGCCGAAAAAAAATGACCCCGAAAACCTTACCAGCTAAGACATGGATTTTGGCCTTTACAGGGCAGGTTTCGTTTTTCTTTCGCCATTCCTAACTGGCAATTTTTGATTTTGGAGTATAATGATACTCCATCGTTTCCTACGTTTCATCACATGTTAAGATACGCTTCAAAAAGTCTTTCCTTCCCGCCGAAATCGATTCAGTAGTATCTTATTTATTTGCAATTGGATGTTTTTTTTTAGCTTCGGTCAACAACTTCGAAACCAATCGGGCACAAATTGTATTGAAGCCAAGATGATTTCTGATGATTGTTTGAGCACTTCCAAAGCTAATATCCATGTGATTTCATGAATAGTGAGCCTTCGATAAGGTCGCGAACTGCACCAATGTTGTCAGCCATGACACTTGACCTGGGACATCGATTATTACTTACATTTACCACTGTTTCTCGTCCACTTGACCCAACCAAACATTTGGGTCTTAGACAGGGTATCGTCTGCATACTGAACCTTCAACCGAGTTAATATAGCGGATAATTTAACGTTTTCCTTGGTTAAAAACTTTATTACAACCCGTTGTGTAACGGACGGTGAAACCTGCGGCTCGCTCATGCCTGTACTGACAAAAGAACTGAGTGAAACATCTCACCGAGCGTTTCCCCCACTTCTAATACATTGCACCGCAATGACCTACACTGACAGCCCGCTCGTGATTGGCTGAGGAAAGCAATTGTAAAATTCCAGCTTATATTTGATTCGCCCTCGTATTTAAACCTATTTCAACGTGGAAAAAAAATATTTCTGACGAAGGTACAGTGCTAGTGACATACGTCAAACATACAAACGTACAATAAAGTGGATATTTTGATAAAAAAAAGTCCTATCATTAGTCTGCAGAACTAACACAATAAAAATAAATATGTTAAGGTGGTATTTTTGTTCAAATCTCAATGTCTTTTTTTTACAGTAACTTCTACATAAACTATGTGAAACATGTACAGTCTCAACTGTATCTGTTACATGCGATCTATATAGCAACACTCTCAAACACTTCTTTCCTGTTTGCTTTTCTGATTTTTTTTTTATTCGGGTGTCACTCAACCTTTCTCCGTACAACACTTAAGCCACAACACTCCGCAAACCACTTAAGAATTTCTCCGAAATGCAGGTGGTTGTTTTTCTAATGGGGGTCTTAAGTTCATTCTGGCTAGACAAATACTTCTTTCCATGTGCGGTATGGGTAAAAATATTGATTTTTTATTATTAGAAATTTTATTCTACAAGGTCCGGGACAAAAATAAAGGCCAGTGTTTTTTGTTTTAATTTAATTTTTGTTCCATATTATCCTTCTTATAAGCCTTCTTGTATTTAGTAACTTGGTTGCCGAAAAATGTACCTGATGAATTGATATTGATGAAAATTGTTACATCTGAAATGTTTGACAATAATGGTATTAAGAAGAGCTAAATAGATAGCACAATTTTGCCAAAAACCTTCATTGAAACGATTTATAATTGCAAATTAATAACACAGGTCGACATGATTTTTGTAACATTGATAAGAATGCTTTTTATGGGTTTCATTTAGGTAGTTATTAAAACACCTTTTCACAGAAATGGCCTAGCATGTTCCATTTTCAAGTACCTACTTCTCCTTTATATCATGGGCTATTTGAAATGATTTGTACCTGAATTTAGACTGGCCAATATAGGAATTACAAGAAGACCGTAGAGGGGGTAGTTCCACAGTATTCTACAAACCTTTAAGAGCAGTTTTATTGTTTTCTATAGTTTAGTTTGTTTCTGTCTCGTTTACATTACAGTCAAGTGCTTAAGTCAATTTTATATAAAATGTCAAGTTCTAGAGGTTAATTTTGCAAAAATTCAGCGGATACATCCACTTACTGTTTAAGTGGTTACGTAAATTTAGTGCAGTGGATGCATCGCAAGAAAAATTCTATGCCGTTTGCTGTTCCTATGGTGTGGAGAGAACTTACTGACCATGTAAATTATTGTTAGTTTTGTATCACTAAAACAGAAGGGATTTCAAAAAAAGTATCCAAATTTGCCTTCTGCACTTAGGCCAGTTCCTCATAGCCATGAACTACTGATAGCGCCTTTAAATCTGGACAACATGTTTCCCGGTTATTCTAATTATTCATCAAGATCATATCCACAAGTTCCTGAGAACATGAGTTGTGACCAAGCATTTAAAACAATAACCAGTAAACGAACCTCACTTAATAACTCAGAGTGAATTAAGTGATTTTGTATGTGACCTAGGATTGTCGAAACAAAAATCGGAAGTTTTTGGTTCCAGACTTCAGCAGTGGAACCTGTTGTGATGGTTTTATGAATGAGCTTAATGTGGAACATGTACCTTACGAGTGGCGTATTTTCATAAATTCGAAATACAACCTAAAAGCAGTCTTGGTTCATAATGGAAACAAAAACGCTTTGAAGTCCGTTTTTGTTGAACGACAATACACCATCTCACAGGACCAAAGCTGTTCGTGAATTTTTGGCGAAAAACAAGTCTCTGTGCTTCAGCTTCCTCCGTACTCGCCTGATTTATCTACGTATGAGTATTTCCTGTTCCGGGAATTCAAACTGGCCATGGAAGGAACGTTTTATGACAGCGATACACAAGTCCAAGAAGCCGAGACGAGGCTCATTGAAGTGATTCCGAAAATCTACTGACATAAAAATGCCAGCATTGGTTGAACGCACCCAGCGGTGTATTGATACAGAAGGGGTGTATTTTGAATAAATAATAAATACTATTTGGCAAAATAACTAATTTTTTTCATTACTTTAAAAAATGTCGTAATTTTTCCGACATACTGTGTATAATTTATATGAGCAGGCATTATTTTCTCAAACAAAATTTTTCTTCTCCACACGTGGGTAGAAACCATCTTCTAGTATGGGTTCTGAATTTTGATAAAGAGAAAGAGAACAACTTATTTTTTAAATAGGACATGTGAATTTCGCGGTGGATAACATTTTGTTCATGGTGCATTGGCGAGGATGTATTCGTTGCGAGGATGAATATGGTTGTAAACTATATGTACTTGACCATTTCAATAGTACAGTTAAAATATTATTAACGTACCAATGTCAAGGAGATTGGAGGAGCAAAACCAGCACACCATCTGATCGGGTCAAGAAAAAAATGTTTATGTACAGTAATTACAGTAGCGTTCCATTGGCTGAAGAACTTCAGTAATATGATACGTTCTGTATATGGAACCTTCAAACTAATAGAAAGGAAAAACAGAACGAAGTAGTTGGAGAAAAATTAACAAAAGCGAAAGATTAGCTATAATAGATAGTCAACATTGATGTTTCAAGGCCTAAACTAGCGATGAAATACAATAAAAATATGTCTGGGGCGGACAAGCTGGACGTCGTGCATTATGAGTTTCTCCAGTCTGGTTAAACGATCATTGCTGACCTTATTAGCAGCAACTAATTCGTATTAGTGAGGTTCTGAAGGAAAAAATGTCTTATTCTGGCTCGCTGGTAAAGGAAGAAGGGAAGTAATTTTGTTTCAAGACAACGCACGATCACATACAGCAAAAAGGATTCTGGAAACGATCACTTATTTGGGCTGAAGAATTCGATCGAACCCGACGTATTCTCCATACTAGGCTCCTTCGAGTTTTCATCTCCTTCGATTCCTGGAACATAGCCTAGGTCATAGGTTCTTGGACGCCTCATTAAAAACAAAAAAAGGCAAACAAATAAACTTTATAAATCAGGAATATTTTTAATTGAATGCGGGTCGTGTCCAAAAGTCTATGCTGGACAACTCTACTCTCTACTCTATTAGGCTCGATAAACATAAAAAAGTTATACTAAACAACAAACTAATTCTCACTATCCTAACCGCTTAAAGTTAGAAAATCATACTTTCAAAGATAATTTTAAAATGTTAGATACTAAAAATACATCCAAAAAATTAAATCTTCTAGGGAACCTAGAAATTAATAAAAGGAAAAATTCGGATAGTTTGCTAAATAACCAGGTAGATTTGAATGGTTCACCGTTATTAAACTTACATTTCCTTCGAAGACGCTGAAAAAATGGATTTACCTTACCCACTATCATCTTTTATGGTATTTTTTATGGAACAGTTTAGGTTGTTTCTGTTACTTAACATAGTTACTCCCATATCTTACTGTTAGTTTAACATAGTTTATATTTAAAAAAGGCACTGTGTGTCAAAACAATAGTTATACATAAAATTTTAAATATGGGGGAAATTTTAGATATTAATATTTGCTTATTTATTTAAAATGAATTTTTATCAAGTATCGGCTACCTCAGTTAAATTTATCATAGCCACTTCATGTCTCTTGAGGGAGAAAAAAAGCCTCAATAACTTTATCACATCAAAATCAATAAGTTTTTCTCAATCTGAAATTCTACAGTTGGCTGAAAATGGATGAGATTACTTCGAAGATTAAATTTGTATTCCTTTTCCTAAATGAATGTTAACGGTAGTCAAAAAAGGCTAGAAATTAACTTTAGAACCTAATATTTTAATAACAACTCTTTTCAGATGGCCCACCTGGAAATTATAAGAATGGGAAGTGTTCAGGGCACTATCTGCTTCTTTAGGAGTAAGGGCGGGCACTGAATCTGTGAACATCTAGTCCACAGAAACTTTAAAAGTTACTTCCTTTAAAAAGTGGTGTAAGGACAGATTGAGTTTTCAGTTCCAATGATGCAACAGTGATTTTATAGTCTTTATAAAGAGACTCCAATGTGTTTAAGATTCAATTTATTTTGACAAAGAAAAAATGTGTTAAAACAGAAAAAATGTATACAAAGCAGTTTATCATATCAAAATACTGTCTGGCAGTCACATTGGTGACAAGTAAATTAACAACAAATGAAAGTTAAGTATTCTTTATTTATTTGAAACGAAGTAAAAAATATAAACACAGCTCTAAACTTAAAATGAATGTGGAATAGGTACATTTTTGAACTAATCTATAAAGTATTTCTAATGACGCTCCTTTAAGTACTAAATTAAGCGAAATTGGATAATGATTATTAGTTTATTAACCATCGATCTATTATATAAAACATATATTATAGGATAATGCTAAGTCCATATATCACAGATGAGTAATATCTATGGTTTAAACATCGCACCGTTATTAGGAGAGTAATATTGAGATTTTCGACCAAAGCTAGATATTTCACATGATGATGGTAAGTACAAAAATGTTGATGTGTTTGTTTCAAATGCATTGCATTATTCTGCCATGAAGAATTATGGCAACTCGCTGTTGCTTGTTCGTAGTTACATACATTTGAATTCGGCATTTTATTCATCTTGATAGCAGTGTTACTGAAACTGCTGGCACCTAAAGGAGATTGATATGGAACATTGGTGATGGTGGTGGATTTACTTTCTTTTTTATAGACAGTGAGAGAGATTGCTTCGAAGATTAAGTTTGCATTATGTTTTTTCATAAATAATTATTAAAGGTAGCCAAAAAAGGTCGAAAACTAAGCCGATGGTCTAATATTTTAATAGCAACCCTTGTTATATGGCGTTTCTGAAAATTATGAGAATGGGAAATATTGTAAACGCTAAGGGCACTACTTGCACTACTTGCTCGTTTAGGAGTAAGGCTTGTTTTGCTGAATGTGCGGACACCTGGTTCACAGAAACTTTAAGTACACTTAAACTTTGAAGCAACAATGATTGATTGGCTTTATAAAGAGACTCGAATGTGTTTAAGATTCAATTTATGTAGACACAAAAAAAAACATGACTTAAAACAAAAAATAATGTATATAAAGCAGTTTATCATATCAAGATAGTGTCTGGTAGTCATATTGATATGAACAAGTAAATTAACAATAAAGGAAAGTTAAATATATTTTATTTATTGAAAACGCAGTAAAAAAATCGAATAGTTCTAAATATAAAATGAATGCGGTACAAGTACATTTTTAAACTAATCTATAAAGTATTTCTAATTAAGCTCCTTTAAGTGCAAAATTAAACAAATATTGAACAATGGTTATTAGTTTATTAACCAAAGATCTACTATATAAAACATAAATTATAGGATAATGCTAAGTCCATATATCACAGATGAGCTATATCTATGGTTTAAACATTGCACCGTTATTAGGATGGTAATATTGAGACTTTCGACCAAAGCGAGATATTTCACATGATGCCTGATAAGTGCAAAAATGTTGATTTGTTTTGCTTCGAATGCATTGCATTATTCTGCCATAAAGAATTATGACAACTCGCTGTTGCTTGTTCGTAGTTACATACATTTGAATTCGGCATTTTATTCATCTTCATTGCAGTGTCATTGAAACTGCTGGCACCTAAAGAGATCGATATGGAACATTAGTGATGGTGGCCGATTTACTTTCTTCTTTATAGAAAGTGAGAGAGATTGCTTCGAAGATTAAGTTTGCATTATTTTTTCATAAATAAATATTAAAGAGTAGCCAAAAAAGGGTGAAAATTAAGCCAAAGGTCTAATATTTTAATAGCAACTCTTGTTATATGGCCTTTGTGAAAATTATGAGAATGAGAAGTATTATAAACGCTAAGGGCACTACTTGCTCGTTTAGGAGTAAAGTTTGTGTTGGTGAATGTGTGGACACCTGGTTCACAGAAACTTTAAGCACACTTAAACTTTGAAGCAACAATGATTGATGGGGTTTATAAAGAGACTCGAATGTGTTTAAGATTCAGTTTATTTAGACACAGAAAAAAAAATGTCTTAAATCAAAAAATAATGTATACAAAGCAGTTTATCATATCAAGATACTGTCTGGTAGTCATATTGATATGAACAAGAAAATTAACAATAAAGGAAAGTTAAATATATTTTATTTATTGAAAACGCAGTAAAAAAATCTAATAGTTCTAAACATAAAATCAATGCGGTACAGGTACATTTTTAAACTAATCTATAAAGTATTTCTAATTAAGCTCCTTTAAGTGCAAAAATTAAACAAATATTGAATAATGGTTATTGGTTTATTAACCAAAGATCTACTAAATCAAACATAAATTATAGGATAATGCTAAGTCCATATATCATAGATGATCTATATCTATGGTTTAAACATTGCACCGTTATTAAGATGGTAATATTGAGACTTTCCTCCAAAGCGAGATATTTCACATGATGCCTGATAAGTACAAAAATGTTGATGTGTTTGTTTCAAATGCATTGCATTATTCTGCCATGAAGAATTATGGCAACTCGCTGTTGCTTGTTCGTAGTTACATACATTTGAATTCGGCATTTTATTCATCTTCATTGCAGTGTCATTGAAACTGCTGGCACCTATAGGAGATCGATATGGAACATTGGTGGTGGTGGCCGATTTACTTTCTTCTTTATAGAAAGTGAGAGAGATTGCTTCGAAGATTATGTTTGCATTATTTTTTCATAAATAAGTATTAAAGGGTAGCCAAAAAAGGTCGAAAATTAAGCCGAGGGTCTAATATTTTAATAGCAAACCTTGTTATATGGCGTTTCTGAAAATTATGAGAATGGGAAATATTGTAAACGCTAAGGGCACTACTTGCACTACTTGCTCGTTTAGGAGTAAGGGTTGTTTTGGTGAATGTGCGGACACCTGGTTCACAGAAACTTTAAGCACACTTAAACTTTGAAGCAACAATTATTGATGGGTTTTATAAATAGACTCGAATGTGTTTAAGATTCAATTTATGTAGACACAGAAAAAAACATGTCTTAAAACAAAAAATAATGTATATAAAGCAGTTTATCATATCAAGATAGTGTCTGGTAGTCATATTGATATGAACAAGTAAATTAACAATAAAGGAAAGTTAAATATATTTTATTTATTGAAAACGCAGTAAAAAAATCGAATAGTTCTAAATATAAAATGAATGCGGTACAAGTACATTTTTAAACTAATCTATAAAGTATTTCTAATTAAGCTCCTTTAAGTGCAAAATTAAACAAATATTGAACAATGGTTATTAGTTTATTAACCAAAGATCTACTATATAAAACATAAATTATAGGATAATGCTAAGTCCATATATCACAGATGAGCTATATCTATGGTTTAAACATTGCACCGTTATTAGGATGGTAATATTGAGACTTTCGACCAAAGCGAGATATTTCACATGATGCCTGATAAGTGCAAAAATGTTGATTTGTTTTGCTTCGAATGCATTGCATTATTCTGCCATGAAGAATTATGACTACTCGCTGTTGCTTGTTCGTAGTTACATACATTTGAATTCGGCATTTTATTCATCTTCATTGCAGTGTCATTGAAACTGCTGGCACCTAAAGGAGATCGATATGGAACATTGGTGGTGGTGGCCGATTTACTTTCTTCTTTATAGAAAGTGAGAGAGATTGTTTCGAAGATTAAGTTTGCATTATTTTTTCATAAATAAATATTAAAGGGTAGCCAAAAAAAGGTCGAAAATTAAGCCAAAGGTCTAATATTTTAATAGCAACTCTTGTTATATGGCCTTTGTGAAAATTTGTGAATGGGAATTATTATAAACGCTAAGGGCACTACTTGCTCTTTAGGAGTAAAGTTTGTGTTCGTGAATGTGTGGACACCTGGTTCACAGAAACTTTAAGCACACTTAAACTTTGAAGCAACAATGATTGATGGGGTTTATAAAGAGACTCGAATGTGTTTAAGATTCAATTTATTTAGACACAGAAAAAAACATGTCTTAAATCAAAAAATAATGTATACAAAGCAGTTTATCATATCAAGATACTGTCTGGTAGTCATATTGATATGAACAAGAAAATGAACAATAAAGGAAAGTTAAATATATTTTATTTATTGAAAACGCAGTAAAAAAATCTAATAGTTCTAAACATAAAATCAATGCGGTACAGGTACATTTTTAAACTAATCTATAAAGTATTTCTAATTAAGCTCCTTTAAGTGCAAAAATTAAACAAATATTGAATAATGGTTATTGGTTTATTAACCAAAGATCTACTAAATCAAACATAAATTATAGGATAATGCTAAGTCCATATATCACAGATGATCTATATCTATGGTTTAAACATTGCACCGTTATTAAGATGGTAATATTGAGACTTTCCTCCAAAGCGAGATATTTCACATGATGCCTGATAAGTGCAAAAATGTTGATTTGTTTGCTTCTAATGCATTGCATTATTCTGCCATGAAGAATTATGGCAACTCGCTGTTGCTTGTTCGTAGTTACATACATTTGAATTCGGCATTTTATTCATCTTCATTGCAGTGTCATTGAAACTGCTGGCACCTATAGGAGATCGATATGGAACATTGGTGGTGGTGGCCGATTTACTTTCTTCTTTATAGAAAGTGAGAGAGATTGCTTCGAAGATTATGTTTGCATTATTTTTTCAAAAAAGGTCGAAAATTAAGCCGAGGGTCTAATATTTTAATAGCAAACCTTGTTATATGGCCTTTCTAAAAATTATGCTCGTTTAGGAGTAAGGTTTGTTTTGGAAAATGTGCGGACACCAAGTTCACAGAAACTTTAAGCACACTTAAACTTTGAAGCAACAGTGATTTTATGGGCTTCATAAAGAGACTCGAATGTGTTTAATATTCAATTTATTTAGACACAGAAAAAAACATGTCTTAAAACAAAAAAAAATCTATACAAAGCAGTTTATCATATCAAAATACTGTCTGGCAGTCACATTGATATCAACAAGAAAATTAACAACAAAGGAAAGTTAAATATTCTTTATTTATTGAAAACGAAGTAAAAAAATGCAAATAAAATTTAATAGTTCTAAACATAAAATTAATGTGATACAGGTACATTTTTGAACTAATGTATAAAGTAATTCTAATTAAGCTCGTTTAAGTACTAAATTAAATAAGTATTATTAGATAATGGTTATTAGTTTTTAACCAATAATCTACTACATAAAACATAAATTATAGGATAATTCTAAGTCCATATATCACAGTTACATCTATGGTTTAAACATTGCACCATTATTAGGAGAGTAATATTGAAACTTTCGACCAAAGCGACATATTTCACATGCCTGATAAGTACAAAAATGTTGATGTGTTTGTTTCAAACGCATTGCATTATTTTGCCATGAAGAATTATAACAATTCGTTGTTGCTTGTCCGTAGTTACATAAATTTGAATTCGGTATTTGATTAATCTGCATTGCTGTGTCATTGGGACTGCTAGCGCCTAAAGGAGATCGATATGGAACATTAGTGATGTTGGCAGTTTTACCATCCATCACTTGTTGTGGCCAATATCTTTGGTGTTCTCTAGAAGTATACGGGGCCACCGGTAAATTCATCCTGCTTGCATCTCCTACGGGAAAAGATTCGTATCTACGCCTTTTATCTTCACCACTTTCGACTGGCTGAGGACCTGCCTGTTCGTATCTTTCCATTCCTTTTCTCTTTCCCCTCTGTGCATCAAAATATGGAGGTCTGTGCTGAAGTTCTGTATTTGAGGTCTTATTAGTGTATTGTCTTGGCTGGCCATAAAACGAGGAATCATTTCTTAATACATTTTGTTTTTGAATGTTTCTTGAGTAATGATAACAATTTTGACTATAAGTATTAGAGTTTTTATTGTATTTTGTTGTATGTATTGATGCGACCCTTTGTTCTCTTTCATAGTAAGTAGTGTTGGATGTAATAGTAGATGGATATGAATGATGTCTTAAATTTTGTAGATTTATAGGAGTAGTATTGTTTATAGTAATATTTGGAGGTGGTATTTGAAATGATAAAGACCTCTTGGGCTGTTGTACTACCTGAAGAGGAGTATTTGATTGTAAGTTGGAACGAACTAGTTCATTTTGCACAGGAACATCTGCTTTCGCTATGGCAATATTCGCATTACTAGAAGAGGACTGACAGGGCCCATCTGAAAAATTAGATGGCTGAATATCTAAACTGTGATTTTGGAGATAATTTTCTAATTCTGAAAACAAACTTTGAATACTGCTATTGACTACAGTCGATGAAGTGACTTCTACACTTTCACTTAATTGACGTGCAGATTGTGAAATTGCTACAGTACCAGTTATATCAGTTACAGGTGTTGGGATATACGACGAAATTACTGGCTGTGTTAACGATGGGGAATATGTTTCTGATGAAGTGAGTGTTTTTGTTATTATTTTTGGGGATATCTGTTCCCTTGAAAGTGGTGGACAAGGCAACATAGAATTCGTTTTTGGGTCAGGTGATGACTTAAGATGTTTTGGAATAGTCGATTCCGAATTTTGAGTTGCTACTTTTGGTTCTGATTGTAAATTTAAAGATGCATGAGTGTAATGGTTCTGTTTGACGAACAAAAGCTCTTTGTTAATTTCGACGGGAAAGTCCAAAGAATACGACGTTTCTTCAGGAAACAGTTTTCTAACATCGTTGAGATCTATCAGAGTCATTGAGTTGACAGAATGGAACTCTTTTCTGACTTTTTGCGTCATGCAGCAGAAACGTAAGTATCCTAATTGCCACGGGTCTGTCACCAGCAATGTTTGTTCATCTAAACGTTGACAATCACCATCGAAATAGAATAAAGGTAGCAACTGACTCCTCTCGCGCCAGATGAACGGTACTATGTTTTCACCGTTGATGGAGACGAAGCCAAAGAGCGAATTGACTTTCTGCTTGCCAAAAACTATTCCCTGCGCGGCTCTGAAAAAAAGCCACAGCTTTCGCACTTCATCCACCGGTATCATCGGATCACCTTCGCTAAACGCTTCTCCAGCTATTAAATTGGATCTGACGTTGATTTCATTGAACTTGGTAGCTTCTTCTGATGTCATAAAAACTTCGGAAAACGGTGCACATTCAAGAAACTGCAGACTGAATATTTTCAGTATACGTGGCATAACATTCCGTTTCACTAGAATGGAAGGGATATATTTTTCAGTGCTCCTGAGAATAAACACCAGTTGTAAATGTTCAATTTCCAGCTTGCCGAACTGTTCCGGTAAGTGGGTCAGTTGAGGACGGAGTTTGTCATCGTCGGTCACCATCTGAAAAAGTCAAAAATAAAATATAAATATATACCAACTACACATACTACTAAGGATTACATAAGTACTGCACAATAAACTAATGAGTCTCAGGTGAATTGTTAATCTTGGGAGAAGGCAAAAAGTCATAAGAGCTCAGGTCTGGTGAATGAGGCGTCTGCGGAGTCACAGACATATTTTTCTTGCGAAAAGCTCATTGACGGGATGGAGAAAGAATTCAGGCGTTCTTGATGTTTAGTTTCACACTAACGATCTTGTATAGAAGTCTTTCAAAAACCGTTCGGTAAAAAATGCTGATTTACATTTTGCAGTTGAAAACCTTCCTCTGCGAAGTTCATCTTCTATCGAATTTCGTTTTTTTTACTACGAGGGCTGTATGGCAAGTGCCTGACCTAGGCCAGATAGCGCTGCTAGTATTTAAAAAGTGATATTTTTCGTAAATATAACCTTTCAGTACAATACTGTCAAACTGTCTGTTGTTTTTGTACAACAATTGAAAAAATGTAATATCGAGCAGTGATAAAATACTTGTTATTGTAAAAGAAAACAAATGATGAGATTAAAACGGAGCTCAGCGAAGTTTATGGGGACTCTGCACCTTCGTTATCAACTATAAAATATTGGACAGCTGAATTCAAACGTGGCCGAACAAGCATTTTTGATGAAGGTCGTCCAAATGAGGTTACCACTTCACGAAAAAATCCACGATATCGTGATAAACAAGCTTCAGTGAGTGTGCGTGAGATTGCTGAGACTGCGGGCATCTCAATTGAATGGGTGAAGAATATTTTAACAACTCATTTGGATATGAAAAAGCTTTCCGCAAGAACGGCGATTACGTTGAAAAATAAAATAAATTTTACACATAAAAATATTTTTTCTTGTCAACGCCAGGTACTTATCATAGAATCCTCGTATTTTCGTAAGCATTCAAAGTATCTTCATAAAACACTAGAAAAATCTGGTTCACGGAAAAAATTGCTACCAGGTGTCGGTCTGTCACCTCACGAAAGGGGAAGCTAACAGTGTTGCCAGTTCGAATGCTACGCCACAGTCTCCATTATTTTATTTACACATCCAATAAGTTACCACCATGTATATCAAGAAGATTCACTACCAAATCACTCAACATCACTTATTCTTTTTGGTTTACATTTGGATACACTTTGTTTATGATAATGTGCACTAAAAGAACGCAGCTACCTTAGTATTGATACTTTGGGTTTCAAAACTAACGTCCGTTGAAGTTTTATTAAGAATTCTGTTTTAATATCTTGTTGTTCTCAACTTACTTTAAAAAAAAACTCTTATTTTTAATTTAAAATAACTTTTAACAATAAATTTTTTCGAACTTGAAGAAAAGTGTGAAACCAGTTTCGAAATAAATTTTACTACGGGTGGTCGTGTTTTCTAGTCTGTTGCGAAATAGCGAACTGGTTCGGACCGGGAAGGTATCGTCGTTAAGTAGTTCTTAGTCGGGCTGACTCAGGGTTTTAGGCAAGGGGAATATATTGCGTTGTTTATTGGAGGGCCATGGCAACAGCGTAATTTGCACGATTCCGCTGATGTGGTGTCTGGTTTCCTAGACTTGAGGTGCTGACTCGATATTTACTGAACTGAAAATGGCGTTGTTGCAATGTAATGGGTTGTTCCATAAGTTCCCGGTATTTTTATAATTCGTTTGTTTTTCCTCCATTTTTATTTTATTGGGCCAGGTGAATACATTCTTTGTAAAAAGTACCCGGAATTGTTAACAGGTTTTTCGGTTGATAATGTCGATTTGGCAGGAGATGGCGTTACTAAAACATTTGTTGTATAAACTAAAACGCACTCGCTCGCGCTCTGCTTTTGAAAAGATGGCACTGCAGAGCGCTGACCTCAAACCTAAACTGTGGGTCCGATACGTCGACGACATTTTTGTCATCTGGTCCTTTGGTAAAAACAAACTTGCCAAATTTCACAGCCATTTAAATTCCGTCCACCAAAAAATACAGTTCACTGTAAAAATTGAAGAAGACAAAAAACCCCCCTTCCTAGATATCCTAATAAATGTCAAATGTCAAATGTCGTCTCAAGATGGACGCTTACAACACACAGTTTACCGGAAACCAACCCACACGAACAAATACCTGAATGCAAGGTCCCATCACCATCCAGCACAACTTCAAGGGGTTGTCAACACCTTGATTTCTCGGTTTCTCCGACTATCCGACGACCTCAACCGAGAAAAAGAACTCAAAACAATCACCGACGCTCTAAAGCAGAACGGCTACTCAGGGGATAACATAAAGAAGACTATTAATCATCAAAACAACCAACAGAAGCCAAATGAATATGAAAATAGGCCCGTAACAGTTCTGCCATACGCCGTCACAGACCGCATTGGACGACTGCTTCGACGACATAATATATCAGCGGCATACAAGCCACATAAAACAATAAAATCAGCCATTAGAAGTCCCAAAGATCACATCATTCTAGAAAATCCGGGCGTATACAGCATATCGTGCGGGACTTATAACATGGCATACGTCGGACAAACCAACAGAAGAATATCAGCCCGGCTCGAAGAACACAAATTGGCGGTTAGAAATAAACAAACCACATCGGCTCTGTTCCAACACCATCTACAAACAGGACACAAAATCGACTTCGACAGTTGCCGACAAATTGCAAATATCCCTAACTACAAAATAAGAACTACACGAGAAACAATAGAAATAGAAAAAAGCGGACGCCCAAACAGAAGAGATGATGCCCTCAATCTGCCAGACACGTGGAAACCAATAATTAACCGACAGATCGAAGCTCACCGGCTGCAGTTGGGAGAGCAACTGACTACCACTGTGACACCCCAAACATCGACGGAGGGGGCGGAGCCAACACCAGAACCAATAAGAAGTACGCACCATCACAATCTGCGACCTAGAAGAATATAAATATTAAGAGACAGTGTCCATAGCTTTCAGAAGAGAAATAAAGTGAGGTTATATCTCGAAAAACGTGGTAAAGTTGCACAACTTCGACTGTGTAAAGAGAAGAACATCAATCTCGGAACATCAACAACCAAACCCAATGGAGTTATGGTCAGACCACCAACTTCAGATGACTACAGAGCACTCGCCAGTTTACTCGACGAACGACAATACAAGTATCACTCGTTCTGCACTCCCGATGAACGCAATTTACGCGTTATCATCAGGGGTTTAGTAGAAGCGAATTCCGGCAGCTACAGTAAGGGAAGAATTGCTCGGCTTGGGTTACCATCCGATCCACGTCGAACGATGGCAGACCAGCAAAGGAACGCCGATGGCTTTGATACAAGTAGTCATCCCTAAGGAGGAGAGGGAAATATTCGAGTTGAAGACACTGTTCGATCAAGAAATAACAGTCCAAGGACAAAAATCAAATGGCCGAATTCTGCAGTGCTATAACTGCCAACAGTTCGGTCATTCTGCGAAGAAATGCCACGCAGATCCAGCGTGCGTCAAGTGTGCCGAACGACATCCATCCAGGGAATGTAAGAAGGATAAGAAGAGTCCAGCCACCTGCAGCAACTGTAGAGGCTCGCACACTGCATGCTTCCAGGGCTGTCCGGCCAGACCAACCAGCAACCAGCAACCAGGCAGCGAGAAGATCAGCTAACATAACCAAAAGGGCCTTTTCAGGTCCGCCCGTCAATAAAGTTACTCCCCCACCAACCTTCGTGTGGGGGTCTCAACGGAACACGGTTCCAGCCACCCTGCCCGCTCCACAAGCGAATAATCCCTTCTCCGAGCTTGTGGGGCAACTAATGGGACAACTGGTTAGCCAATTTCAGGCCCAGATGTCCACCGCCCTCCAAACGCTCCTTGGAGGGCAGCAAAACTAATTCCGTGATCGTCCTAAATCTCAGGCAGCAGGCCCATGGGACCCGAACTTCTCGGGTTTTTCCAGCATGCATAAGACCCTATCAGAAACCGCCATCAAAGTCCCTATGTCCCGTCTTCAGATGGCGGACTGACGGCTCCCGCTGGCCGTCAGCCCGGCATTTGGCCGCGGACTCATTCACATTCCGATGAAGACGAAAAGTCTAAATTTCAAATTAACCTCCACGAAGTTCCCCTGGACTTCGGGAAAAACAATAATCTTAGGTCAAACTTACCCTTTTCAGTGGGTAAGTTTGATATCACAAGGGGTAGATAGAACCCCAAAAAAAGGGATAAAGTCAGTACCCGTTTCGGGATAAATAATTCGAACAAGGGTAAGGGCCTCTTCGGCCAACCCGAAAACCAGGGTGAGAAAGCGGTGCGGTGCGGTCCACAGCTTTCAGTCTGCAGACAAGCATCGAGAATGCCAAGTGTGACCTTGGCGAAACGTCTGCACATTCCCAACAAACGGGACACAAACAATGCCTTAACCGATTTTCCTCAATTTGGATTCATTTAAAAGGCAATTGCTGGGACAATCAGATAATCTGGGAGATAAATTATTTAGTTTATAAATGAAACCGCGAGGTGGCGTTACATTCAACAATAGTTTTTTTGAAGTTTTGTTCAGTTTTTTCAAATGGAATGGTACAGCTTTTACTACATGTCAAGAAAAGTAATTTAAAGAGGAATCGTTCAGTGAAAACCCGAAATCGATATCTCTGACATGTCAAGAGATATTTCGATTTTTCTCAAAAATGATTTTTAAAAATGTTTAGCTCGTCACGCCCTCTTGCGGTCGTTTTAGAAGCTTAAAAATATTTTTGGTGAATTTCTTATGATCATTTTTAGTACAATTTTTTTTCCCCAAAGCTGTGGAATAAATAGTTTTCAAGATACGGCCGCGATCCATCCTTAATGGGACACCTGGTATATATATATATATATATATATATATATATATATATATATATATATATATATATATATATATATATATATATATACATATATATATATATATATATATATATATATATATATATATATATATATATATATATATATATATATATATATATAAATAGTAGAGCTAGCGGGATCCTGTGATACTTTCAAGGTCAAATGTTGAAGATGGCATGTTCCATCCTCACCGACCATCCTTTGGCCAACGTTGACAAGCCGCGGCAAGGTCATTGGTGAAGAAGTGACATATTACATTCTTTGGTAGCATTCTGGTAACCAATTTAATATCTTTATATTTTCTTACATTTTCCATAGTTTTGCCAAATACTGAATTATTCATTAGTTTGTAGAAATTTTTCTCAAAATCATTTTTGCTCTGTATTCTGATTTCGGTATTTAATTCAATATAATTTTTCATCCAAAGTGACTGTTTAAATTTAAGAATTCTATATATTTTTTCAATTTTTAATCCAAAAGCTATATCTTGTTCTTTATCTTTGCTCGTTATCTTTTTTATCAAATAAGGTGGCTAATAATTTTGGAACTTTTGTATAAGAAATTGGTGGGATCATATGTTCAGGACAAAGGGGTAAATCTTTGTGTAGATGATGTAAATTTTTAGAATAATGTAAATCAACTTCTAAAATATATTTTATTTATATTTAATTATTATCATCGGAAATGTTTAGGACATCAACGGAATAAATGTCTGTTAGCCATTCGAATCCACTACTAGGTAAAGGTAAGCAAGCAAGCTGGATCCACATCAGTACAAATTAGCGTTATGCGGGCTGTATGTGTTGTATGTTGTGTGCCTGCGCGCAATGAACATGCTCTAATACACAAAATCACACACAAATATTATCGCCGAACAGCACGCACACGCACCATCTGTTGTCCACCAGATAATTCAAACAAATTGTTCCAGTAAATTCAATACACAAGCAAAATTTTATTGGTGTGGACCCAGCTTTAGACATCAACGGAATAAATGTCTGTTACCCATTCAAATCCACTACTAGGTAAAGGTAAGCACATACTAGTGCCATAAAGGTTATTAATATTAAAATACATCAGAAAGGATGAAGGTTCGGGCAGATTAAAATATCTTTCCCCCATGTATTTATTGTTTGCTTTTCCATATCGATTTGGACATTGTGACAAACCACCTCAAATTCCTCTTTCTATAAATAAAATCATATCCATATCAGTCAATAATTCCAATTCAATTTCACTGATTTTTAACATGCTATCAAATGCCAAACCGGGTGCTGTGTAATAGTGAAAACTATTCAATTGATAAGCGTCCAAACAGGACTTTCTAAAATTTTCGAAAAAATCATTTAAAAATAAAACATCAGTTTTTAAATATAATTCTGTATACTGTTCTTAATTTCGAATTTCGAATTTTTCCCAAACCTTACATGCATGCTCATATTCCTCTCTGCTAATGTCGCAATTATGGTAATTTTGTCTCTTTTAATTTTTCCCAACAATCAAGATATTCATAAGGAAAAATTCCTTTTCGTCGTAATAATTCAAATTCCTCTTCTGTCTTACAATGTTTTTGAGTGATAACTTTTTGATTCTTATCTAAATACGAAGCTAATTTATCTAAATTGTTCGCCATAAAACGGTATGAATCTAAAAATCTAAAATGAACTTTTGTATTCGCAATATACTTGGAAAATGAAATATATTTTTCTTTATTAACAGGTAGTAGAGTAATGTTTCCATTAATTTCTGTAATAAGGGCTTTAATAATGAAATGGCTATCGTATGATAGATTGTGAAAAATTATAGGTATGAAGTGTTTCATACATACATGTGAAGGTATGATCTTTATAATTGATATTATAGGGTTTATCATGAGTAATTCCCCGAAAATTACCTGTTAAATGACAATGGTCTCTTACTTTTCTATCTAACAAATGAAATGGTTCACAAATGTGACAAAATTATCAAGTTTTAAAATGATCTTCTTGTTCCTTTGGTATTTTTTTTTATTGCAAGTAGATTAAAGAAAATTTTATTTATTTCTATCGCAATATTTTCCAGTTGTCTGACAAACCATGAAATACAATTTTTATCCGTGTATAAATCAAATCTGGAAAGAGAATCATCATATGAACATTTTAAAAAATATGCGATGCTAAATGGTTCATGTTTTTGATATTTTAAAGTTTTATTAACAACATCATTTGAATTCTGATATTTTTCTAATATACATTCCAAATCGGCATAAATAACAAAGGGAGCTTTTTCTTTATTTTAAAATTAGAAAATTTTAAAATTTTCTTGTTTTCATCCGGCAGAGTAATTTCAGTTTTATTCATGTTTTTGCAATCAATTACATGGGTTTTTAATTTTTCCATCGATAAAAAATATTTAAACGTCACTCGCATAACCATTTTTTATTCTTTATATTTCCAATTTGCTTGCATAATAATTTTGATAAATCCTTGATTAAAACAAAATGGTAAATTTGTCTAGATATAGTATTTTGTACCGAATCATCAATATTATCATCATCATCACTATTTTCACATTTTTGACAATGTAGGTAACATTCACAAATTAATGTGAGGCGAATGATTTTGTTTACTAAGAGCCAGTGGTACTATTTCCCTTTTTTCTATAATAGAAACATTTATCGATAAATGGTTCACTATTTCAAATTTCTGAATATTTTTTAAAGTAATTGGAAAATCGATATCATTATAATGTAAAACCTCATATGGTGGAGGATAAGACGACAGATATAGAACAGCAACAACATCATAGGGAAAACAATATTCATAATAATTTTTTATATTAAAAACAGACTTCGTATTTTTGACAAATGAACGTAACTCAAGAAATGTTAAAATACCTCCGTTTATAGGTTTATGATCATTGATTTTCACTTTTAACTGCAAAATTTTATAAAATGCTTAACCGGAATCTCTTTCTTGAAATTCTTCTAGTTTGGTTAAATACGATCTTTAACATGCTTTTTATACCAATCTTTTAAATTTGTTTGATAGTCAATTGGATAATTCCTTGTTAAAAAGTGTTTAATTTCAGTCTCGCCTGATTGAGGTTTTACAAAATTTCCGAAAAATATGACATTAAAAATATGACATAGAGAGAATATTTTAACGCCTCTATAATTTTAATAGCAAAACTTCGGAAAGCTTTATTAAAGAATATATTGGGATCTTTAATTTTTATATTTATTATGGATCCAGTCTTTATGCGATTACTAAAACATGGGTCAATATCTTACCATATTAGAGAACGTTTTTTACCTCTACAACTTTGATTTTTTTTAAATTGTGTTTTAATTTTTGCGTTACAGTATTTTAAAAGAGGATTCTAAAGCGGATTCTAATTTGTTGTAATTTTTTATATTTTCGTTTTTTTTTAAATTTTCTTAACAACCTAAAATAAATATTTAAAAATTTAATCCATTTACAAAAAATCTTCTTTTGTTCTAATTAACTTATCAACACGTTCAATCTTTTTTACACTTTGTTGCACAGTTCTGTCTATGGTTTCTTTATTATTTGACATTATACATATAAAGTATTTTATAGTGATTCTTAATTTTATTCCAGAAATGCAGGAACTTAAAATATAAACAAACGAACTCGATGCTGCTGCAATTATCATTATTAATGCATAAGGGGAGCTGTTATTTTATTACAAAATAAGCACAACAGCAGAACAGTTATGAGTACAATAACATAAGATATAATTTTTATGCTACTCCTGTTTGTATTATTAAATAAAAATTGAAATTAGTATTTCATTGCATTTTATTTCGAAATATCAACAAGGAAGACGACGGAAATGACCTTAATTTATGTGGTAATAGCAGTAGTTGCAATTAATTTTAAATAATGCATAGGATCGGCACAAATTTTTATATTTCAATATGTTATAAAGATATATTTTTTTACTATTAGAATTACATTTTATTACGCAGCAAAGAATTAGAATTGTTAATCAGCCTAAAATTGAAGAGTAAAATCAGCAACAACAACAACAATATTGTGAGCCAAAAACCCACAAAAAGATAAAAGTTTTGCAAGACATAACATTACCGTCAACATCATCGTCGTTGCCATCGTCAATCCTCGAAACATTGCTGAAAGACATTGAACAAGCACTAGGCACAATACCACGACCACCTCTATCAAAAAGAATGAGAAAAATTCAAATCCCAACCGAACCACCTGTTATTAGGGATGATGATCATTTTGAGGAATCTCATCGCTAATATTTAAGGACGAAGGATTGATGCAGATAAATTCAGTGCTTATTTGCGGTGTTACCACAACAGCAACAACAAGAAAGAATAAGTACTAATGAAAAAAAAATGGCCACAATACCGTCAATTTTAATATTCCAAACTTTAAATAAAAGTAAATTTCCAATTAATATGGTTTATGTTGTCGTGAAACAGTTATTTAGGTAAGTTTTTGATTTTTATTTATCTGTTTATTTATTTTTTATTTATTTCTCTATTTGTTACAGATATGGAGTGAAAGATATATCAATTAAAAAAGGAAACGTTTTTGTCTCGTTATCGTACACACCAAAAGATTTTACATTATGGAAAAAAATTGGTAATTTGCCTTTAAATTATGTAAGAATGCAAGTTGACAATGAAGAAGAATTTGAATTGTTGGAAAAAGCGGTTCAAAAATACCGCTTTAACATAAATGACGATGATGGCTTTATTAAAAATCAGCCTAAAATTGAAGAGCAAAATCAACAACAACAACAACAATATTGTGAGCAAAAAATCCACAAAAAGATAAAAGTTTTGCAAGACATAACATTACCGTCAACATCATCGTCGTTGCCATCGTCAATCCTCGAAACATTGCTGAAAGACATTGAACAGGCACTAACAACATCACCACCACCATCACCACTATCAAAAAGAAAGAGAAAAATTCAAATTCCAACCGAACCACCTTTTATTATGGATGATGAACATTTTGAGGAATCTCAGAGATTTTTTTAATAAATAATTATTAAAATTACTTTATTGCCTTTTATTTCAACAAAACTATTTATTTTTGCATTACTATCCTAAGATTAGTCAAATTGTTATTATTTTAAATGTAAATAAAATGGAAAACGTGTCAAGACTTGTTTTTTTATAAAAACTCATATTTAAGCTTCACCCATTAAACTTAGTAGATACAAAACAGATTCAATGTATGCATAACATTTATAGCAATAAGTGGTTTAGTAAAAGTTTGTGATTTTTTTTTCTTAGAAATGTGAATGGCGGGGATTCGTGAATTTGAAATAGTGGATCTCGAAACTGGAATAATTAATTTATATGAATATTTTCGAAATCTAAAATTTGATGCAGATGATCATAAAGCCGTATATGATATGGGAAAACTTCATTCCATGGAGGAGTGTCGCAATTACGTTGAAAAGTATAAAAAGGCAATGGAAGCATGTGAAACTTATATAAAAAACCATGACTTAGATTATTTTATTAACGTTATATCATTGTGAGGTTTACAACATTTCCTAGAACGAATACGTGATTTTTTGTCTGAAGAAGCTCGTATACGTTTATTTCCTAATGATAATTCTGAAGGATTGTAATAATTGTATAAAAGTAATTACTAAATAAACTGGAAATTTCAAAAATTATTATCGTTTTTTCTTATTTACTTTGTTTACCCAATTTAATCTAACTGTTGAAAAGAAAACACACTTTTAAAACATATATCATTTTATTGGATATAAAAAGTGATTATACAGATCAAATACATTTGCTAGTGCACAAATACATGGAGATTTTTTATAATAAAAACAACAAAGTTCTCAAATTATTGATTGATTTGTCCGTTACTTTGTGATAGTTCATTTTTTAAAAAGGAACAAAACAATTTTTTACTTTGTTATCTACCACTTTTATGTTTAAACAAAATTTGCACAAAAGCAATGGGTTCCCCACTAAGCCCTTTATTATCACAACTGTTTATGTCAAACTTGGAACATCATTTTTTAAAAACGGATAAAGCAAAAAAAAAGCATTTACATAGTATCCATCCAAAAATAAAATTTACACTAGAAAAAGAACAAAATCAAACCATAAATTTTCTGGACCTTTCAATATCCAAACAAAATAATAAACTAGAATTTATATATATATATATATATATATATATATATATATATATATATATATATATATATATATAGAAAACCCACATACTCAGATATAACAATTACAAAACAATCAATCCACCCCATTACACATAAATATGCTGCATATAAGTCTATAATCCACCGAGCTTTCATAATTCCACTATTTGAAAATAATAGAAAAATAGAACTGCAAAAAATAAAACTAATAGCACAAACGAACGGTTTCAAAAAAAAATTAATTAGATACTTATTAAATAAAAAACGGAAACAATTACTAATTCATCAAGTAGATCCCAAAGTAAAACAAACAAATTATAAAAAGTACTGTAAAATTTCATATTTCGGTCCAATTTCAGAACAAATAGCTCGCTGTTTGAGGAAACATAATTTGCAAATAGCGTTTAAAACCGCCCAGTCAGTCAGAAAATTAATTTTTAATGCCAAAAGTAAAGATCAAAAATACAAAATCTGCAGTTGATACAATGCAAAACAAAAAAAATACAATGCAAAAAATACAAAATCTATGTTGAATGCAGTAGCTATTATGTGGGACAAACCGGCCAAAATTTTCAGACCAGATTCAAAGAACATAAATCTGCGTACATATTAAAGAAACAATACTCTAATTTTGCGAACCATTTCATAGATACCGGACATATATTTCCCAAGATTACACATTTGAAAATTTTACATATAGCGCCCAAAAGCAAAAAATTAAACATTTTAGAAGCTATTGAAATTTATAAATATAATAAAGATCCGTCTAGACAGCTATTAAACGATCAGACGGATCTCGCGAAATTCCCCACTGTTTAAAATATTGTAAAAAATTAACCCCGATAAAAGCATAAAATTAGGTATATAGAATAGATAGACAGCTGTAAAATCTTAGTTTTAAAGTAGGGTTTGAGAATGTAAAATCGTTTTACGAAACTATAGTCACACAAATTTTGTTTAAAAATAAAAGTGATAGATAACAAAGTCAAAAATTGTTTTATTCCTTTTTAACAAGGTTCTCGCTCTTTTATATTTAATTTTATTTCTTCTAATTGAATTATAGGTTTCATCGAATATTCTTTTATAAAATCTGCTTTTTCTTTACCTTTTACGTAAACCTCATCAACTTTTGCTGTTAGATTTTTGACAATATCACCAACTTTATGAGCCGAGGTAAAGCCTTCTTCCCACTTAAGACCATGGTGATTATTCATCAGCCAAATTGCTTGCCTTGCAAAATCGGATGACAGTCGATCCATTGGAAAAGGAGTTTTAAAAATATAATGAAGCGTCCTGGATCCATCGTACGCTGCTAATTCTTTTGGCACAAACTTATTATTTGCAATTTTAAAACCTTGCACCTCCAAAATAAGTTTCATCTTCAAATGATAACGATTAAAAATGCTGGTATTATAATTAGAACGGTGTTTAATGATATTTCATATGCAAGCAGTCTATATAGGAAGAAGATAACAGAGCTGGGGGGAATTTATGTGAATAATTAAAATAAAAATTCCGTTCCATTCTGTTCCATGAAGGTTATTTAAGCAAATAAAAAAAATAATTTATACAATGAGAAAAAAAACTTAAACGACTACATCAAGAATAATTTACAACTGTTTAACAATTTTTGTAAGAGGATTATAACTGAAAAGTTTATCGTGCAAAATAAGACAATATCCGCTGTATCTTTGTCTAGGTTATTTTTTCAATTCAAATTCAACTTTCATAACCACTCCATCTTGAAGAGAATCTTTTTGATGTAAACAATTAATACAAACAATTGGAGCTTTTTCCTTAAATTTTACAGGATCGAGGATAGGCTGTTCTGATTCTCCACCATAATATGAAGGTTGAAATTAAGAATCATTTCATACAATGTTACGAATTTGTTACTTTCAATGTCTAAATTCAAATCATTGTAAGGATATCTCAGTTTAAGAATACTTCTATATTCCTGAGGCCGATGTCATCAAACTCACTCATATCGTTTGTTTTGCTATCTCTTCTTGACGCTTCAAATACTACAATTACATGTCTAGGAGTTTCAACTTTAGACGATGTTTTGACTGACCAATTATGCCGATCCGTTTTTAAAAGTTCAGGATATTCTACTAATTCCCAACTTCTAAATGCGATGGCGATGTAGGTTTTTTTTATTAATTATTTTGGTTAGTGATAATACTTGAGGAATTCTAACGGAGATGTGTGGTGTTTTCCAAGTAATTTTATCAAGGGTCACTTTTGGAATATCTGAAGGATCTGTAGTTCTAATTGCATTGAAATCTGTAGTATCTTTAATTATAACAAGTTCTTGTTTACAATTCAATAGTATTCATTAATTATTACATTAATTAGAGATTAGAGATTTTTCATTAGTTATTACACTTTTTTCTAAAGAAAAACATTCTGCATTTTTTATTTTTTTACATTCATTTGTATTATATGAAAGATATGCCTTTAACCTTGACGTTAAACCAACGTCTCTAACTGAATCTATTGTTACACCGTTCAATTTATATCTAATTTCTCGAAAAAGGAAAGCTATACCATTGTTGATAAAAAAACTTGTTTTCGAAATACTCCCATCTGCTTTTGTTAGTTTACCTTCAATGTAAAGAAAACTTTCACAAGGAAGTGTATATGTATCGATATCGGACAGGGGAATAACAATTTCGTCATTATTTCCCAATTTTGTTGGTAGATATGGTTTATATGAATGAATTTCTGAATGCACTATAGAATCATCCATAAAGATCTTCTGGCTAACATTTAAAATATCCATATTAGACCAGGACTTTGAGACTAATTGATTTCAGAAAATTCTTGTTGGCAGTTGTTAACCTTCGAACGCTTTTCTTTGAACTAAATCCTTTCTTCTCTCGTATACTCATATTATAAAGATTTCTTGTTGTATTCTTATTATATAATATTACCATATTTTAACAATTTTTTTACATGCAGTCGTAATGTAACGGTTTCTTTTCGAAAATTAACTAGGTTTAAATTTTGGTCCACTATTTTAATTGTAATTTAATCAATTACTTTGACTGTTACAGAAAAATACACACCCTTTTTTGTATGGACCCAGATAAAGTCCTTTTCCAATTGATATTTGCTCTATCATTTTATCGTGTCTTTTCTGTTCCTCTAATCTATTTCTAGCGTTTTTTGCTGCATTAACGGCCTGAGCAATCCCCGCTGCACCACCACTTAAAGCCCCCAAAGCGGATAAACCGGCAAATATAGGAATTAAGGGTAACACTTCACCACGTTTTGGGTATAGGCAGAATTCGAGAATGAGGTTTCTGTATTAACACATTTCCTTGTTTAATTGATGATAATGAGTCTTCTACTTCATTTGATCCACTCGTCAGAGGTGTTGTTGATTCAGCGATAAAAGGAAAAAGAGATACGGATCATACACATGGATTTGTGCATGATATTAATATGGAAAAATGGAAAATCGGAAACAGTCCCGTAGATTTTCAAGTACAAGGAAACTCCAGGATTGTATGAACACTTATTTTTTAAAGATCCAAAAGGGTATAATGTAAATGATTTTGAGAATTATATGGATATATTAAAATGAACGAGTGCCTATAGAAGAATTTATGACTGTAATAATCAAATTTAAGGCAGCAATGACCTCAAGTATTTAGCTATAATTAAACCATATTTAAAACAAAAGGGGATTATCAAAGAAAGAACATCTAGTGAACCAAGTATATCAAAAGTGGCCAAGCTTCCTTAAAGACCAAGAATAAGATTTCAATCTTCAAAAAAGGGGGGAGGAGGGGGAGTGGATATGTTAAATTTATCTAAAAAGAAAATAGATTATGTATATTATGACAATATTAATGAATTAGTAGAACGACTAAAGTTGTTAGTTTCTTCGCAGATGCCTGGTCATACAGGTCATAATAAAGAAATAGTATCAATGCTGGAAGAACTTCGAGAAGCAAAAATAATTAAATAAAAAATTTGTCGTTTAATTTAATTTATTACTTTAGACTTCCTTCTAAGCAATGTCTATTGATAAATTTGGCTCCCACATTCTGAAACTTGAAGAGATAAAAATAATATTATTCTTATCCTCTAAGTTCAGTTCAAGAAAAACCTTTCATCGGTATAAGATTTATCCAAGGTATGTCTTCTTCTTGTTCCGACATATTCAGTGTTCTAGTTTAAACCAAAGATATATTACAATGTCCCGCTGAGGGACTTAAAATTTTCCAATTGAATTTTTGCAACATTATTTGGATGGCATTACTTTATTAAATACTTGAAGAAAATTATCCACCGAATTCAAACAAAATTTCGTCTTACAAACCAAATTACCCTGCTTTGTTCACTATAACAGTCCTGAAATGCAAACGCATTTTGATAGGCTCCCACCATCTCAGTTACAAAGTTTTTTTTGTATAAATGCTATTGAGAATTTCATTTAATTAAAAACATATTGATATTAAGTCCAACGTTTGTAGTGTTTGCAACCGTTGTTCAAAATATTTTCTACATACAGAAACCACCAGAAGTTCAGGATGCTAATATTCAGTTAGAAAGTGAAAATTATTCAACCAATGGTACTTGGATAAAATTATTTTATAATCTAACACACAATGGCAGAATCCCTGTTTTCCAAACATCAATTCTATTGTATAACCAAAACCAACAGCACTATCAATATAGAATTCAGCTTCAATTTTACAACAAAAGTTGGTTAGAAAGTTATGAATAGAGAACCATAGCGATAGGTAAACAAAATCCTCAATTTGCATCAAAGGAAATTAATTATTATAATTCACCCAAACAACAATTATTTTTGGAATATAATTTTAATTATACTAATATCGTAGTTATATTTATAGTAAAAATATGTGTTTATTTTTTAGCAAAATTATTGTACCATTTTCTTAAAGAAAAACAATATAAAATTGTCCGTAATACTACATGTAAATTAAAATTATTAATAGTTATGAAAACGTCTTTTGTTATTAAGAGATATATCCGATAAATTATTCATCCGAAACATTTATTTATTTATCTAGATAATTACTCGTTTTATGTAAAAAAACATATTGCGAATTGACCTTGAGTCGAGGCAAAAAAAAACTTAGTGTGATTCACCTTTAGACTTACTGGTTTTATGCAGAAACCGTAATGTGATTGACCTTGCCAAGGCAAGGCAAAACTAATTTACATATCACATAAGTTTAGCAGCGGTAAAAGAAGTGACGTAAAACATCAATGACATTGCCACGGCTTGTGAGCGATGATCGAAAAGAATGTAATACGTCAGTTCTTCACTAATGACCTTGAAAGTGTCACAGGATCCCGCTTTTATATATATATATATATATATATATATATATATATATATATATATATATATATATATATATATATATATATATATATATATATAGTTTTTTGACTTCTTTCGACTGCGTCCAACGAGACAACAGTAGTCAGAAGTTATACACCCCCGACCGTTCTGTTCCAGAATCTCATGTGGAACGCGCAACAACCTGCGTCTCCGCCATAATGAGCAATGGTTAGTTGCTTGATCGGGAGGAAGCCCCACCCATCCCTTACATTGGAGGGCACATGTTTTGTCTGTTGGTGGCTAGACTCATCAGGGTACCGACATATGCTCTCTCGCCAAGAAAGAGAGTCCCTCTCCATAATCAAACAACTCATATTTTCGCCGACTTCTCGTTGGTTGGCTTATACAGGGAGTTATACACCTCCGACCGTTGGGTTCCACAATCTCATGTGGAACGCACAACAACCTACGTCTCCGCCATAATGAGCCTAACGGTCGGGGGTGTATAACTCCTGATTACTGTTGTCTCATTGGACGAAGTCCAAAGAAGTTAAAAAACTCGTAGAGGGACTCCCTATTCTTGGCGAGAGAGCATATGTCGGTACCCTGATGAGTCTAACCACCAACAGACAAAACATGCGCCCTCCAATGTAGGGGACGGGTGGGGCTTCCTCCCGATCAAGCAACTAACCATTGCTTATATATATAACAAGTTTTATAACAAAACTATTTTTATTTTTTTCCTTATAATTAAAAAGTTATATCGAATTAGAAATACATTTTTATTCGATAAAGTCTATTCATCGAAGAAAGACAGTCAACATAAACAATGTCCAACGCATGACGTTATTTTAGCCAGCCATGAACGCATAGACTATGAACGCATTTTAGCCAGAAACGTTGAGCGCCCCTGCTATTGGCGGAAATCGGTCGAGCCGATTTAAACCACCAATGAAAACCCAGATGATAGGCAGGTTGCCGTTCGACAGAAATGCATGGTTGGCCGTAGTAACTCATACATTGCCCCGAGTTTTTTCATTTAATGAACGGCATTCGATTTATTAATAATTGTATTTTTATGTTTCCATAAAGTGTCTGATACGGACATAGCTGATGAAGTTGTCGATGTTAGCTATACCCCGCCCAAAAAGAGGACAGTTCTTAGTGCGGTCCTGTAACGATCACGTGCAATATGCGTAAATATATTTGGGTTTAGTTTTTTTCTTCAATAAATAAACTATAGTATCGATGACGCGGCGACAGTTCCCGCAAATAAAACCCGAACGTATGTGACAATAATCACAATAGTAACGAAGGCCAATATCGCCAATATCGGGTCGGCTCGGAACAATTCGGAAGTTACACGGAAATTTTCTTTAGCGCTCTTTCAGAGAATCCGAGTCTCCGGCAAATAAAACAATTTATCGATCTTAGTCATTGTTTTATAGGTCTAATCTATATCTTTAACTCCATTTGTTGATTTGCTAGCGATTTGATACTTGCTTTTAATTGTTATTTAGGCTTTCGATGCTGTTTTCGACGATATACTTATATATATTTACATAAGATATGGAGGCTCAAAAGTAAGTTCAGAATGAAATATTGAAATTAGATCAGGGTTCCTTTTGTTTTTTGTATTCGTTTTTATATTTTTACTTTTCGTTATTAAATTTATACTTTTATTTATATTATTTAATTCATGAAAGGAAAACAAATCAACGTGCCAAATTAATAAGAATGAATATTCCTGCGTGTCCGTAAAGAATCTACATGTAGTAACACAACCGACGGTAGTAACAATGAAAAAACCCTACAGGATCGTCTATTTTATAGGATAGGAGCGCGAATGGGCAAGCCTTATGAAAAGCCTTATATTTCTGAAAGTTTTACAGGATAATCTGATTTGTAGATGGTCGAAGAGTACAAAAATGTGTGTGATCAGTTGGATGAGTATCAACTAGTTAAATTAAGGACTGGCAAAGCAGATTTTCTAGAGGGTAGACCTTAATAGGAGAATCCCACAACTATAAACCTTTTCCACTCAAAAAAAAAATGATTTAGGTGCCTTCTTTTATTTGGGAAATCTCTAGCTGGTCATGGAGTTAGTTAGCAGCCAGATTTATTTATATTTGCAAATATTATTAAATCAAGAGTCAAATGTGGTAGTTTGTAAAACAGGCAAGGCGAAAAATTGCCATCGTTTTAAAAATACTGAAAACCTTAATCAAAGCAATAATGTAATATGGGTGGATTTTTTTGAAAATATTATATAGTTTAGTTTAGTGTGGTGGTTTGAAGAATCGGTGTGGTTTTAAAAGTATTGCAAACTTAATGAAAACAAGCAAACTATTATGCAATCAAACAAATATGTATATAATTTTGGGTGGTGATTATTTTTATTCTGAATTGATTATTAATGTAATTTACATATTATAATCTACTGTAATATATTATCCATATTATCGCAGTTGGGGGAAGTTGTATGTATGTATATTTAACAGTGTATTTTTATTGAAATAATATTAGTGATTTAAACAGTACGTATGTGTTTTGTTTTTCTAATTATAATTTATATTATTTTTATAAGCATTTTGTGTATATTATAAGCTTTACTACGAACTTTGTGTTCTGGACATACACGTCCTTTTACCGTGCAAATACTATTTTTGCAGTTAAGTTGAACAAAACCTATAGCCTTGTCACCGTAACTTTCTCGTGACATCCCACAAATAGTTTAAATATATTTAATAGAATTATTTTGTTTCTTATTTACATTTACATTATTTTTATTTTTTAAAAACTCACATTAATGCTTTAGCACCTCGAACTTCAGCTGAATTGAACCGAATGTCATTTTTGCGAAAACCTGTGACCATAAAAATATCTACAGCAGGTATATTATCAGATTTAGTCTTTATGAACCCTTTGTCATACATTACTGAACTACATTAGTAACAAACAATATTTTATTCTGCACTTAACTAACAATAATTTTGACAGTAAAAATACAGGTAGAAGCTGTTGACAGTACTGACATGAAAACAGTTTACTATTATGGTGATGTCATAATAAAACATGGCAGCCAATCACGGCGCGTTCGTAGTCACGTCATTTTTTTAAATTTTATACATTTTAATTCATTTATAATTAATTGTAACACATTTTTAACAAGTTTTTCGATTATCAATATTATGTATGATAAAATTTTAAAATAAAGTAAAAAAATCGTTAATTATTTCTTATTCAAGAACCCAATTATGTACCAGAAAAATATTTTCGCGTAACGTAATCTATAGTATAATAAAGTAACGGAAGTTTAATAACTTACTTTCATTTGAAGAAAACAGCTGTTGAAAGTTATCGATTGTTTTAATCCTTTACAACCCCAAACCTCCCCCCAATTCACCCATTTGGGAATGGATTTTCCAAAATTCCATTTTAGTAGATTTTTGTGTATTATAAGAAACATCCTTGTCAAGTTTTAAGTCTGTAGGACTTAACTTGAAAAGATTTACCACTAAACACCAAAACACTTTTTTGAACTGCTCGACGCATGTTTCGCTAACCATGTTAGCATCATCAGGAGATGATTTAATCTGGAGATGATTTAATTTAGATAAAATCATCTCCTGATGATGCTAACATGGTTAGCGAAACGTGCGTCGAGCAGTTCAAAAAAGTGTTTTGGTGGTAAATCTTTTCAAGTTTAGTGTTTCACACTAAAGGTTCCAATAGGAGAATTGATCTGTAGGACTTATAGTTAAAAAAGGAATTTTTTGCATTTAGCACCCCCGCAACTCCTCTTCGGAGTTGACTTTCACAAAACCCGTTTTTAGCTAATCTCTATCTAGCAAAAGGAACATGCCTGTCAAATTTCATGTCTATGTTTTATTTTATATGTCTATGTAGGTCTTATAGTTCCGGAGATTTCGTGATGAGTTAGTGGTATTTCTCCTATCTAGGGCAGATGTACCGTTTGTGGCCATTGTTAATATAGCATTTTATATTTCTACAGTTCTTAAATATGTTGGCAACACTGTGAATACTTTCTTTTACTGGTTAAAAGTAACACATTGTAATTGTTGTTAGTAAGAATCTTAAGAAAGTCAATGGTAAGCAAATCATCGATATTTATTAGAAATTACAATATTATTGCAGTTATTCACTTATATACTATTTAGATAATTTAATAATTCATAAAAAAAATATTAATTGACAAATAATAACCTAAAATATCAATAAAATAGCCCATGGCTTCAAACGGTACAGCGAAAACATAAAAGCACTATTTTTGGCCATATCATTGCCACAAATAGAGCGCATGATATCCAGTTTTGGCCATCATTTTTATTTATTTAATCTATTCCATTGTTTACGCGTTTGTTATCAATAGCTAATACTCATAATTTAGAAATTATTTTAAAGTTAATTCGAATAAACAAGTATATAAAACTACAACATAAAACTTTTTTTATTATTTTATATTTTATAGATTAAAATGTAATCCGGAATAAAAAAAAGGATGTTGAAAAAATACTTAATTGATAAATGCTACAATTAGTAAACAGAAATCTAAAAAGGACATTTTTCAAATATTCGGATATCGATTTAAAAAAAATGTCCTTGATGTGATTAAAGATGGGCTCGCTATTGCAGCAGCTAGTAAATTATACAACATTTCTAGAACTACGTTACGCAATATAATTCACAGAAAACCACCAAAAACGGTTGAAAAAAAGGTCGAATTGGTCCTGAATCTGTACTTGGTCTTAGCATTGAAGATAAATTGGAGGAATGGTTATTGGGAACTAGTAGAATGGGTTTTCCTATTAATAAAGATTTTTTTGATACATTCTGTAAAGTAATTAGTGGAAGCAGAAGGTTTATGTAATTTAAAAATAATGTTCTCGGAAGAAAATGGTTCGAAGATTTCGTTAAACACCATCCACGTGTAGGACAAAAAAAAGCTGAACATCTTTGTAAAACTCAGGCAATTGTTACTGAAGATGTCACACGTTCTTGTTTCTCTCATGTGGCAGAATAACTTGGTCAAAATATAGAGATCCTTACCCTCGACGTGTATTTGATATAGATGAGACGGCGGTACATCTTTCACCAAAGGATGGCCTGGTTTTGGCAGAAAGAGGAAGAGCTGTGTATGATGTAGCTGGTAATGACAAATAAAATGTTAGTACACTGTTTACTGTTAATACTGCTGGAGAATTTGCACCGTGGCTGACTATTTTTAAATATGAACGATTACCTAAAATTTATGTTGACTCTGTTCCAAAAGATTGGGGAATAGGAAAATCAGAGAATGGATGGATGACAAGTGAATCGTTTTATGAATATTATACAAACATCTTTAACCCATCCTGTGCTGTTTTCATCCTCATTCTACACATATTTTACAACCGCTGGACGTATCTTTTTTTTTTCTTTTGAAAAATTGGAATATTCTGATTCTAAATTGGTGCTCCAAAATAATGATGGAGATGATGGAAAATGATCAAATGTGAGTTTGAAGAATGTGGTTTATACCCATTTGATGTAAATGCAGTGAATTATACCAAGTGCATTGAAACAATAAAAGCAAAAATAGAATAAAATAATCGCAGTACATCTAATGAATCAAATGTGCAAAAATCTGCGAAAGTCTTAACTCATCGAGAAGATATCGAAAACAAAAGAAATGGAAAACTTTTCAAAAATGCGAGTGCCACAGGTGTTGGTTGCTAAACTGATGACAAATACGAGACGTTGTATGATTTATGAGTCAAGACTGTAGAAGATGAAGCAGATCAGAAAAATAAGTCACCATCATTACCTTCTCTTCCCACAGCATCCGAAAATCCTTCTCCTTCGACGTCCAATAATAACTGAAGATGTGTGTCGAAAGTATGGTAAAATAGGGGAGACTGTTGAGCACATAATTGGTGGATATCCTACTTTAGCAGAAAACGCATATTTAGGAATGCATACTCAGCTTGCTACAATAATCCACCAAAAACTGGCACTTAATTATGGTCTTTTACCAACACCTACTCCGCCGTACTATAAATACAGTCCTCAAGCTGTTCTGGAGTCTGACGATGTGCTGCTCTACGGGGATAGACCGATAATAACTGACAGGGCTGTCGACTACAATAGACCAGACATAGTCTTAATGAATAAAAAAGAAAAGTGGGGAACAATTATTGATATTGCCATACCACTGTCTCATAGTATACATAAAACGGAGGTGGAAAAGGTTTCTAAGTATGAGAATCTTTCTTATGAATTGAAGAACATTGGCAACTTGAAAAAGTGAACATCGAACCTTTTATAATTTCCGCAGAGGGACTGGTGAGCCACATGTTCTTCAAAAGTTTAACAAATTGCGGACTAAATAGAAATATCATAAAAGTGGGACAACGGGCTATATTAATGATGGTGGCTTAATGCCAACGGAATACTTGGATATAATGAAATTTAACCCCAGGCTCCGAACCGAACTCCAACATCGCGAGGGAGGAATCGGTTTAGGGTTTCCAGCTTTTTAAGCTGAGAGAGTGATACCAAGTCGATGAGAATAATAATAACAACCAATGGACTGTTGTACCCAGAAACAGAAGCTTTCGCGATATCTATTCAAGATAGGGTAACAAGAACCAAGAACTATGAAAAGCACATACTTCATTTGGACGTAGTCGATAAGTGCAGGAAATGCGGTACTCTGGGGGAAAACAATTGAGCACCTTATTGGTGGTTGCCCGGCCCTTGCTCCTAATACTTTTTTAGGACGGCATAATCAGCTGGCAAAAATTATACATCAGCAAATTGCAAAAAATACTCACTCTTAGAAAGCGCATCTCCTCCATATTATAAGTACTTGCCTTCTCCTGTACTTGAATCATCCAATACCATTCTTTTCTGGGAGAGACCAATCACTACTGATCGAATGGTTGATTATAACAGGCCAGATATTGTTCTAAGCAACAAAAAGGAGAAAAGGGATTTTATAATTGACATCGCAGTGCCGCTCTCTCACAACATTAGAAAAACTGAGATGGAAAAATCCACAAAGTATCAAAATCTGGCATATAAGTTGAAAAACCAGTTGAAACTGAGTAAGATGTAGTGCCCTTCGTTATATCCGCCGAAGGCCTGATAAGTAAGAGATTTTCAAAAAACCTCGAGAGCCTCTCGAGCTCGATTGCCATATTTTGCTATTTAAATATAAATATTATGCTAGGGTAAGAGGAGCTGAATTGCTTTTTCATCTTAGCATTGGAATATCGACCAGCATGAGCTGAAATTCTACATTAAAGATAAGCTGAATAATAATAATAAAGACTTGAAAGCATGGCTTGAAAGCATATGCAGATCTGACCTAGACAGTAAAAATGTAGTAAAAGCTATAAACACTTTTGCTATACCAGCATTGACATATTCGTTTGGAATTATATCTTGGTCAACCACAGATCGAAAAGCTACAACGAATAATTAGAACTACAATAACAATATATAGGAAACACCACCCGCACACTAGTAAAAAACGACTTATATTACCAAGAATCGAAGAAGAGAGAGGAATTATAAATATATGTAATCTACACGAAAAACATATATCCAGTTTAAGAACATATTTCCATCAAAGAATGATTGAATGCCCGCTATATGCCAACGTGTGTTTGGGTGATGATAATTATACGCCTCTGAATCTTAAACAAATAGAACGGTAAAATGAGAGCATTCAGACAACTGGAACAATTATACAAGAGTGGAAAAATATGTCTCTACATGGTAGACATCCTCATGATCTTGACCATCATGAAGTCAAGAATCATCAAGTAATGCACACTAAGAACTACTAAAAATACATCATTAAGGATGCATGAGTATCAAATGGTACATGTAGGAAATGACACGAAAAACCTGAGACTATCCAACATATTGTAGGAGCATAAGCACCGTCATAATCAAGTGGCCAGTATAGTCCACTAGGAGCTTGCAAGTCATAATAGCCTTATAACAGAGCGAGTTTCCTATTATAAATACACCCTAGAGGCGTACTAGATTCAGCCGATTTTAGGTTATATTACGACCGAACAATAATAACCGACAAAACCGTGCACTGTAATAGGCCAGATATTATATAAGTGGACAAAAAGAAGAAAACAACATTCCTAATCGACATAGCTGTTCCAAACCCACACAACATTCAAAAGACGGCTGAAGAAAAAGTACAAAAATAAACAAACCTCAAGTTAGAAATAAAGCGGATATGGAAGTAAAAACATATCCATATTGTGCCATTGGTAATTTCAACAACTGGTATTATACCAAAGAACCTGAAAAATAACACCAAATTTCTAGGACTAGAGAAAAATATGTTTAGAATTATGCAGAAGGCGGTAATCCTTAATACCACTCGCATTGCCCGAAAATTTTTGGAGGAAAGAAGCTGTTTTAGCTGAAATAAACATAATAATGACATGAATTTTTGTTTCCTGAGTTTCTTGGGCCTAACGTTCATGAATGAAGGAAACATGATGAAAATTTAACATTTTTCAGTTATCCATTTTTTGGTTGATTTATAAGCTTTTGAATCATGTTTTAATTTTGATAATTTTTTTGCCTTTTGTTTAGTCGAAGAGCTTTTTGTACCTTTCAAGTCTCACAATCCTAACCAAAATTGCACGTAAGAAGTAAGGCAACGACAAAAATATCACATGACAAAATAAAAAAAATATCACATGACATAAAATAAAAGGATTTTTTTAAAACATATATATAATATACAGATAGGCATATACATATCTCTCTAATATTAACTGGGATGGCTTAACTAGAATTGCTCTAACTGGGCGGCTAGTTGGGTATATGAGTTTGACGAGCATGGTGGCGGCGTCCAGTCATTGCAGCTTTAACTACCTGGAAATAAAAGTAACCCTCAACACTCCGAATCCATCAAACTTTTCTCTGTTTACTATCTGTTACTTTTAATTTATCAGATCGACACAAATTCATACTTTAACACTAGACTGTTCACATTCCCAACGAGAGATACTGATTATACCATCAGTTATAATGCATAATAGCAATCAACATGTATTCAAACAGAGATATTCTACATAACTTCTACAATGATAATATTATCGGTCAGTAATCAAATATCAAACTGGGTACTGTTCCTGACACTGAGGGGCAAACACGCAACAGTGCCAGCTTCGGGTATGAACGGGGTATCAAGGGAAAACCGCACGAGATATCCATCCAAAGAGCTAAACAAAACATAACGGATATCCAACTACATCCTACGGTGTAACCTCTAGTACTGAGTTGTGCAATGGGTACAAAGGGAGAGCGCGCGATGTACCCGCTCCAGATACTAGAAAAGCAAAACAGCATTTACCCACTTCATGATATTGAAGGGAAACCGCCCGACAATACCGTGGATCTCTCTATCTCAATTAAATCATAAGTCATATCAATAAGCTGATGCCACTACTCAAACAATGTTTGGATATTCACCTAAATAGAAATCATTTAATATTGATGAAAACAATAATTAAGAAACATGGTTTTAAATATTATTTAAGATGAACAGTGACAGATTTAATTCAATTGTACTTGAATATTTGATAATGATCCGAACAGTATTCTGTGAGAAAAAGAAATAGAAGCAATCTTTAAATACTTATCGCAACTACCAAAATCGATAGAAGACAAAGTGTTCAGTTAAATACTCACATACTAATTTAATATTAATGAAAACATTAAATAGCAATAATAGAGCTTTAAATACATTTCAAAACTAATATAAATCGATAGATAAAAAGTGTTCAGTGACCAAACTCACAACTAATAACAGTGAATAGATAACAAAGTGTTCAGTGATTCACTCACTCTTGAAATTATTTGGGAACGACACGACACGACAGTTGTTCACAGTATAAATGAAAATGTTTCATTTATAATGACGCATCATCGTCGCACACGATCGCATATCGGGCGGTTACGTGTTGTTACCCTTAAATGTTGTCGAAGCTTTTAGATAGGATAAGCGAACTTATTGAATGTAAACACAATAACACAACCCAGTGTCCCGGGTGCCCAAATGCCCCGGGTCAAAAACTCATCTTTGTCAAAAAAAGTGATAAAACTATCGTTTTGCCTGAGAATAAACAACAGACCGGAAGATGTAAATTAAACAAACATATTTCTTACATTTGTATGCTAAAAGACCTTCTAAACAAACGATAGGTCTATCGTATTATTTGAGATGAAACAGATGTCTGAAAAATATATACTAAACAAAAACATATCTTAAACTGTGAAATACCTTTTTTCAATGAATCTCCTACCCTAGTATAGCTCATTCAGGGAAACAATGGTTACACGTCATCAATCTAGAGAAATCTATTGCCAATTTAAATCCATAAGAAAGAAAAAATCATTTAAAGTTCAAAGCACTCTCTTTCCTTCTGCCTCTAATCCTATTAGAATAGGATAACAGTACAGTGAGCAGGCGGATTACATTCTGTGAATTCGCTGTCAAGATAACATTTAGGTTTGTGGTTTTGAACAGTGTTGCCGACCTAACACAACTTTTTCGTAGAATCTGTCATTTTTATGTGCTAATCGTTTTTGAGTTGTGCCTTCAAACGTTTCTGATTTTATTTTACTGTACCCTTTGCTGTTTTAGCTATTTTCTGGTTTAGTTTCGGTTTTTGTGAGTTCTGTATCGTTCTGCAAAACCGTTAAGCAGTCAGTGTAAGCAGCTTGTCTCGTCACTTATCAGTTATTTTGAACAGGAACGAGATAATGGGGCTCCTCTTTTGCCATTAAACGCTGTGAAAGAGGTATGTGTTAATAATTTAGTAGGTATCATGGTTAATTGGAGTACTTTTAGCGAGTTTCAGCTGCACTTAGTCTTCTCTGTTAAAACAAAAGGCGATTATCATGGAGAAATGAATAAAGATAACCTTCTGTTTTAGTTTGAAAACCAGCTGTTTCCAATCTTGGAGGGGCCATCAGTTATTGTCATGGATAATGTACCATATCATAGTCCACTGATGGATAAACCTCCAACTAGTGCATGGACAAAACCAAAAATTGGAGAATGGCTGACGAAGCAAAATCTTCCTTTTGAAAACACTATATTGAAAATTGAACTGCTGCAAATCGTTATTCGGTAAACAGTAATTAAAGGGACAGGTTTGTGTTTCATAATGTTTCTTTCAGGAACAAGCCTAAAAAAGAATATGTGGCAGATTATATGGCTGAAGAGTATGGCCAAAAAGTATTACGTCTGCCCCATCATCATTCATCATAGAATCGATATGGGGAGTGGCCAAAAATTATTACAATCGTCATATAGGTCGAAATGGAAGAACGATTGATAACTGTTTGGATATGTGGAAAGAAGATTTGTCAACAATGAAAAGCCCCTATGTTGACAAGCAGAAGTTTCGAAAAAAAGATTTTTGATTAAATCTTTTAAGGAAAAAACTTTTCGTGTTACTTTTTCATTAGCAGTTTTATCGATCATACAAATGCCAAAGTCTGGGTATTTTGGTGTTGATGTGGCAATGTGACATGTCTGCAAGAGCACGGCACGCTGTCCCATTATGGCAATCGATCTCGAGATACCGAGGCTCTCGAGGTTCTTTGAAAATCTCTTACTTATCAAGCCTTCGGCGGATATAACGAAGGGCAATACATCTACCTTACTCAGTTTCCACTGGTTCTTCAAGTCGTATGCCAGATTTTCATACTTTGTGGATTTTTCTATCTCAGTTTTTCTAATGTTGTGAGATAGGGGCACTGCGATGTCGATTATAAAAGCCCTTTTGTCCTTTTTGTTGATTAGAACAATATCCGGTCTGTTATATCAACCGTTCGATCAGTAGTGATTAGTCAGCCCCAGTAAAGAATGGTATCGGATGATTCAAGTACAGGAGAAGGCGAGTAATTATACTATGGAGGAGGTGCGCTTTCTAATAGCGAGTAGTTTTTTGCAATTCGTTGATGTATAATTTTTGCCAGCTGATTATGGCGTCCTAAATAAGCATTAGGAGCAAGGGCCGAGCAACCGCCAATAAGGTGCTCAATTGTTTCCCCCAAAGTACCGCATTTCCTGCACTTATCGACTACGTTCAAATGCAGTATGTGCTTTTCATAGTTTTTTGTTCTTGTTACCCTATCTTGAATAGACATCGTGAAACCTTCTGCTTCTGGGTACAAGAGTCCATCGGTCAGCCACTTCAGATACAATTGTTCGTCAATGGTGTCATCTTCGAGAAACTTAGGAAACCTTTCGTGCAATGTTTGTCCTTTATTATTATTATTCCCGCGCATTCTTGATTTAGCCTAAAGGCGTTCGCACTCCCTCTAAGGGGAACATTGACTTATCCCACATATCCTAGATATCAGAAGGATTAAGCCCTGTGGGGGCCTTTTCCCTGTTATCTGGCCGCAAGGTGACGCTAGAATTCTTTGACGTTCCTGAGTTATTCAAGAACTTCCGAACGGTTCTCGCTGTTCCCAGTAGTGCTGTATGTTCTTCAGCAGGCTCTTTGGAATAACACCCGTTGTTGATATTATTATGCGAACTATTTGTACACTTTTCATGCCCCATTATTATTATTATTATTATTATTATCCTCGTACTGAACTCAGCATCTCAGCCTAAGCTGGTCTATATATTACAATGCCAAAATGAGAAAGCAATTCAACTCCTCTCACTTATCATACAATTTTACGAACAATGAGGCATGTCTGCAAGATTACTGCACGTTGTCCCACTATGGCAATCGATTTTGAGATACCAAGGTTCTTCAAATTTGTTGAAAAGTTCTTACTTATTAGGCCTTCGGCAGATATAACGAAAGGCACTATCTCTATCTTATGCAGTTTCTACTGGATTTTCAAATCGTACGCAAGGTTTTCATACTTAGTGGTTTTCTCCAACTCGGTTTTCCTGATATTATGAGAGAGTGGCACTGCGATGTCAATTATAAAAGCCCTTTTCTCCTTTTTGCTAATTAGAATAATATCTGGTCTATTATAATTGACCGTTCGATCTGTTGTGATTGTCTGTCCCAGAATAGGATTGAATCAGATGATTCCAATACGGGAGAAGGTGAGTACTTATAATATGGAGCAGGTGCGTTATCTAATAGCGAATACTTTAATGCAATTTGCTGATGTATAATTTTCGCCAGCTGATTATGTCTTCCTAAATAAGCATTAGGGGCTAGAACTGCACATCCACCGATAAGGTGTTCAATCGTTTCCCCACTATACCGCACTTCCTACATCGGTCGACAACATCCATGTGTAGTATATGCTTTTCATAGTTCCGTGTTCTTACTACCTTACCTTGAATAGATGTCGCAAAACCTTCTGTTTCTGGGTACAACAGCCCATCGGTCAGCCATTTTAGAGACAATGGTATCATCCTCGAGTGACTTTGGATACCGTCCATGCAGTGTCTGTTGTTTCCATTCACAGACACAATCCGTAAGTGTTATTCTACCATCAACACGATTCAATTTATCTAGGTTCAACGGGGTGAAACCCCGGTCCTCCTTAGCAACCAACTTCATTAGCGTGCTGCTTGAATTAATGAAGCGTTCTCTCATCTTACTCTCCTGGTTCAGACAAAAGTTCTTAATGTTCACGAGGCCTCTGCCTCCCAACTTTCTTGGAATGTACAGTCGCTTTATAGATGAATTTGGGTGCAGACATCGGAATTTTGTCAATGTTCAACGTGTTAATCTATCCAGTCCATCAAAGTCTGTCTCTGACCATTTAGCAATACCAAAGGAATAGGTCAGACTTGGCACTGCCCATCCACTGTTTCCACTGTTCAGTTTGATATTTAAAAGTTTTCTAAGCCTCCTTTCGTACATAGTAGAAGTCTTTCTTTAACTGGCTATGGTTAAATTTCTAGATTTGAGGTATACCTAAATATTTATAGGATTCTTCATGTGCCAGTTGTTGTATGTTACAGTGTGTTGAATGTTGATTGTTGACTATTCCTTTCTGAATGCTAATGGTAGAGCATTTATCAAGTCCGAAAGACATCTTGATATCCCTACTAAATTCTTCGACTATTTTTATTAAGGAGTTTAGTTTTTCTCTAGTTTCTCCAGAGTTTAAGGTCATCCATATATAGTAGGTGCGAGAGCTTTCGTGGATTCCTCATATTTAGTTTATATCCTATATTACTGTTGTTCAGTAATGTAGACATAGGGTTTAGGGCTAGAAAACCCAAAATGGAGAAAGGGAATCTCCCTGAAAAATTCCTCTCTCGATATTCGCAGTTGTAATGCATTGTTGATCGATAAAGAGATTTGTTTTCCATTTCCCCATCGGGCACCTTAAGGACTTAATGATGGGAGGGCTTATTTTATAAATCTTCAGGACTTCCAGTAACCAATAGTGTGGAACACTATCGAATGCTTTCCTGTAGTCTATATAGCAGATGTTTAGGTTGCGTTTTCTTTTCCGCGCTTGTTCGAGAACGTTAGCTGTTCCTTGCATCCCATACTTGCTCTTATACACCCTTTCTGCTCTTCTTCAAAAATATTGTTTTCATCGCAATGTAAATTGTAATTGTCATTGATTAGGGCTGTCAACAATTTATAAAATACTGACAGACATGTGATGGGTCTGTAGTTATTGGGTTGCTTAGTATCACCCTTTTTGTACAGAAGATATGTATTGCCTTCCATTAAAAAATTCGGGAAAGTATCAGGATTTATCATTACCTCTTTAAATGCACTAGCAAGTGGGCGGTGGGCCGCCGTAAAGTTTTTAATCCATACGTTATGTAGTCCATCTGGTCCAGGACCTTTCCAGTTATGAGTTTCTGAAATCGTTAAACTCCATTTCTGGGAGAGCAGTTGTGTGCTGTTCAATTGTTTTAATCCAAGGTGCGGCTTTTTCATAGTCATCTGATCTTTTCCAAACCGATTGCCAATATTCTGCAAAGGAGGACATGTCCACATTCTCAAGTTCTGACCTGCTACTGCCTTGTTCGAGCTCTCTATAAAATTTCTTTTGGCTATTTATGAATACTGAATTTTGGTGTTTTCGTTTTTTAGCTCGTTATATCTTGCTAGCCTAGCCCCTTTAGATTTAGCTTTCTGTCTAAACCGATCTTTAAGATCCAATAATTTTTCGGAGAAGTTTGGATCGTCGAAGCCAATGCCAGATTTATTGGCAATTGTTTTTGTTTTTTTCGTTACTTAACTTGATCGATTACCAGAAAGGTTTTCTGAGATGACGTCGACTTTCCCTCGGAAATCATCGATATTGTTTTCAAGGCGTGTTTTCCAGGCAGGCGTATTTTTCTGGAAATTATGCCTGCTCGCACTGGGGGTGTATGTTTTTTGGCCTGAAATTTTAATCGCAGTCACTGCTGCACAGTACAACGCAAGATGTATATCACACAGATCTAGTATCCCAGCCAGATGTGATTCCAGAACTTTATTGATCTGCATTAGAGTAATACCAGCTTTTGTAATATTTCGCAGTATTGGAATTTTTGGTCTATTTAGTGGATTTGACCCAATAAAATGGGTCAAATTACTGTAAAACTACTCTCGTACATTAGACAAGTTCTGTTGGAAGGTCACTTCCTCATTGCTAGACGGTGAGACCTCCGGTGGAAAATTAGGAGTTTGTTCTATAGGCTGGGCCTCTGTGGTTAAGGTGAGGGCGCCTATATTATCTTCTTCATGTTGCTGATATGTAACGTTCTGGTGTAATTCATTACAAACTTCTCTCTTGACATTCATTAGTTCTGTTTCGGTGAGATACTTTTTATTTAAAATTATTATTATTATTATTATTATTAGGTGCGTATATACCCGGTTGGAGCACGCAAAACATTCTGACAAATTTTCGAGCGTTTTTTCTGATCTTCCACACCTCTCTTATCCACCTTGATGATGCGAGTAGTAGAGCTTTTACTTTTCGAGGAAATTAGTCGCCTTAGTTTCCGATATGCACCTTGATGATGCGAGTAGTAGAGCTAGCGGGATTCTGTGCCACTTTCAAGGGCAAATGTTGAAGATGGCATGTACCATACACATCGAGCATTCTTCGGCCAAAGCTTACAAGCCGCGACAAGATCATTGGTGAAGAACTTCTTCTCGGGCAAAGCTTACAAGCTGCGGCAAGTTGTTAGATAATAAAATTCATAAAAAAAAATTCATCCAAGTACCATTGAATTAAGTAATTGGTTGAACATTGGTAGAAGTAGGGGGGGGCTTTCCCAGAAGGGGGGCCTCTCCCGCACCAGATGTCGTTGCAGATATCAAGTAGGGCGCGTAGGAAACAGTTAAGGTGTTACGATTTTTTGAAATTGGCCAGGAAGAAGGTGAGGGCCTTCAAAAATATGAGCTTTAGAGGTATTCCAGATCTTCCTGGTCGATGTTGCACTAGTCAATCCAGCTGGAATGATGGCATTAGGTAAGTGATCGCGGCCGTGTAGATTTCCAATAACGCTCCAAGTAAAAAAGTGGCTGTATGGTTCGAGAGCAAATGGTTAGGTCGATATGGTTAGGTCGATCTTTCGATTGTACCAGGTTCATTATCATCCCCTATATATCTCTTCTCGGGTCCTGATGGGAGGACTCCCAGGTAGGACTGTGAGCATTAAAATCTCCTCCAAGAATTATAGGAGATGGGAGCTGGACCAGTAAGTCCTCGAGTTGCATGATAGTGAAGTTGATATTTGGGGAAAGATATAGATTGTATGCGGAGACGGGAAGTTTTAGACATGTTCTGATAGCTACAACCTCTAGAGGCGAGTAGAGAGCCAGTTGGTGACAGTCTAGTGATTCATGAATGAATATTGCAACTCCACCTGAAGCTCTGGCAGCTCCATCTTTATCCTTTCTGAATGTTTGATAGTGCTTGGAGTTAAGCTTGATACCCTCATCTGCCATTCAGCCCTCGCCACGAGTCGCACTACAGCTTGGCTTAACGGACAACTCGGACCCCGGGGGCGTGACTCCCCATACCCAGATACATAGTCTGGGCCACGTGAGGAGGTTATGAATACAATAAGATAAGATATAATTTTATGCTGAAAGATATAAATACTTTGTCATTTGAAGGATGGCACTCCTATTTGTATTATTAAATAAAAATTGAAATTTTATTTCTAAATATCAAGGAAGACGACGGAAATGACCTTAATTTATGTTGCACCAGCAGTAGTTGCAGAATTGAATAATATGCAAGTCCTGATTCAGTTAACTTTAAATAATGCATAGAATCGGCACACATTTTTATATTCCAATGTGTTTAAAAAAAACATTTTTTTTACTATTAGAATTACATTTTATTATGCAGCATCGCTAATATTTAAGAACGTAAGATTCGTACGGAGAAATTGAGTGTTAATATCAACAACAACAACAACAACGACAAGAATAAAGAACAAGTATTTGTGAAAAAAAATGGCCACAATACCGTCATCTTTAATATTCCAAACTTTAACTAAAAGTGAATTTCCAACTAATATGGTTTATGTTGTCGTGAAACAGTTATTTAGGTAAGTTTTTAAGTTTAATTTTTCCATTTTTTTTTAAATTTATTCTTCCATTTGTTACAGATATGGAGTTAAAGATATATCAATTAAAAAAGAAAACGTTTTTGTCTCCTTATCGTACACACTAAAATATGTTATAATATGGAAAAAATTGGCAATTTGCCTTTACGTTATGTAAGAATGCAAGTTGACAATGAAGAAGAACTTGAATTTTTGGAAAAAGCTGTTCAAAAATATCGCTTTAACATAAATGACGATGATGACTTTACTAAAAATGAGACTAAAATTGAAGAGCAAAATCAACAATATTGTGAGCCAAAAACCCACAAAAAGATAAAAGTTTTGCAAGACATAATATTATCGTCAATCCTCGAAACATTGCTGAAAGACATTGAACAAGCACCACCATTAAAAAGAATGAGAAAAATTCAAATCCCTACCGAACCTGTTATTATGGATGATGAACATTTTGAAGAATCTCAGAGATTTGTTTAATAAATAATTAATAAATTACTTTATTGCCTTTTATCATTATCAATGCATAAGAGAAGCTAGTATTTTATTACGATATAATAACATCAACAGCGGAATAGTTATCAATACAATAAGATAACATATAATTTTATGCTGAAAGATATAAATAATTTGTCATTTGAAGGATGGCACTCCTGTTTGTATTATTAAATAAAAATTGAATTTTATTTCGAAATATTAACAAGGAAGACGACGGAAATGACCATAATTTATGTGTTAACAGGAGTAGTTGCAGAATTGAATAATATGCATATCCTGTTTCAGTTAACTTTAAATAATGCATATGATCAGCACATATTTTTTATTTCAATATGTTATAAAGAGATTTTTTAAAGTTTTTTACTATTAGAATTACATTTTATTACGAAGTAATCGCTAATATTTAAGAACGTAAGATTAGTGCGGAGAAATTCAGTGTTTATTTGCGGTGTTACCAACAACAACAACAATAAAGAACAAGGACTTGTGAAAAAATGGCCACAATACCGTCAGCTTCAATATTCCAAACTTTAAATAAAAGTGAATTTTCAATTAATATGGTTTATGTTGTCGTGAAACAGTTATTTAGGTAAGTTTTCGATTTTTATTTATTTATTCTTATTTTAGTTTATTGTTTCATTTGTTACAGATATGGAGTTAAAGATATATCAGTTAAAAAGGAAACGACAATGGCTGAATGATGATGATGATGAATCATTCCGGGTGTCGATCTTTTAGGTGTGTCGTACATTTAGAAAGTTAATTATTTCGTTTTCTTCATCTATGGATATTAAAGAAGAAAAGTGCGTTTTTCAGGTGTTTAGAGAAGACTATATATGCAAAGTAAATGTTGTGAAGTTCCTTTCAAATAACCAGGTTCAAGGGGCATAATTAAATGATTATGAAACGAACTGTGTATTTTAAATTTGAAAATTTCAATCAGGGGCGTAACAAAATGAAGGGTCCAAGGTAATAATTGCTAAATTTTTGTTGTGCTTTTTTTTTAATTTCCATTCAAGATTATTAACCTCGACTTGTTTTACGTAAAGAAGGTATTCTTAGTTCGCCTCCATAAGATGTACCCTTTTCGAGTCAATCGCTTTTCGTTAGCAACACTATAAAGCGCATCCAAATAAAAAAAAGGAAACATTTTAAGAAAATGTAATATTTTTTCTTTATTTGGGTTTTTCACCAGGATCTAAAACTCAAAAAATATCAAAAATATCTGTTCTTATGTAAATAAAGAATCACTGGGTAAAAACAAAAAACCAAATGGATACAAATTTCTCAGTGTTTCTTTTTTGTAATAAAGTTGCCTAAAGAAATAAATTTTAAAAATATAAAAATGTTTACGTTAACGTTTCGGGAAGTATTCTCCTGTCGTTTTCAAAACGAATCTAAAAATAAATTATATTAATATCTATAAATTCTGAAAAGATAGGAAGTAAATATATTTTTTGTGTATGTCAATGATACTTACATTCACAATTAGTGACATACTACTAAAAAATATATATAGATGAGGTTTACTGTGTGATTGTGATTGTGTATTGAAATACTTACATATTTTTAATTGTATTCTTTGGAATCGGGAACCATTTAAATCTACCGAAGGCATAGCAATACAGTTATTTTTATTTAAATTAATAAGAAGCGGTTTCTTTTAATGTTCTGTATTTTGTTACAGATCCTTTTAATACAGTTTTGGAATTATTCCAATTGATTTTATGACCCGATTCCCATGCGTGTTGACAAATTCTAGATTTATTAAAATCGCCCTTTCTAAGAAAGACTATATTTTATTCTAACATCTAACGGTCTAGATGTCTCACCTATATAAAATTTGCCACATTCCGCATTCATTCCGCTATCACTCGGGAATCATTCAGACATTACTAAGAAAATGTTATATCTTAAAATCTCATCTATTTTTATTAGACACATTTTTTAATTAACATGAATTACAAATTACAACTGGATACTCAATGGACTTGGACTTGGACTTCAATGTTGATAACAAGTAGGATACCCCCTTTACAAATACAGAACACGAAAAGACCAATACAAACGAACCCATCCCCAACTCATCATTATACAACTCCTATAATAATTGAAGAACTCATGAATATAAATGATGGATTTTCCTTCGAATACCCTGTACATAATCAAAATGACATCGTACATGATTTTCAGGAATACGAAGACATTCAAATTAACAATCCTCCTTTTCATTATTCTGAACCATTAATAAGCAGTAATAACGATGATCAATGTATAGAACCAGACAATTCTAGAGAATTAGAAAACTCACAAAAAGAGTCAACCGATGTTCAAAACAACAAAAGATTTTCGGAAACAAGCCTCAGAAATCAACCAGCGATAAGTTTGAATAAATTTCAAATCAACTCACCCAATATATAGAAATATCAGAACTATCGCTAAAACTGCTAATAGACACAGGAAGTCATAGTTCTCTCCTAGGACCCACCATCCTCGAACAAGATTTCCCCAATCAGAAATCCGATGCCAATCACACATTAGTTACTTGTACGGGCGAAGCAAAAACAAAATACAAAGCCCGAATACCCTTATTCAATCGTAAAGAAAATCTAGAATTTATTGTTTACGATTTTCATGACTACTTTGACGGCATCATTGGATTGAGTGATCTCATAAAATTAAAAATAAATATCGAGCTTAATGATCAATGTTTAATAAACGACACGTGTAGAATACCACTGTATTACCGCAATGATTCTGAATCAAAGAGAATAGAAATCCCACCTAATTCCGTAGAATTAAAACAGATCATCACCAATCTAAGGGAGAATATCGAAATTTTAAAACCACATATAAATAATAAGAGTATCGAAGTATTACCTGGCATTTTACCCGTCAAACATGGTACAATTCCATTAGAAATAAAACATTTAACAAACGAAAGTATAATACATTTTCAAAGTGCATCAATCAGACTCAAACTGGAAGAGAATGATTATGAAATGATTCATAAAAAAGGCAAGAACAAGATTAACACAGATGATCAGAATTCTATATTAATACCATGCAAGAAGACGATACTTTCTCCATTTTTTCCAACAACAACGCATAAAAAGAAAAACCTTTAATAAATTAAGAACTTACTGAATTTTTATGACCCGACAGAAGACATTTGCAAAATTATAACAAAAATTTTTTGTACAAAGTTGACCTATTGATATCCGAAAGCTAACATATCGATAATACTCAGAATCCTTCAAAAATACTTTAAAATCGAATTATTTATTATTATTATTATGATTATTCACGTATGGGCCCGGGTGGACCACGCGAAGTACAATTAAAGGCGTTTGTTGTTGTTAGCCTTCCTTTGCGCCCATACTGATTTCATTGTTTCGCTATGAGCTTTTTTTCTTTCGTCAGACCAAGTTGTTCCAGTCTTCCTACATTTTTCTCTCTGGCCAACCTTCCAAACGTCAACCTTGTGTTTGAAACAGCCTCTATCCTGAATTTCACTTTGTGTAATATTTGCTGATCTTAGGTCCTCTTTAATTGCAGCAATCCATTTAATTATTTCTACTTTAGCTCTACTCCTATTTTCATAAAATTCGACTATTTGTCTAGTTAGCCTATTTGGATTCATCCGTTTTATGTGTCCGTAAAACTTAAGTCTTCTTTTTCTCATATCGCTATGTATATCTGTGTATTGTTTGATTTCTTGGTTTTCTCGAAGTCGGTATGTTGTTGTATTTATTTGTTTGGGGCCTAGGATTTTTCTTATGATTTTTCTTTCCTTCTTTTCAATGTCCTCGATGTCTCTCTTTCTATTCAAAATGAGCGTTTCTGCCCCATATAGACATTCTGGCTTAATAACTGTGTTGTAATGTCTCAGTTTTGTGTTTTTAGATAGGCATTTTTTGTTGTAAATCTTTTGTGTAAGTCTCAATGCCGTTTCCATTTTTTGACATCTACCCTTATTGGCCGCTTTTTCCAACCCATTTTCCATGATTATTTCACCCAAATATTTAAATTGAGAGACTCGTCTGATGTTACCATATTTTGTTTTTAGAAATGGTGTTCTTAGTCTGTTACAGGTCATGTATTGTGTCTTTTCAAAGGAAATTTGGAGTCCTACCTTTTCTGCTGTTTCTTTTAGAATTTCAATCTGTTTCTGTGCCGTTAATACATCTTGAGCCAAAATTGCTAGATCATCAGCAAACGCCAGACAATCAATTTTGATGTTGATTCTCCCCAGTTTAATGGGCTGGTCAATATTCAGGGCCAACTTTTTTTCACGCCACTCCTGTATTACTTTTTCTAGAACACAGTTAAATAAGAGTGGCGAGAGTCCATCCCCTTGTCTCACTCCAGTTTTAATTTCGAAGGGCTCTGAGATGTCACCCATGAATTTAACTTTTGACCTTGTGTTAGTTAATGTTGCTTTAATAATTGCCAGCGTTTTCAGATCTAGTTCTTGTTCTTTCAGGATTTGGAATAAAGATTCGCGGTCAATAGAATCATATGCTTTTTTGAAATCTACAAATGTACAGACGAGATTTTTATTGTACAGTTTTTGATCTGCCCGGTCGAAAACCTGCTTGATATTCACCAATTTTAGGTTCCAACTGTCCTTGTGCTCTGTCTAGTAGACATTGAGATATAATCTTGTAACAAACTGGGAGAAGAGATATCCCTCTATAGTTGTTTACATCCGTTCTATCTCCTTTCTTGTGTAGTGGATGGATTAGAGCATCTTTCCAATCTTCCGGAATCCGTTCGGTTCGCCAAACTTCTTGTAGAATTTTGGTTATTTCCTTGATTGTACCTGGACCAGCGGATTTCAAAAGTTCAGCAGTGATTCCATCTTCACCAGAAGCTTTGTTATTTTTAAGCCACTTGATTTGCCTAATTATTTCATCTTCATTCGGTGGTAATGAATCTGGGTTTGTTTGTTTAGTGTTTAGTATTGGTAATTTGTTTAAAGGCTCAGGACAGTTTAGTATTTGTACAAAATATTTCGCAAGTTCTTTGCAATTGTCTTGGTTATTTAGAGCTAATTGTCCGTTTTCCTTTTGGAAGCAAAGACTTTGGGGTTGATAGCCTGTTAATTTAGTTTTAAATATTTTGTAAAAGTTTCGGGTGTTATTTTTTTGGAAATCTTTTTCTATTTCATTAAGTTGATTGTTTTCATATTTTTTGTTAGTTTGTCTAATTAGCTTCGATGTTTCTTTTCTTACTTCCAAAAAGATGCAATAATTTATTGCTGTTTTTTGACTATTCCAATCTTTGAATGCTTTACTTCGGCTTAATACTGCTTGCTCGCAAACTTCATCCCATCATCCCCCATTAAAATGTGTTGACATTATTTTTAGATTAAACTGCGAACATAGTTCAACCAATCTTCTACCATTATGCTTAGTCCATTTATGAGCGGGAAAACTGCCGACTGTTTTCCTGTACTTTTTTTCTTTCCCTAGTTGGGCGTTGAAATCACCCAATAGGATTTTTACATGGTTAGAGGGAATTTTAGAGATAGTCTTTTCCAGAATTTCCCAGGACTTGTTTACTTTTTCAGGATTAGATTTATTTTCTTCGTTAACTGGGAGGTGTGCATTGATTAATGGATAGTTTTTGTTAGCGCACTTGAGGGATAGTGTCATAAGTCGATTATTTACTGGCTGGACATTAGTTATAGAACCAAGAATGTTTCTTGAGATAGCGAAAGCAACACCGAGATGTGGTGTATTTTTGAGTATTCTTTTGTCAGTTTTACTTTTAAAAAGTCTGTCGTTGCCGAATTCCAAGGTGTTATCATCTGTCAATCTGGTTTCTTGCAAAGCTAAAATTTGGATTTTTTGCTGATTCAATGTTCGCCCCAATTCGTGTAGTTTTCCTGGACGCAGGAGAGAATTGATTTTTACCGCTCCAAAGAAAGTTTTTGTTTTCAGTTTCAGACGTTGGCCAGAGGTCTCCGACTCCCTCTGAAAGATTTTGCGTTTAAGCCCGGACGCCCCAGAATCCGAAAGTCCGGTTGTACCAGCAAAGCTGGCAGAGGATTGTCTACCTCCTGGGGTAATTTTGTAATTACTAGAACGCTTCATCTTGTACTTTGAATTAATTGTTTGAACCATGACGGTTCAGAGGTTAAGACTGGAGGGGTTAGTTCCAGAATTTAAATATCAGCCGCACCACTGGTGAACAGACGCTGACCACTCAACCGCTTGATACAAGTCAGACGCTAAGTGGATTTAGTTTTTTTTTGCCTTGGTTCGGGGCTGCTTATTTTGAGATATTCGCAGCTGTCCATTAATATCTAATGGAACTTTCACCATCCACCACCCGTGACCCGTCCAGTACCTTAGGCGAGGTATACTGGACGAATCATTTATTTATATTTTATTATTAACGGATTATTATTTCTGACACCTTTTTAAAAGACATTCGAGAATTAGATAACCAATTGGACCATGACACTAAAACTACACTAATTTTACCATGACACTAAAACTTCTCATAGAGTAAAAACAGAAAATATGGTATCTTTAAAGAAACTATTCTATTTGCCGAATCTAAAGAATGGCCTGAAAACGTCAATCCATGCGAAATATTACATTCCACTCTACAAGAAACAATTGTAACCTAAACAAAACAATGACAACTTCTAACATGATTCAAATTATGAACTTATAATAATTTTAAGCATAGTTCGTTAAAATATACGTCATTTCAATTTTTTAAAGGAAAGCTCGACTTTTCGAAAGTTGAGTTTTCGAAAAACCATTATATGAAAAAAAAGTTTTCTCAAGATATAAAACAAACCAAATACGAACATATCGACACCTCTGTTAAAGATCTAGAAAATATTATTTCTTTAGATAGTGATAAGAAAATACATAAGAAAAATCTAAAACCCCAATGGTTTTCTGTTTTAGATAACAGATGACAAATAACTTAATTCAAAAACTATATGGAACAAATAGAACTAATTAACTTAAATAAATCAATAATTATTAACCTTAAGTAATAAGTAATAATTAAAATTATTTTCAATATACATACTACTTATTAACCCGACACAGTTGATATTGTATTAAATATACATTCTTCCTATCCTAAACCAAACTATTACTTTACCCAAACTTTATATATTACTTACGGAAGATATCCAATGGTCAACACAACAGAAGTATGCCATATATGCTTTATTTACCAAAATAATTTTATATATAACTACAGCAAAGAACGAATGCCCCATCATTAGTGTCCATTATAAAAATCACAATTCAAGAAACTACATGGAAAAGAATTGTTAGCAATCACACTTCAAGAAAATTTCCATTGAAACCATTGTTGTTGAAAATTGTTAATTCACATAACATTCAAAATTTTCAGATTTTAGAGTTATTGGATGTTTGCAATATTCTGTGCATTAATAACTGTAATCTTCATGCTATAAAAAGAAGAGCCTATAAAGGAATGTATACAACAAAAGGAGACCAAGAAGAAACTCCAAAAATTCGACAAACCGCATTTTTCGAACTCAAGGAGGGAGGAGTTATATTTTATATACCAGCGAGGCCTTTAACACAACACTTATATTTTTGTTTAGACCTCTTAGAACCCTTTGAGAACTGTCATCTACTTTCCCATTAGATTAATCACCAAGAACTGTTTACTTTCATTTTATATACAATCATGTAACCAGCCTTTCAGGCTCACTTTTTCTAGTTGATTTTCGTTGTATACGGAGTCATATTAGTTAAGTCAAAAGCTCTTTTATGATTAACGACGTCCTGTCTCTCCTCCCAAAGAGTAGTCAACAGCGTTACCAAGTCGAACGCTAGGCCACCAGTCTCATTACATAGTTTTGACACTTTGGATGTGGATCGGGTTACAAGTTTAAAATATTATTTAAATATTATTATTTATATATTATTATATTATTTAAATATTAAAAGGAATAAAATAATTTTTTACTTTATCTATCACTTTTATTTTTAAAACAACATTTGTGTGGCTATAATTTCGTAAAACCATTTTACATTCTCAAACACCACTTTAAAACTAACCTTTTGCATCTGTTTATCTATTCTATGTACTTAATTTTATACTTTTATTGGGGTTAATTTTTTACAATGTTTTAAATAGTGGGGAATTTCGGAGATCCGTCTGATCGTTTAATAGCTGTCTAGACGGATCTTTATTATATTTATAAATTTCAATAGCTTCTAAAATGTTTAATTTTTTGCTTTTGGGCGCTGTATGTAAAATTTTCAAATTTGTAACACACATTTTGTTTAAAAATAAAAATTGATAGATAACAAAGTAAAAAATTGTTTTATTCCTTTTTAAAAAATGAAATATCACAAAGTAACGCACAAATCAATCAATAAATAAAATATGTCACCAATAAATACATCCCCCCAAACAATGAATAAATCTGCCAACGCTTAGTCAAGTTCAAGAACCTGTTTCAAGTTCCGTTCCCATGGACGCAAATTCGTATCGCTTAAAAACATTTTATTGCGCAATGTTTATCAGTATATAAGAGATTCGTTCATTTTGTTTTTAGTTAGTCAGCATTTGAGATTAGATAGTTTAGTCGCTTATTAGTTATGAGTCAGTTTTTCATATAAGACATACTTTTTTAAACTTCTAAATACACTTAATAAAAAGTAATTTTAAACATTTCGAAAGTGATTTCGAAACACGTCAGTAAAATAAGTTTTAACAGAGGCAAGCAAAATAATATCTAAACATTACCGTGAAACCATTGTGACTTATACGTATTGAATGTCATATATTAAAACTCTGCTGACCTGTCCATATAGATGTTTGGCGTATTATGTTACATTACGTCGGGAAGTTACAAGCTGGTACGAAACTTTGCAATATTTTAATGCATAGTCAATACTCCACTAAAAATAATTTTGCAAATTTACCGGAAAACATTATTTAGTCTAGATTATACAGGTTGATATAATTTTTGTAACATTGATGAGAATGCTCTTTTTGCTTTTCATTTAAGTAGCTATTAAAACACCTTTTCACAGAAACGGCCTAGCACGCCCCATTTTCAAGTACCTGCTTCTCACTTATATCATGGGCTAATTGAAATTATTTGTTCTTGACTTTGGAGTACAAAGGTAAGGAGTACTTTGGTACAAAGTATTGCTGTTTTTGGTGTCTATGGGACAGCAGGACAACAAAAGAACATTACAGTAATAAAGATTGGCCTCACATAACTTCTTTTGAACTTGGTACTTCAAACATAAAATATTTGTTAATCCAAAAAAGGTGATTATTCCGCTTCTCCATATTAAGCTTGGACTAATAAAAAACTTTATTAAAGCCATGGACAAAGAAGGTAATGGTTTCAAGTACCTAAAAGAAATATTTCCTCAAATAAGTGAGGCAAAACTAAAAGAAGGCTTATTTATTGAACCTCAAATAAGGAGGCTTCTAGGTGATTTTCGTTTTCAAAAAAAAAAAATAAATGAAAAGGAATTGGCAACTTGGAATTGTTTTGTAAGTGTAGTGACAAGATTTCTGTGTAGTGCACAATTTCAGTGAACAACATACAGAACAAAAGAAAAATAAATAAAGAGTTATAACGCAAAAAAAATGGTTTAGCGTTGGTGTTCACGACTACTCTACTAAACTATGTATGCAAAGAGAAAGTTTCGATCTTAAGAGACATTCTTATCAAATAAGAGCTCAAAAGAATTTAAATTAGATTATCTTAAACCAACTTAACTTAAACTAAACTAAATCAATACATTATTATTACACTAATCCAAACTAAATCATATCAAAGTATATTAAACAAAATTAAATCAAATTGTCTAACGTGGAGGTGATTGAGCAACCAATGTTGAATATTCATGAAAATACTAATAAAATAATATAATATCTGGTTTATCCAGCTTCTAGACTATCCAGTTACCAAGATGGTCGATTACTGAGAAGTTCTGCGTCCAGAACGCGGAGATCCTAAAAGGTCTGGAGTCTACATTGACCGGGTTCTACAATCAGCGGGCCCAAAAATAACCGGGTCCTATAATGAGCGAGTCCTAATGGACCAAACCCTCTCTAATGGAATTACTCAGGATTACTTATGCAAGACTACCAGCGGCGTCGACTCTGTTGGTTTTGTCGGCGTGAAGACGTCCAGCCCTGAGTGAAATGTTCGACCCTCTGGATTTTGTCCCGGAGAATACTGGTGCCCTCTAAACTAAGACTCGCGCAAAACAATTTTACCTTTAGCGGCCGATAATTTGTACGCTACAATATTCATGAAACTATTTCATATTTACGGTATTTAAAATTACTTACAAATATTAAAGAAACGATCTTATTAGATGCGTACGAAAGTATCGAAATGGCTAAATTCAGGAATAATCTAAATAAGGACAAATGGCCATTCAGTTCTTATTTTTAATATTCTCGGCGAATTTAAGGTATAAAATAATAGGGTTTTAGGTATATAAACGGTCATCAAACTAGTACTATACAGGGTGTCCCATAACTTATCCGCCATAGAGTAACTGGTGATAGTAGAGAACAAAATAAGACGATTTAGTCAATAAATACGTTGGCAAATGTTAGTCATTAAAAATATACAGGGTGTTGAAAGTGAATCTAAATTTTCGAAAAATTGAGTTAATTTAAAAACGGTTGAAGATATGGGGTTCAAAATCGGGGTAGTTGGGTTTTCAAAGGCGACAAATCCGAATTTGGTATTAGCTTGAGCCTAGTTCCTAGAGCTACCTACCTATTTTGTGAGGGATTAACTCGCTTATATTTTTTGCCCTATAAAGCTGGACATATTTTGATTTCAAAATAAAAAAGATACCCTTGATCAATATCGATATCTCAAGCCGTTATTCGAATTTTCCGTTCCACATCTTGTCGATGGCTGAAAACTATGCAATTCACAAAGTGTGCCTTGAATGTTGTGTACAAATTATTACGTCTCGATGACAACTGTCATTGTTTTCTATCTCTAATATTAAACGTAAGTGGAAATAAGTTTCTCCAATCTTGAGTTGGTATTAAATAATTTGTAAAACACTGCTCAGACTTAATCAGTTTCCTAACCGTGATTTAAGGGATATACTCTGCGTTTATGCACAAGTAAATTACAATAGTCGCGCTGCAGTTAGAAGGTATGAGGAGCTCTACCCAACCAGAATCATCCCAGATCCACAAATGTGTCAAAGAATTTTTATCAGTTAGGCGAAACAGGTTCGTTGTATTACAATAATCCTGGTAGACGACCGAAATGTATAACGGTAGAACAAGAAGAAGACATTTTGGTTAGTATCGCGGAAAATCCCGAATTACGCTCCTGGCGTTTGGTGGCATCTACAGGAATTATCAAATCTGCCGTTTCAAGAGTTCACCATAAAGAAAATTTGTTTCACCACCGTGTTTCGCCTGTTCAAAATTTATTGCCACAAGATTTGCCGGCTAGATGAGAATTTTATCAAAATCTACTACATAAAAAACGAAAACCCAATGTTCCTTAAAGAGATAATATTTACATTTCCAGTACGAATGGTGCGGCATTATCGACAATTTTTTAGATGGCGACAGTTTTTAGGAAATTATTTATTAGACCTTTTGGACGGTATGCCTCTAAACTTAAGACACACCGCGGTGGTGCGTTTCCTTTTCCACATGCTCACCTTTTCCACATCGCGGTGGTGAGTTTCGTAGCATAGATATTAATCATTTAGACTTTTATTTGTAGGGTCATATACAGTCTTTAGTTTACTATGTTGAAATCAATACACGAGTCGAACTTTTACAAAAAATCCAACAAGCGGCTAATGTTATTAGAAATGAAGAAACTATCTTCTCAAATATGAGGCGTAAATTAACAAAGAGCCTGCGAAAGTGTATTGAGGCAAACGGTGGACACTTTCAACACCTATTGAAGTAAATTTCAAAAAATTCTTATTTTAAATAAAGTCCTTTGTATTTTTGACATCTTAATGTTATTTTTTCCTCGTATTTAAGGCACTCTTTGTGAATTGTAGATTTTTCAGCTATCGACAAGATGTGCAATGGAATGAGATATCGATATAGATCAAGGATACCTTTTTTATGTGGAAATTATGACTATTCTTTATTTTGAAGTCGAAATATTCCCAGCTTTACAGGATAAAAAAATATGAGCGAGTTAATTCCTCACAAAGTATCTAGGAACTAGGCTCAAGCTAGTATCAAATTCGGATTTGTCGTCTATGGAAAATTAAAACGATCTTGAACCTGATATCTTCAACCGCTTTTACATTATCTCAATTTTTCGAAAATTTAGTTTCACTTTCAACACCCTGTATCTTTTTATTGATTAACATTTGCCAACACATCTATTGACTAAATCCCCTTATTTTGAACTCTACTATTAACTGGTAATAGTAGAGTTCCGCTCTATGGCGGACAAATTGTGGGATACCCTGTATATTTTTGTAAAACGTTCAGCCATTTTTTTCTTATTTCCACCAAAATTGACATTTGTGTTTCGTATTGTCTGGAAAATCACCATAAAAAGATATATAGTTGCACAGCATATACAACGTGAAATTTACGTGAAATTTATGCTCAATATAATCGACCTACAGAGCTCACTATTCATGATTTAATTCAAAAATTCGAATCAAATGGAAGTGTTTGTAATGATAAAAATCCAACCCGTCAAAAACTTAAACGTATTCCTGAAAACATCAATGCTGTGAACCAAAGTGCGAATAAAAATCAAAAACAATTAATTACAAGTGGTTCTCAATAACTTTGCCTTTCTTATGGCACTACCTGAAATATTCTTCATAAAGTTACGTTTATGTTAAGTTAAAACGATTTAGTTAACCCAATAACTTAAACCAAATGATGAAAAACCAAAAGGGCTTTAGATCAACTTGAAACAGATCCATTATTTCATAATCATCTGCAGCGATGAAGTTCATTTTTGGTTAAATGGCTTCGCAAATAGGAAAAATTATCGCATTTGCAGTGAAGGAAATCTACATACTGTTCTTGAAACAGTTTTACATTCGCAAAAAATAAGAATTTAGTGTGGTTTCTAGTATGGAGGTGTAATTGGACCGAACTTATTTGAAAACGAAAATGGAAATGCAGTTACTATCAATGGAAACCGCTATAGATACATTATTATTGATTTTTTCTGGCATGAATTGAATAATTTTGATTTGGGTGACATGTGGTTTCAACAAGATGGTGCAATATGCCAATCATCTCGTGACAAAATTAATTTATTAAGGGAAAAGTTTAATGATCGTGTAGTCTCAAGAAATGCGGATGTTATCTGGCCACCAAGATCATGCAATATAACTCCATTGGATTCTTTCTCTGGGCTTATGTAAAATCGTTGGTTTACGCCAATAAATCACAAACACCCAATGACCTTAAAACCGACATTATTCATGTCATTGGTAAAACAAATGCCGATAACGACAAAGTGATCAAAAGTGGGTACAAGAGAAGAATGTCGATTTTGCAAATCTCTCCATGTACAAGTCCGAATAGAGACGTAATTGCTCATTTGTTTAAAGATCCTGAAGAGCACAGAAAGAGAAACATTACTGGAAACCCCTCTATATTGACAGCTAAATAAAAACGTCCAATCTTAAGCGCCGCTTCTAATCGCACATCTACATCTCCTCAGATTGCGCATAAAGCAGGTGTGATTACTAATAACGTTAGAAGAGTTTTTCAATCAGCTTCACATATTCAGAGAGGGAAAATAAAGACTGTCCCGCCTATTAGAGATTCTCATAAAGTCTCTCATAAGTCTCAAAGAGGTCAGAGGTGAGAAATGTCAATGAATGGGAACAAATAATATTTTCTGGCGAAAAGAAATGCTTTTACTGTTCTTACTACTACCTTGACTTGGAAGGGAAGACAAGAGAGAAAGAGAATTTTGGGATTTAGGTCGCATTGATATCAGGATCATTTAGCGACCAAAAAACTTTAGCTTAAATTTAGTACTAATACTAGATTAACTAGAATTATAAAATATAGAGAGATCACAGATTACAGTCTTACAGATGACACATATCACAGGGGTAGTTATCACAGATATTTGGACCGGTTTGCTTATGCAAAAATCACAGGTATTGAAGCAATTATTGCTGTCAGTGACTAGATCTTGGTAAGGTAGTTTATTTCATTCAGATAAGCGAAAGTGTTAAACATATTGGCGGAACAAAGATTTTGAATAAGGTCCTGATTCAAGTCAAGGAAAGATCTGGTGGGGGATAATGCGGTGCAATCGATGAGGATGTGTTTAACAGATAGGAGCTCGTTGCCAAATTCGCAGAAAAAAGCGCCGTCTCGTTTTAAAAGAAATTCGTGAGAAAATCTGCAATGTCCAATCATGAGTCGTAACCTTTTGACCATAGTTTTTCTATCTATTAAGGGAATGGAGGACATATTTTTAGGAAAACGATAAATGGAAGGGATAGCATCACGGTTTGGGTAAGCATCTCGCGTGAAAAAAATCCCATCTTTACGAAACTCTTTCCAATCGAATGAGGAGAAGGAGTAGGTTATTCATTTTTAATGATAAATCTTTTCAGCAAAATTATTTTGGAAAAATCAAAACTGTGCTATCTTCACCATCTGCCCACCACATGCCATCACTACCTCCAAACATATCAGTTGAGATGTAACACTCCTCATGAATATCTATTAATAAGGTAAATTTTTCTGTAAGTAAACCAATCACCTAAATACAAGGTGGTGAATTTGATGATGATGACTCACTTATAACCCTAGATTTAAACTTGAAGTTCCAAAACAAAAAACTTCATTTCAAATTTCTTTTCTTTATTAAGGTAAGACAAGAGAAAAAATCTTTTATAAGCCACGCGTATGTGACATACGTGATTATTGATGGTAAGCGTTGAATTCAAGTGTGACATTAACAGTTTTGTTGTATAAAATTTAGATATAATTTATTATTTTGTTTTCAGAAAGGCTTTCTTTCCCATAAATTTTATCATGATAAGATTCTTTATGACTGTCTCCGCCCAATCAAGTAATAAAAATCAGTTTAGAGGAATAGATTAATAAATTTCTCTTATCTTTAGCGCATTAGGGAAAAAAGAGGTTATAAGGGTCAAATATCATCAATATTGCCAGAGGTACTTAGATGATCTAACACTAAGAATACTTGAATAATATGAATATTTAATGAAATACTGTTTTGTTTATATTACAACTTTATTATTAATATTTGACAAGTTTCGCGAACACTGTAGCTTCTTCAGAACTGGCTATTTTCGATGTTGAAATAGGAATAAATATAAAAGGTTTCTACAATAAAAATATACATTTTTTTTAAGAAATCCACACAGATGTTATTTATTGTCTGCACAAATTCAGTAGAGGGGATTTGTTCAGGTCTATTTGGTCATTTAGAAGGGTTTTCGCATCTTTGAGACGGTTTATTTCTAAACTCTCCAGATGTTTTGGCTTTTTGCCTTTGTTATGTACATGTAGTATTTTAAATTCACTATTAAAAAGATGTTTCTCATTTAACAGATGTAAGGCATGTTCGAATTATGTTTATGACTGAGGAAGCTCCTTTTGTGTTCTTTATTTTTTTTTCTTGAAAAATCTGCTTATTTGTCCTATATAAGTTTTTGTAAACGACCCACAATACAGTTGATAAATCCCTGATTTATCTTTTTTAGCTGTTTTTACTTTGCAATTTTTGATATTTTTTCCAAGACTGTTATTGGTTTTAAAGGCTACTTTTGCAGTTGGAGTTGCGGAGTTCAATACGGAGCACCCAAATTAGCAACGAGGGTGGTAGCCCGTTACACACCAGAAATCTATTTCTTCATCGACAAATATCTCCAATATGCCTGTGACATTTGGCATTCCAACTCGTATCCAAGCATCGTGCAACAAAGGGAATCGATTCCAAAACATTATGCGTTTTCTAACATTTGATGACAGTAATACGCGCAGTCAACGCAAAAAAAAAGATAAGGCAACTCCAATTCGTAATCTGTGGACAATGCTCAATGTAAATGTATCTCAGATGTATAAGCTTACGGAGAATTTAACGATTGATTAACTATATCCTTTTCCCAAACCACACAGGATTTACCCAATATTTGTCTTCGAAGCCAACTAAGTACGGCATAAAAATTTGATGGATTTAGGATGCTGAAAACGCGTATCGTTTGTAGAACATAATTTACACTTGCATCCGCGTACCGTGGAAGTGGGAGAAACATCTGAATGAACAGTTTTTTCCCAACTTTATCCCTTTCCACGCACTTGCGATCATGGAAACTCACCATTGTTGGCAAAAAAAAAACCGTATCTACCTAGTGTCATGGATCCAAATAAGTCCAGCAATACTTGGCAGTTTTTGGCTTTCACGACCAAGTGCCGATGTGCTCTTATGTCCCGAAGAAAAATAAAGCTGTGTTTTGATATGAACCATGCATCAGATATGGCTGTGAGTAACGATTTGAAAAAGAAACCTGATAGCATCAGTTACTACAAGATATATAAAACTGGAGTTGACACTATAGGCCAAATGCTAAAAAGATACACAATTCAACATCGATATTTCAGGTGGCCAATTGTTATGTTTTTCAACATGCTGGATTTTAGTTTTTGCCGCATATGTTATAAATTAACTATTAAAAGACGAGCTACACTGAGTGTCAACTGCCTGTTTGTAATGAACACTCTCTAAATATTGTAAAATGTAGTGATTGTCATAAATAAACATTTTGTGAACAATAATTGTTGTGCTTTTTTATATTTAAAATAAAAATTTACCTGCATGCGTCATAAAAAGATATTTTTTTATGTACAAAGTATAAATACATGTAGTGGGTATAGTCCGGTTCAAGATATTTCGTTGCCTTTCGGCAAAATGTTAATTGCCCCAATAAATTTCAATAAAAATATTTCTAGTTTCTTCAAAGGCGCCAGAGTCGGAATGGTCTAATTTTTGAATAAGTTTGGAAAAAATAAAATATTTTAAAATTATTATTATTATTATATATGACTAAACATTGTTTATTGGTTTGTGTATTATGAATTTATTAGTACAATAAAAATAGATAAATAAATAAATTTATTACAATACATTTACATTACAATACATACTATTAGTACAATAAAAATTATAACTTAAATTTAATTATGCATTTAATTCGGTTTCACTTTCACTGTCACTTTGAGCTACATTAATAAAAAGTGGTTCTATATTTGGTAAATAATACATAGGAATCTTCTATTTTAATAACATGGTTATAACCTTCTTTGGGAATACTATTTACAACCTTCCTAATTAATGTTGCAGCATTTGCACTTAGAGTCGGATAAATGTTTTCTGCTCTAACATTGGATTGTACCAGATGCCACATATGCTCAATTGGATTAAAAATACAGTAATACAAGGGAAGGCGTAAAACCGTATGTCCCATATCGGCATCAATGGTAGCACATACATATTCCTTTTTAATATTAAATGTCTTTAATATTTCTAGATCACATTTTTATATGTATTTTCGAAGTATATATCGTTTTTTTTAAGTTCGAATTTTTCGTTTATTTTCGAAGTATATATAGTTCTGAATTTCCAATTTAGTGTTATTTGCATTAGGAACTTTATATTTTGGAGGTTATGAAAACTAGTATTATCCATTAGAATTACGCTTTCCTTAGGTACATTGGGCAAAAGGCTATTTATAAACCAATCTTCAAAAAGTTCTCCTGTGGTGTCGTCATGGCAGTCCAAAGATGAACGCTTAACATGTTTGGAGGACAACCGTAAACAATTTGGAACTCATCCATCCTCGGAACCAGCATGTAAAAATTGTAATTATTTTTTCCTTGTTTTCTGGGGCTTTAGTTTGGCATTTTCTTGGTGTATCTACCCATCATTTTGCTGGCGTCTCATGCATATCGGACCACTGTTGCAATGAATGCAATGCAGGCACAGTTTGCTCTTCATACATAGCATAAATTTTGTTTCGTATTAAGTCGTTGTCGCTTTCATCAACACATACACATTTTCAACCATTTGCTTAGCATCGGACGATAAAAGTTTCCTTTCAAAATTAGCACTACCGGAGGCATAATGATCATTATCTTGCCAAGAACGCCACATTTTTAGCACATTTGGAATAATAAAAATACGATCGAAATTTTAGAACTGCGCTGTTTAAGAAAAGAATGTAAATTAAACTAAAAAATTTCGAAACTACTAAACCAGATATAAAATTAATTTTATCTTTATACCAGTTATTTTATTAGGCCCGGTCCTGTTTGTTTTTTTATAAGTTTGCCGGGTTTCGTTACGACAGGGGTGTTAACAGTTTATTGAAGTCATTCGGGCAACAATATATAGCTTGAACCACACTATACCCCGAGTGCAACGGCTATACCCCGATGGCTTCGGCTGGAAGTTCGGTTTATTTTTTTTTCAATAAAAAAAATTAAATCTAATTTATAATTTGCTTACTTTTGAGCTAAATAACGACGATTCAGAGCGAAAGATTTTTTTTTTTTAATTATGTAAATTCACCGTGGTGGGCACCCGGTACCAACTACCTTCAAAACAGGAAAACCACATCCGAGTCGGGTGAAAAACCAGAAAACCACTGGCGGTTTTCCGGTAGCAGGATAACCACAATACGAGCAGTTTAATAAATCTACAATCTTCAAAACAGGAAAACCACATCCTGTTTATACACATTTATCAGTAAAAACCACAATATGAGCTCTAACAAGTCTACAACAACTACAACCTTCAAAACAGGAAAAAACCACATCCTGTTTGTACACATTTATCAGTAAACTATATCCTGTTTGTACAAATTTATCAGTAAACTACAATACGTGCTCTAACAAGTCTACAACCTTCAAATATCTCAAGATCTACAACTAACATTTGACAATTGACGTATGGCACATAACAAGTCCACACCCTTCAAACCATATCCCAAAACACACAACCCCAATATCCACAACAGATAACTAACACCCCACACCGTCTCCTGCCGCCAATCCCACAAACTAATCACCAAAAACCCACAGCGCATCCACAATCTTGTCGAGAATGCCACTTCCGGTCCAGTGATCCCTTTGTATATGTACTGTATGGGCATGTACATAAGTGTTAAACAATCAATTTAATAAAACAATTAATCGTAATAAAATGTGGTATAGTCTGAAAAATTAGTGCTAGTAGTCTCAACTTTGACATTAAACAATTATGTGTTAGTTTTCCTTTTGTTGCAGCAAAACAATCCAAATTTATATGGAAATAAATGGAATAAATTGCTATAAATATATTTCATTTTATTTTCAAATATAACCTTAAGAGGTTAATGTAACAAAGACTGAATTCTTTCGATCGCAATAAACACGATAATCAAAATAACAATTGATCACTTCGCTAATTGTTAAGAACATTTCTGATCTATTTTGAAAAGTCCTGTGATCTGTGTTTTCCTCGAAAATATATTTAAAATAAACTTTTTGTTTAAAAAAATATAAATAATATTTGCTTAAATTTACGAAAGTACTTTTTCTTACACCAATAACTAATAGATGTTTCGGTTAGTAATGTCGATTTTGCGAGATGGCGTTACTAATACATTCGTTGGTATAGTCTAATGACGTCTATGGCGTTTTGGAGGGTAAATATACACCATTAAAAGCCAATTCGTTATTAATTGTCATTTTGTACCAGAAAAAGACGTTTTTGCTGGGAAGTTTAATAATCTTCTTTCATTTGAAGAAAATGGCTGCTGAAAGTCATCGATTGTTGGTTGAATCTTATGATGAACATGCTCTAACCCAAAAAAACTAGTGAACGATAGTTTAAATGTTTTAAAAGTAGTGATTTTGATATAAAAGAGCGTCCAGGATAGCAAAAAGTTTGAAGATGCAGATTTTCAAGCATTATTGGATGAAGACTCAAATCATATGTTGAAACAATTGGCAGAAGCATTGAATGTAGTCCAATCCACCATTTCCAAACCTCTACATGCATTGCGAAAGATCAGGAAGGAAGGACAATGGGTTCCATATGAACTGAAGGAAAGGGACATTGAAAGGCGAAAAATCACTTGTGAAATTTTGCTTGTCAGACAGAAGAGAAAAAGTTGTTTCCATCTAGTGCCTCGATAGAAATGAAAAGTGGATCTATAGCCTGTACAAAACTAAAACCGTTGCACGTCATCGATGACGCTATTGATGAATAATAGAAATACTACTACATAAGTACCATAATAAAATAATGAAATGGAACATATTCAATAAATTTCAAATTTAGAGCTGGATTCGGTTAGCAGCATATGCGACGTTGTCGAGTTTAAAATGTATCGTGTTGATATTTATTGACACGTTTGGAGGTTATCCCATTTGTATCTGAACGTTTATCTTTCGTTTTTTACCTTACGATCGAAAACAGTTCTTTTAAGAACTATCACAGTGTTATAGTTGTCGAAGTCGCGCCTGTAAAATGTCAAATCATTTAAATAGTCGTTTAAAGAGTTCGTAGCATCTCTGATACACTATTTTGATCAAGAACGAACCAATAAAGGCCCATTGTTAAACTTTGCGGCTGTTAGAGAGGTATGTTAAGTTAATTGCTAATAATTGGATAAAGTTAGAACAATTTTTTAGCGTGTTGCAGCAGCTTTAAGGTTGAGTATGTTCACTGTTAATACTATTTCACAAAAAGTAAAAAACAATGAAGTTTTAAAAGCATATACAAAGCGTAATTTTACTAAAAGGGTTACCAATACTGCAACTTTGGATACAAGTTCTATTTGAGTCACTATTTATGTCATGTATGAACACAGTAAGTATTTGTAACCTAAGAATTGCAGAAAAAAATTTAACTGAGGTGCTGATACTTGATGGAAATTCAATTTTAAATAAATAAGCAATATAATGGAAATTTTTAGATATTAATATTTGCTTATTTAGTTGCAAACCCATATGTAGTTTATACGTTGGCACTGACAATTTAATTTTCATTTTCAGGACATCATGTAACTTTCAATTCCTTACATGAGCAATTAAATCATGAATAACTGTTTGGTGGATGCCATATGTCAGTGTGCAACATATTGAAAGAAATAGGTTTTAAATGGAAAAAGTTGATCCAAGATGCGGGTTTATGGAGCTTCCCATTGTTGCCCTCAAACTTATAGATTTTTGAGAGGTTATATGAAGGAAAGAAAAATACCGTTGATCAAGAAAAAAAAGAATCAAGCTTGCAGACAATGAAATAATGGAATGATTTGAAATTTGATTGATTGAAAATAAGTGATTATATTAATAAAAATATAAGTACATGCAGATATTTTATTGTTTTTTCTTTTTTATACTTGCATATTATATATCAATAAATGTGATTGGTCATTATATAATCTTTTTATTTTAATAACCATTCAAAGATTAAAAAATGTCCATGGTTTTTGAACGAAGCATTTTACATTTACTGAATCTATCTAGAGGTACTAAACCGATGACACATGCAATACTTTCAACATTTATTATAATGTTGTTAGTTACGTTGTAATTTGGATTTAATTTAGAGTTGATTTTTTTGGTTATTAAAGTTAAATTGTAAAAATGAGACGCGAAAGTAAGGTTATGATGTTTAATATATATATATATATATATATATATATATATATATATATATATATATATATATATATATATATATATATATATATATATATATTGCTAATATCTACTAATATCTACTATACGGGCGTAACAAAGGGGGGTTCAACCCCCCCCCCCCTCGAAATAAGCCAAATATTGCACCGAAAAAAATACGAGGAGTGAAGAGAGTTAAATTATTACATTTGAATTGAATATATATCCGAACTAGTGAACGTTACGCACAGTAACGCCATCTCTTGTCATTTCATTTCATGTAAGTATATTTTTGTTGTTTTATTTACTTCAAACTAAACCCCCCAAAACTAAATCCTGGCTACGCCCGTGATCTATTAAGTGGAAGTGTTACGGACTAAGTAAGACAGCAAACGTCTGATTCTATATCTTTTTCTGCTAGTCGGCCCGTTTTGCGCAAAGGTCGCGATAAATAAATGTTACATAAAAACATAAAAATATGCAAACTGACGCACGTCTATAAGCATACTCAATTTTCGGACATGCGCATAAGACTCAAAGTAATAGTGAGAGAAACAAATATATATATATATATATATATATATATATATATATATATATATATATATATATATATATGCAATCTGCAGCCGAAATGTTGATCACGTGCTTAATGACGTGCAACGGTTTTAATTTTGTACGAGCTATATTTTGATAACCCAAAGCTCAAAAAATCATGGGTAGACCCAGGGTAGCCTTCAACATCACAACCAGTATGCAATACACATAGATAGAAGGCTTTGCTGTGTATTTGGTGGGATAATAGAGGAGCTATATATTACGACCTGTTGAAACCTATTGAAATGATTACTGGCGGTTGATATCGATAACAATTGATAAAACTGGCCCAATCATTGAAGGAAAAACGATCAGAATACGCCCAAAGACACCATAAAGTCATTTTTCAACATGACAATCGGCCCCCTGTTGCAAAATGTGTAAAAACTATTTGGAAAACTAATAAGCAAATATTAATATCCAAAAATTTCCACTATATTTAAAATTGTATGTATAACAATTGTTTCGGCACACAGTGTCTTTTTCAAATATAAACTATACTAAACTAAGTATTCAGTAACGCCGTATTCGCCGGACTTAACCCCTTCAGAGTAGTACTTATTTCGATCGATGCAGCGTGTACTTTCAGAACACGTTGTTTGGCTTGGTGAACGGTTGGCCTAAAACCAAAAGTTCTTTTGGCGCGGAATTCATTCACTGACGGAAATATTGGAAAAAATAATAGTTAATGATACTCAATACTTTGATTACTAAAATTAAATTATGAAATTAAACAAATTCAACAGGAAAAAACTAAGCAATGCACACCCAATTGTTTAGACATATAACTTGATAGATAACTTTTTAAATTAATTTAATACATTTTATAGTTGGTCCTCGTAGAGTTAAAATTTATATTTATAATTTATAAAAATAATTAATTAATGATAACTATTTACAAATGATTAAAAATATAAATAAAGAAAACGGTAAAGCTATATTTTAATAATAGTGATTGGATTTGAAGCAAATGATAAGTATACGATTTATATATTTCATTTACTTTTTGAGATTTATAGGACGGTATTTGACAGTGATTTGGCGCGAAAAATCTTGTCTTATTTATAGTCCGCAGATTTATAACAATATCTAACAAGTATATCAAATATAAACTCTATTCCCAGATTAACTTTACCTTGAAAATAAAATGCAGAGTATTCCAAAAATCGAAAGGCGTTGATAAACATACACAGCAAAACCGACAAACGGTCAAAACCGTCAATCTTGCACTCTGAACAAACCGATGGCATGCGGTATACTGATAAAACAGTGACCGGAACCTGGGCGTCTAAGCACAGACAGAGGTCTTTGCAAGCCGTCCAAGGCCAATAAAAAAAGATCGGTACGTATTTTCAGGGAAGAACACTTTAAAATTGCTTATTTACTTTAATTTTAGGGGGGGGGTTGTTTATGTTTTGGTAAAAAATTAGTGTTTGATGTTTAATTGAAAATAATAATCTTTTTTTTATTTAAATAAATACCCTGGAGGGTATTTACTGATATTATAATCTGATCTAATGCAGATTAATAAATAATTATGTTCTAACTTAAATTGCTACTTCGGAAACTTAAATTTAAAGATTTACTCACAAGAATACTTTAGAGTCTAGTAACTTATTTACACTAAACAAATGTATAACGCATAACCGCACTATTATCTGCTTTGCACTAGCGCAATCACTTAGCCAACTCAAAAGATTTCACTCTCTTGAGTCTTCTTATTAGATTGGTGTTGTCGAGGAGCTGAATTGCCTCAACGTTCACGTGTTGATGGAGCCATTGTTCGTGACTCTGTACGAATTTGGTAACAGTCTGGTCAATAGTGTCAATCTGAAGGTCTCGATGGAGATCACTATTTCTGATGTACTATGGCGCATTGACGATGTTCTTCAGTACTTCATTCTGGAATCTCTGAATGATTAGAGTATTACTTTTGGTGGCCCAGCACCTGAACTGTATGTCGCAGGCCCACACCGGTTTGAGGATTTGTTTATACAAGAGTATTTTGTTATAGATAGATAGACTGGAGTATTTAACAAGCAGCCAATACATTTTCTTGTACCTTATATCAAGCTCTCCTCTTTTCTTTGTGACATAAACTCTCCAGCGAAATCTTGCGTCTAATGTGATGCCTAGATATTTTGCTGAATTTCGGGATCTGGATTTTTGAATCTGGGCATTATTTATATTAATTGAAATCCGTTGTTCTCTTTTATTTGTGAAATTGAATGTACAGACTTGATCTGGTTCAGTTTGATACGTCATCTTTTGATCCAACTGTCTATTTGGTTAACTGATATTTAGAGTTTATTTGCAGTTTCTTCATGATCTTTGCTTATTGCAGTATCGTCTGCAAATGTGGCTATTGTATCTTGTTCTAGTTATGGAAAGTCACTTGTGTAGATCAGGTACATTATAAGCCCTAGAACGGTTCCTTGAGGCACTCCTGCTCCAATTTCTTTCAACACTGTTTATGCTTCTTCTTGCTTTACTCTGAAGAATTTGGCTGCTATGTAAGATTCTAATAATTCAGAATATTTTTGTGGAAGATGCATATTCAGCTTATATTTTAGCCATTTGGGGAAATTTTTCAATTACATCTGATGAACCTGATCTATGATTGAATGGCTCTCTCTAAAACAAAACTGGTGATTTGGTTTTAGGTGTTTTTCTTCTATAAAGGGTTTCAGCCTTTTCAAGAATATTTTTTTAAATGATTCTGATAACACAGGCAGTAGAGAGATTGACCTATATGATGACACTTCGTGAAGAGGTTTTCCTGGCTTAGGAATCACAATGACTTCTGCCACTTTCCACATCTCAGGAACATACCTTAATCTGAATGAGACATTAGAGAGGTGTGTAAGTTTTATTATGGTTTTCATTGGAAGTAGAATTTTAATACACCTACAGTGATTAAATTAAAGCCAGGAGCTCTTTTTGGGCCATGTTGGTTCGTATTTCATTTGGTATTTCCTTTGAAGAGGTTAGTTTAATGCTAATTTCTTGTTGAGGAGGAGTTTCCCAGTGTCGTAGGTCCTCTCGTGGGTTTGGTAGAAAACCTGCAAACCTGTTCGCCTTTTGCCTATTGTTTTTAACCCAACTACCGTCTGCATTCTTCATTGGAGCTCTTGCAGTATCAGCCTTTGTATTATCTTAGTGACTTTCCAGAGAGAGTAGTCGTCATTTTATCATTTGTCAGTTCGCTCAAATACTCACTAATAGATTCATTTTTGTATTCTTTCTATTTCTCTTTTTAGGTGCTGAGTGGCATTATTTAGTTTGGTTTTATCTGCTGGATCTGATTCTTGGAAATCAGATCCCTTATTTCTTTGGAGTAGTTATTTCCCTTTGTTCGCTGGACAATGAAAGGGGCATTATTCCAAGCTGTCTGTTGTATGCTGGTTACTAATAATTCAACTTTCCTATCCAATTGTTCCAATTGTTCTACTGTTCTTAGTAAAATTGATAGATCAATAGCATTTTTCAAATCCAGTCTGAAGCTTTCACTGTCTGTTTCCCTGTTTGTTAATCTAGGAGCATTTTCTTTTTGGATTATCTTATCGCTAAAAGTGAGAAGATGCATGTTTAGCATGCATGCATGTTTAGTTATGCTTACTATCTGAGAAATTAAGAGACATTCTTTCCTTAGCACGTCTTAAAGTCATCAACAAGCTGCTGGGTGGCCTGTACAGGTTTTTTAAGATGTCTTTCAATTTTCCGGGAGGCTAACAAGTCTTTTTCAGAATATGAATCATTAGTCAATATTTAATGTACGTACAATGTCGAAATGGCATGTAATATAAACTCAAATTGAAGACGCATCAGATGTTGGCGTGTATCTCAACCAGATGAGAAGGCAAATAGTGTTACCAGATCGAACGCTATGCCAGCAGTCTCATTATTTTCTTTACACACCTCGTAAGTTCGTAAAATGCGCTGACCACCAGAAAAAAAAACAGATGTGATCAAGAAATAAAAAACGAAGGGAGAAACGTATAAACTATATGGGCAAACTGCAATAAACCGGGGCAAAGTGTCAGCTACGAGTGGTATCCAAATAACAAAAGAAGTTCTAAATATATTGAAAACCTAAACAATCAGCCCCGAAAACTTGACCACAAGGCAGGGTTCGACCCGGATGACCCACGACTAGGTACCGAGTAGACCTAAAGACATAAAAACAGCCGGTCCGACTTCTATAAAAAAGCAACCGGTCATCTATAAAAAAAGATCATCTATAAAAGTATATATATATATATATATATATATATATATATATATATATATATATATATATATATATATATATATATATATATATATATATATAACGTATCGAATAACCAAGTCCGGGCAGTTATTATGAGGCATTCAATAGGTAATTCGTTTTTATAACTTACTCCGTTATTAAGTACTTCTGATAGAAGGTACTATATTTCCTGGTACGCGTATTAAAGTATAAGGTACTTTTTATTTTTTATTAATATAATTTTTATTTGGGTAATATGTATTGTCGATAAAACGAAGAGAAATCAAAGCAAAAGACAAGCAGCCGCCTTTGGACCATCCGGCAAACGCTAACGCATTTTTTCGATTCGGATTAGGTCCTGCATTATTTACTTAGAGTTATGTATTTGTATTTAATGGTCTATTCTCGATAATTTTATTTAGCAAGTTTAGTTTTCTTGTTGGTCTTGTATAGTAAAGTTGTGCTGTTTCTGATCGCATGTATTTCTGATTCGCGCTCAATAGAATCATATGCTTTTTTGAAATCCACAAATGGACAAACGAGATTTTTATTGTACAGTTTTTGATGCCTTAAGGTGAACCTTAGATTCAGGATCTGTTCCGTGCAGGATCTGTCCGGTCAAAAACCTGCTTGATATTCACAAATTTTAGGTTCTAACTGTCCCTGTGCTCTATTTAGTAGGCATTGAGATATAATTTTGTAACAAACTGGGAAAATAGAAATCCCTAGTTGTTTACATCTGTTTCCTTCTTCCATCTCCTTTCTTCTGTAGTGGATGAGTTAAAGCATCTTTCCAATCTTCCGAAATCCGTTCGGTTCGCCAAAACTCTTAGAATTTTGGTTATTTCCTTGATTGTACCTGGACCAGCTGATTTCAAAAGTTCAGCAGTGATTCCATATTCGCCAGTAGCTTTGTTATTTTTAAGTCGCTTGATTTGCCTAATTATTTCATTTTCATTTGGTGGTAATGAATCTGAGTTTGTTTGTTTAGGGTTTAGTGTTGATAAGTTTAGTGTTGGCCTCTTTAAGGGTTCAGGACAGTTTAGTAGTTAGACTCGCATTCAAAAATATCTCGCATTCTTTGCAATTGTCTTGGTTATTTAGAGAAAATTATCCGTTTTGGTTTTGGAAGCAAAGACTTTGGGGTTGATAGCCTGTTTTATAGTTTTAAATGTTTTGTAAAAATTTCGGGTGTTATTTTTTTGGAAATCCTTTTCTATTTCATTAAGTTGATTGTTTTCATATTTTATTTTAGTTTGTCTAATTAGCTTCGATGCTCCTTTTCTAACTTCTAAAAAGATGTTATAGTTTATTTCTGTTTTTTGACTGTTCCATTCTTTGAATGCTTTATTTCGGCTAATAATACTTGCTCGCAAACTTCATCCCATCACGGATGTTTTCTATGTTTTTGTAAACGGACCAACTTTAGGGCTGTTTTAATATTTTTTTCTTTCAATTTTTGCCAGTTATACGCTAGTTGTTTATCAAGCTCTTCTGTTAGGGTTGGTTTTATTTTCGTCGGGTCGAAGTTTGGGATTAGCCGTCTCTTTTGAATATGATTTCGAGGTTTTAAGCTAAGTTTGATTCTAGTCAAGTAGTGATCTGTATCTATGTTAGCTCCTTTCCTGACTTGAAGATTCCAAATCTTTTTATAATTGAGGTACGAAATGGCAATATGGTCAATTAGAAATTCACCCATATACGTGTTTTGGCACCTCCAGGTCTTTTGTTTTCTTCTTCAAATGGGTTGATATTTTTAAATTAAAAAATCTTCTACCATTATGGTTAGTCCATTTATGAGCGGGAAAACTGCTAACTATTTTTCTGTACTTTCTTTCTTGCCCTAGTCGGGCGTTGAAATCAATAGGATTTTTACATGGTTAGAGGCAATTTTAGAAATAGTCTTTTCCAGAATTTCCTAGGACTTATTTATTTTTTCAGGATTAAATTTAGTTTCTTTGTTAACTGGGGGGTGTGCATTGATTAATGTATAGTTTTTGTTAGCATACTTGAGGGAGAGTGTCATAAGTCGATTATTTATTGGTTGGATATTAGTTATAGAACCAAGAATGGTTTTTGAGATAGCGAAAGCAACACCGAGATGTGGTGTATTTTTTTTGTACGGTTTACTTTTAAAAAGTCTGTAGTAGCCGAAGTCCAAGGTGATCACCTGTTAACCTGATTTCTTGCAGAGCTAAAATTTTCCCCAATTTGTGTAGTTTTTCTGGGCGCAGGAGAGAGTTGATATTTTTAGTCTCCGACTCCCTCGGAAAGATTTTGCATTTAAGCCCGGGCGCCCCAGAATCCGAAAGTCCGGTTATATTAGCAACGCTAGCAGAGGATTGTTTACCTCCTGGGGTAGTTTTGTAATTACTAGAACGCTTCATCTTGTACTTTGAATTAAAGGTTTGAACTATGACGGTTCAGAGGTTAAGACTGGAGGGGTTAGTTCCAGAATTTAAATCTCAGCCGCACCACTGGTGAACAGACGCTGACCACTCAACCGCTTGATACAAGTTAGACGCTACGCGGATTTAGTTTTTGCATTGGTTCGGGGTTGCTTATTTTGAGATATTTGCAGCTGTTCATTGATATATAATGGAACTTTCACTATCCACCACCCGTGACCCGTCCAGTATCTTAGGCGAGGTATATATATATATATATATATATATATATATATATATATATATATATATATATATATATATATATATATATATATATATATATATAACATTTAACATCAACAGCAAAAACATTTAACATCACAGCAAAGCTTGCAAATTGTCGACTTTTATTATCAAAATCATTGTTCTGTAAGTTGTACCAAACTTATAAAGCAACTTGGTGAATTTAATAGTGCTTTGGCGTTTGTTTTGGGGAAACCCAAGAATTAACATAGTTTATTTATTTGCAGCTTAAATATGCGATCAAAACTGAGAACGAAACACGAGAAACTGTTGTTGGCTGTTCGCTATCGAGGTCTTGACTGTATGTTTTTAAAAAAACTTTGAAAAGGCCATCTTTACCCTAATAAACCATCCGCGATCCTGGAGAAAACCCAAAATTACCGGCCTTTTCAACAATAGCAATTGAAGTACGTAAGACCGTCTAAGACCTATAGATAGATTATGACTCGAAAGAAATATAATTGGAATGTCCCAGGTAGTCCAGGTAGTTCGTTTCAAGATATTTAATTGCACATCGGCAAAATATTAATTGCCCCAATAAATTTCGATAAAAATATTCCTAATTTCTCTAAAGGCGCCAAAGCCGGAGTTGCTTAACTTCTGAATAATTTTGGGAAAAATAAAATATTGTTAAATTATGATTAAATTATTAATATTATTATTATTATGTACGACTGAAACATTGAAAACTCTCACTGTCACTTTGATCAACATTAATTATATGTGGTTCTATATTATCAGTAAATCATTCATAGGAATCTTCTATTTTAACAACATGGTTAATCGAATTTATCCAACTATCTTTGGGAATATTATCTAAAATCTTCGTAATTAATGTTGCAGCACTTCCACTTGAAGTCGGAGAAATATTTTCTGCTCTAACATTGGAATGTACCTAATGCCACATATGCTCAATTGGATTAAATATACAGTAATACAAGGGAAGGCGTAAAACCGTATGTCCCATGTCGGCATCAATGGTAGCACATACATATTCCTTTTTAATATTAAATGTCTTTAATATTTCTAGATCACATTTTTTATATGTATTTTCGAAGTATATATCGTTTTTTTAATATATAGTTCTGAATTTCCAATTTAGTGTTATTTGCATTAGGAACTTTATATTTTGGCGGTTATGAAAACTAGCATTGTCCATTACAATTACGCTTTCCTTAGGCACATTGGGCAAAAGACTATTTATATACCAGTCTTCAAAAAATTCTGCTGTAGTGTCATCATGGTAGTCGAAAGATCAATATTTAATGTTTTTGGAGGACAACTATAAACAATTTGGAACCCATCCATCCTCGGAACTAGCATGTAAAATTGTAATCATTTTTCCCTTGTTCGCTGGAGCTTTGGTTTGGTATTTTCTTGATATATCCACCCATCATTTTGCTGGTGTCTCATGTGTATCGAACCATGTTTCATCATGTTGTAGATAATGTGACGATTTTCTAATCTGTATTTCTTTATAGAGTTTAAGTAGTTAAATCGCCATCATCGCACTCATTGTGATTCAATTAATATTTGTTTTTTATTAATTGTCCGATATGCAAAACCCATTTGAGATAATATTCTCCGGAGGCTAGGTCTGCTGCAAAGAATGTTGGTTTCATCTTTCCTTAGTCGCTGTTGTAATGAATGCAATGTAGGCACAGTTTGCTCTTCATACATACCAAAATTTTACTTCGAATTAAGTCTGTCGCTTTCGTCAAAACATTTGCTCTTACCAGAATCACTACGGACTTTTTTGGCTTTAATTGGCTTCGTCACAATATCTTTAACTGTAGACAACGGAGTTTTTATTAATGAAGACGTTTCTGCTCAGGCTGCATTTACATTAAGCCCCCTATTCAATAAAGAAACATACACAATTTTACCAATTTGCTTAACATATGCCGATAACTGTTTTCTTAAAAAATTAGCACTACCGGAGGCACAATGATTATTATCTGGCCAAGAACGCCATATTTTTAGCACGTTTGGAATAAGAAAAAATACGATCGAAATTATAGAACTGCAACTGTTTAAGAAATGAATACGAACTAATCTAAAATATTTCGAAACTACTAAACCAGGTATAAAATTAATTTTATCTTTTTTCCTGTTATTTTAATAGGCCCGGCCCTGTTTACGTTTCTTGCAACTTTGTCGGGTTTCATTAAAACAGGGGTTGTTAAAAGTTTATTGCAGCCAATCGGTCAACGTTATATCTTGAACCGCACTATAAAAGTTTTGTTGAATTGTCAAATAGCTAATGATCGCAGACGGTTGAATAGAGGTTATAGACCTTCATATAATTAGTTCGAAATACAAAATAAATTCAGAGAAAAATAATCAATATGGCAGATAAGTGTGGCAGATTTTAATGTCGTCACATTACCAAAAACCTGCCTGGTTTTTGGCTGTTGGGATTATGTCGGGCTTACTATTTTGGCGTTAGTTTTGTGGGAACACAATAATACGCATACACAGGAGATAATACAGTTTATTTATATGCTGGAGTAACTTTTACATTTACAGCTTAAAAATGCGATCAAAATTGAGAACGAAACATGAGAGACTGTTGTTGACTGTTCACTCTGTAGGTCTTGACTACCTGCTAAAAAAAATCGAAAAGGCGTTCTTTACCAGTGCTATTATGAACGGTTCGCGAACCTGGAGAAAATCCAAAATAACGGACCTTTCCAACAATAGTAGGCGGGCTCAGACCTGCAGATGATTTATGACTCGAAAGGAATATAATTGGAATTTCAAGGCAAGAATTTTATAGAAATGTAAAATAGCTAAGGATCGCGTACACTTGAATAGCGGCCATAGACCTTTAAATAATTAGTTCGAAATAAAAAATAAATTTTGAGAAAACTAATCAATATGGCAGGCGAGTGTGGAAAAAGAAGAAGAAAATACATTTATAAATACGGTATTTCGTACAGTGCTCAACGACTATATTTTTCTTGAAATTCTTCCACTTTTACCAACAATTTATCAGTCACATTAAGTTTGTAGCTCTCAACCAAATTTGTATAATGATCTATAACGATCCAATCTTCTCCTGATGATGGATAACATGAATAGCGAAACGTGCACCGAGAAAATATCAACAAGTTATTAGTTGTTTAGCGGTAAATATCTTTGGATTTATTATTATTTTTTTAATTTCATTAATCTACTCACCAAATCAACCTTATTCCCCATGTCAGATGAAAAATCGCCAAAAATTTTTCCATGGTATTTACTCCATGGTAATTACTCCATGGCATTTGTTGAGAATATCACACAGGCACACACCAACACTGAATGCGAATGAAACATCATTTTACTTTTGCTTTTATTTATTCCATCAGCTTGTTTACCAAATTTGCAAGAAAAACATAAGTATAGATAACCACTGAGATCATGTTTAGCATTTTTCTGCAAAATTTTACATTTCTACTTGTTTTGTTTACGGAGAAAAATAGAATTGCGTCTTTTGATTATACAGATCGACATGATTTTTGTAACATTGGTGAGAATGATGTTTTTGCGTTTCATTTAGGTAGTTATTAAAACTCCTTTTCACAGAAATGGCCTAGCACGTACCATTTTCAAATACTTGCTTTTGCTTTATACCATAGGGAATTTGAAATAATTTATAGCCCTTGGACTGGACAATGTAGGAATTACCACAAGACCGTAGAGGGGGTATTTACCCGGTATTCTACGAACTTTAAAGTAAGTTTTATTGTTTTCTATAGTTTAGTTTGTTTCTGTCCCGTTTATAGTACAATCAAGTGTTTAACCCGTTGCGGTCACACTGATGTCGATATTGATTGACTATCGATAATCAGTATTTTCGTTTTCTCTTCGTTTATTTCTACATTAAACTATATTATACTAATTACTTTTAGCAAATACAGATTAAGATTATTTGATATTATCAGACGAGTTTATCTGAATAACATAATAAACGAATTAATTTACATTTAATTTTATCTTCAGTCGATAATGTAATCTCCGTCGTTATCTAAAACGTTTTACCATCTTGCTTAGGGAATGTTTCATGCATCGGAACAAATGAAAATCGGATGGTGCTTTGTCTGGAGAATATAGGAATGTGGTGAAACCTCCCAGTTTAGCTGCCTAATTTTTCTTGGGTTAATCCTGCTGCATGCGATCTGGCATTATCGTGTTGTAATATTACCCCTCTTCTATTGACCATAGCTGGCCGTTTTACCAACAATTAGTTACGTAATCTTTCCAATTGTTGGCAATACAATTTAGCTGTAACTGTTTCTCCCGGTTTCAATAGTTCAAAATATATTATGCCACCACAGTTCCACTAAACGCACAGTATATTTAAACTAAAGGATGATTTAGAAGTAGGTACGGCTGGTTGATTTGGAGAAAGCCATTGTTTGGTGCGCTTGTCGTTGTTATACAACACCCATTTCTCGTCACCAGTAACAATCCTTCGTAAATATGGATCACTTCACTCTCTGCACAATAGAGATGTGCAAGTTATACGCCACTGTTCTTTATTCATCTCCGACAATAGATGAGGAACCCATATATAGGACTGTTGACCAAGTAGCCTGAAGAGTGTTCTATTTCCTGAACACTAAGTTTGGAATCAGTTTCCTCTAGTGATTTTAAAGCATCATTATCAAAGTCTATAGGGCGCCCACTTCGATCGCTATTAGATAAGTCAAAATCACTATTGGACAATTTTCTAAACCAGCGTTGGCACTTATTGACTTTCAATACGTCTCCATACACATCACAAATTTTCTTTGTTGCAACCGTTGCATTAACTCCCTATAGAAAATCGAAACAACATGTCCGACATGGTTGATTGTCCGCCATTTTATATCGGTGTAATAAAAATGTTTGAGGGAGCCTCATTAGCTGTGGTGTCTAAGGCGTCAGCCTTACGTTACGGCAGTTAATGTGGAGCGGGTTCGAATCCCGTACTAGGCAAAAAAGTTTTTCTAAAATTCTTGTGAATGTTTCTAGGTAAGAGTGTAAAATCTAACAAGGAATCACCCCTCAGTCACGCCAGTTCGAGGCTGGGTAAGACCTTCTGAGAGGTTTTCTACGTTGGTCACTCGCCAGTCGGTAGGCTATACTTTCGGTTAAGCACAAAACCAAGGGTTGATAGCCTGAGGAGGCTGCTGACCGGGGTTTTCGGTAGCTGATGACCGTGGTTCGGAACCCACGTTAAGCTGTAGGTCCAGTTGCTAAATAGCCTTCTCAGTTGCTGATGCGACTTTAACCCCAAAACTTTACTTTTAAAATGTTTGAATTTAGTTGTCACAAAGGTCAAGGCCACGTGTTGTAATATTGTGTAATAAAACATCTCTTTATACATTCAGACTCTGAACTAGAATGAAGCAAATATTCGACACTATTAATAATTGATTACTTATGGCATATTTTTTTATTACATATGGCAATTTTTTTTTAATTAAAACATACGGAATGCAAATTAAACATAATTTTACTTTTACTTGTATTTATTTCTCCAACTTGTTTACTAAATTTATATGAAAAACATTAGTACTGATGGTTATCACTGGTTACTTAGAGCATGTTTGGTATTTTGCTGCAACGCTTTTCATATCTCCACTTTTTTGTTTATGTGGTTAAATTGAATTACATCTTTTGATAATAAGAAAAATAAGTAGTAAGAAAAATGCCCCAGCAACAAAAGTTGAATCATCTTTGGCCTCGCGTCTGCAGCATCGCCCGTTTTTCCCAGAAATATTGTTGTTAATCTTATCTTTAAAAACGCTGCGATAGACAACCTTTCACCTCATATCGCGCGCAATGATTCCTTGCTACAAAGTTGCATCATCTTTGAACTCATTTTGCTTTACTCCATCCCTTTACTTTTTTTATATAAATTATTGTTTATTAACACTCTGCGAAAAGACGGGCCTGTAAGTTTCATTTTAAAAAATTGAAGTTTTTAACCTTTTTTTGAGTGAATGATACATATTTCATACTTTAGGACATTTAACCATATCATGTTTGGTTCAAAATCGTGGAATTTGCTTTAGATAAAACTGCATAGTTCTATTTATGGATAAAACATTATTATAGTTCCAGACGGGTGGATCTTTCAGGCTCTATTTTGTACAGTATGTATTGAATTATTTAGAAAATGGTCCTCTGAGCCCCTGTCTGGAATCTTTTAGGGAGCTTTTACCCTGTCTGGAATAAATTTGGCGCCTTCTGGTAGAGAGTAAGGTATCGTAGTCAGTAGTATAATGTGGTGATAGGGGAGGGGGTGGTGGAGGTCAAGTTTTTATGTTTGCAAACTATACAATATCTCAAACCTATCTGTACGTTTATAGATCAGTTTACTTTCAGTGTTTGAGTGAAGCTGACCACCTCTGCTTGTATTTTATTTTTGTGTTTGCATAATGTCTATGGAAAGAAGGCTTACTATTGTAGAAATAGACAGAATGTTAGAAGAAGAACTTTCGAGTTATTCGGAATCGGATATGGAATCAGGTGAAAGTGAGATTGAAGAAGCTCCCGAAGACACAGAACCTATCCAAGAGAATAGTGAGGATGAAGCCGTGGACATAGATGTGAGCAGTTTACCTTATAGCTCTACTGAAACCCGCAATGGGGAATACTGGTATAGATCCAAAGATGAAGAACAACTGTGGTGCTTGTTACCACTTTCAGATCCTAGGGGTCGAATAAGAGCACAAAATGTTCTGAAGGATGCGGAAGGTCCTACTCGATGGGCTCACAAATAACTGACAATTAGTGGCAGACAGTTTTTTTATTATTTTTCAGGTCATCCCTCCAGGAAAAATATGCCACTGAAGTAATAAAGAAGGAAAATTGGTATAACAAACGAAACGGAAAGGACTGAACGCTGAAGAGCTAAAAAAATATATTCGCTTACTTATTTTGTTGGGAGTCTACAAATCAAAAAATGAAGATGTCAGTAAGCAGTAGAGCTAGCGGGATCCTGGGACACTTTCAAGGTCAAATGTTGAAGATGGCATGTTCCATCCACATCGACGATTCTTCGGCCAATGCTGACAAGCCTCGGCAAGGTCATTGGTGAAGAAGTGACGTATTACATTATTTTCGGTCAAAGCTGACAAGCCGTAGAGAGGTCATTGGTGTTTTACGTCACATCTTTTACCGCTGCTAAGCTTACGTGATATGTAAATTAGTTTTGCCTTGCCTTGCCATGGTCAATCACATTACGTTTTCTGCATAAAACCAGTAAGTCTGAAGGTGAACCACATTAAGTTTTTAGATTATTTATTGCTAAATAAAACAAATGTATTCCATTTTTTTTTATTGTTACGAGTATTTTCTATCTTGCCTTTAGGTGTGTACAATTCATATTTTTTTATAAAAATTCAATTTAATGCATGTTTTTAATGCTCAGTCACCACCTAGTACACTGATAACATAAACTAGCAGGTAACCAAACGATATTTTTATAATGAAAATCAGGAGTAGATAGCCCAAAAAAAATGTCATCACTTGTTATGACAGTTTTTCTTTATACTTTTATTCGGTGCGACTGACTTCAAGGACAGTATAGTCAGGTTTCTTTAAAAATACCTTCTCTAGGAGAGGCCTGCAGGCTTCAGTTCTTCTAAATCTTTCCCGATCTCGTGCAAGTTGTTCCCATTCACTTTTTCTCTCTTCTTCGGGGATCAAATGTTGAAGATCAAATGTTCTGTAGAAGAAATATCCTTTAAATAAATTTATATAATTGAATTGGTTGAGAAAATAAGTATATTAATAATACCTGTACTTCCTTTATTTTAGGATAGAAAATTTTTTCACAAATTAGTTGAGGGATTCGATCTCCTCTTTTGATTAGAAGTTCTCATCGGAATGGTTAAACAGGACTACTTTAACTATTCCTGTGTAATCTGCACCAATACATTCGTATTTGAAAGTACGTCCAGCATCAATAAAATATTTTAAAGGTGATCCAGACCTGGTGCAATTCTTCCATAACACCCCGAGGGTAATTCAATTTTTAATCCTGTATCAACTATACCCCGGATTTTGCTAGTATTTAAATTATTTATACTTTTTAAATCGACACCTGCAGACCTGCAGCGTTTGGTGAGCCTTTAAAAGGGGCAAATGTTTAAGGTTAAGGTCCTAACATATTTCAGAACTGAGTTGTTTTCTATTACAAATAATATTTATTTTTAGAAAATAAGCCTTTTTTAATAACTCCTTAAGCCATTGATGAAATAATAAATTTCCTAAACTATTTATTTACTTACTTCGGCATTGTTCTTATCCGTCAAAGATTAGAATTGTGTATGAATACAAAGAGGAAAAAACGTAAAGTTAATTATACCAAAAGATTTTTTTGCTTTTTAATTAGTTTTAATAACCCCAAGGCAATGTATCTGTGTAAATATAATTTACTTGTCTTTTATCATCGTTTCTTCTGCCGAATAGTAAAACCTGTATGATTTTTAGATTTAAATACATTTTGAGTCGTTTCTAATATGGAATTATTGTATAAACAGTGATAGTAATCAGCAAATGTTTCTCAATGCTGAACTTTTTATACCTTTTGATTTCTTTGTTATTCCAGAATTTATTAAATCATTCTGTATTGTTTTCTGAATATCATCATCATCATGATTAACAATTTCAAGTTTTTGTTTTACACGTTCCCTTTCGAGCTCACTTTTACACAACTTAAATGTATACATTTTTGATCTTAAAACAACAAATTCTTTCCATAATTTCTCCATTGTTTTCACCTTTCATTAAACCTAATCCTTTTTTGTATTTTAACGAAATTTGATATACATTATTCAAGAATAATCTGAAGTATCAAATTTATGATTATCTTCTTTTATGTGTCTATAAATGTCATCAACATAAATGTGATAAATTAATGATTCCGGATCGGTATAAAGTAATATAATTTTATCGTCAAATTTCTTTTGCATGTAATTGTAATGAAAGTTGTAAAGAAATGTCTTCGAAATATCTAAGATAGTGAAACCTACATATATATGTTTGTTAAAATTTATATTTAATTTACTCATTTCTATGATAACCATATATTTTTTGAATATGGTACAGCTATGAAAATTAGATTTGTAAATATAATAATTTGCCCCATATCTTCCTGACCATCTGGTAACCAATTTAATATCTTTATATTTTTCATAGTTTTGCCAAATACAGAATTATTCATAAGTTTATAGAAATTTTCCTCGAAATCATTTTTGCTCTGTTTTCTGAGTTCGGTATTTTTTACAATATACCTTTGCATCCAACGTGACTGTTTAAATTTAAGAATTCTATATATTTTTTCAATTTTTAATCCAAAAGCTATAGATTGTTTTAAGTTTTTATAATGGATTGTATATCTTCTTTTACCAAATAAGGTGGTTAATAATTTTGGAACTTTAGTATTAGAAATTGGTGGGATCATATGTTCAGGACAAAGGGGTAAATCTTTGTGTAGATGATGTAAATGTTTAAGATCATGTAAATCAACTTCTAAAATATAACAAATCTCATTGTCATCGGAAACGTTTAGGACATCAACGGAATAAATGTCTGTTAGCCATTCAAATCCACTACTAGGTAAAGCTAAGCACATACTAGTGCCATAAAGGTTATTGATATCAAAATACATCAGAAAGGATGAAGGTTCGTGTGGATTAAAATATCTTCCCCCCTGTATTTATTGTTTGCTTTTCCATATCGATTTGAACATTGTGACAAACCACCTCGAATTCCTCTTCCTATAAATAAAATAATATCCATATCAGTTACTAATTCCCATTCAATTTCACTGATTTTTAACATGCTATCAAATGCCAAAGCGGGTGCTGTATAATAATGAAAGCTATCCAATTGATAAGCGTCCAAATGGGACTTTCGAAAATATCACTTAAAAGTAAAAAATCAGTTTTCAAATATAATTCCGCATACTGTTCTAAATTTTGAATTTCAAATTTCTTCCAAACCTTACATGCATGCTCATATTCCTCTCTGCTAATGCTGTAATTAATTAGATTGCTAAAAAATGCTTGTTTAGGTGATAATTTTGTTTCTTTTAATTCTTCCCAACAATCAAGATATTCATAGGGAAAAAATCCTTTTCGTTGTAATAATTCAAATTCCTCTTCTGTCGTACAATGTTTTTGAGTAATAACTTTTTGATGCTTATCTAAATACGAAGCTAATTTATCTAAATTGCTCGCCATAAAACGGTATGAATTTAAAAATCTAAACTTAACTTTTGTATTCATTTTCGCAATATACTTAGAAAATTTAATATATTTTTCTTTATTAACAAGTAGTAGAGTAATGTTTCCATTAATTTCTATACTAAGGGATTTAATAATGAAATGGCTATCGTATGATAGATTGTGAAAAATTATAGGTATGAAGTGTTGGTCTTTATAATTAGATAGTACAGGATGTATCGTGAGTAATTCCCCGAAAATTACCTGTTAAATGACAATGGTTTCTTACTTTCCTATCTAACAAATGAAATGGTTTTGAACAAATGTGACAAAATTGTGAAGTTTTAAAATTCTCTTCTTGTTCCTTTGTTATTTTTTTCATTGCAAGTGGATTAGAGAAAATTTTATTTATTTCTATCGCAATATTTTCCAGTTGTCTGACAAACCATGAAATGCAATGTTTACCCGTGTATAAATCAAATCTGGAAAGAGAATCGTCATATGAACATTATAAAAAATATGCGATGCTAAATGGTTCATGTTTTTGATATTTTAAAGTTTTATTAAAAACATCATTTGAATTTTGATATTTTTCTAATATACATTCTAAATCGGCATAAATAACAAAGGGAACTTTTTCTTTATTTTTAAAATTAGAAAATTTTAAAATTTCCTTTTTTTTTCATCTGGCAAAGTAATTTTAGTTTTATTCATGTTTTTGCAATCAATTACATGGGTTTTTAATTTTACCATCGATGAAAAATGATTCGCATCGCTCGCATAACCATTTTTTATTCTTTATAAAGGGTATTCCATTAAGAGGTTTCGAATGTTGGTAACGAATAAAAGAAACGTTTCATAACATACCTGAAAGTTATTTATGGCAGTGCGAAGCTGGATAGTGTACAATTATACGTGGAATACAACATCTGTCAAATGACCGCCACGACTTCTCTGGCAGCTCACAATTCTTTTGTTGAAATTCTCGATTACTGCTGAACACATTTGCGGAGTTATGTCACGAATTATTCGCCTAATTTCTTCTTTCAACTGTTGAAAGGTTAGCGGATTATTTTCGTAAGCTTTGCTCTTCACATAGCCCCACAAAAAATAGTCTAGCGGCGTCAAGTCGCATGACCTTGGTGGCCAATTTACCTCCCCATTCCGGGAGATCAGCCTCCCTCCAAACTGTGTACGCAATAAAGTCAATGTTTCACGTGCTGTATGACATGTTGCACCATCTTGTTGGAACTACATATTCTCTAAATCCATGTCCATTATTTGATCCCATAAAAAAGCATCAATCATCGTTCGGTATCGTTCTCCGTTTACTGTAACAGCTCGTTCATCTTCATCTTCAAAAAAATACGGTCCAATGATACCCTCAGCCCAAAAACCGCACCAAACTGTGGCACGTTGAGCATGCATCGGGATTTCGTGGATTTCTCTAAGATTTTCATTGCCCCAGATGCGATAATTTTGTTTATTTACGTAACCGTTTAAGTGGAAATGAGCCTCGTCACTGAAAATGATTTTATCGCAAAAATTATTGTCATTTGCCTTCATATGATAGGATCCAATTGGCAAATGCACTGAATTAGCTGAATTTTGTAACGATGTAGACTTAAGTCTTTTTTCAAAATTCGCCACGTTGAAGTTCTGCTGATACCCAAATTTTCAGTAACACTTTCACGAACCGCCTGAATATTTTCAAACGAACGGGCAGGACATTCCCGGATTTTTGTTTCGATATCTTTCACAGATCCGGTAGTTTCGAATCTACGCACTATTTGGCGAATGGTTACTTCTGACGGACGATTGCATACACCAAAGTATTCACGAATTCGCCGAAATGTCGCTCCACAGAACACCCATTTTGAAAATACGTTTTCACAATGTAAACACGTTGTTCTACTGTGTAGCGCTTCATTGCTGAAATTGTACTGAATTCCACAATGAAACCGAATAACATAAACAAAGTTTGAGACAAGAAGACTAGCAAAACAAAAACATTCGAAACCTGACATTGACATTGACAGATGTTGTATTCCACGTATAATTGTACACTGTCCAGCTTCGCACTGCCATAAATAACTTTCAGGTATGTTATAAAACGTTTCTTTTATTCGTTTTCAACATTCGAAACCTCTTAATGGAATACCCTTTATTTCCAACTTGCTTGCATAATAATTTTGATAAATCTTTGATTAATACAAAATGGTAAATTTGACTAGATCGAGTATTTTCTACTGAATCATCAATATTATCATCATCACCATTTTGATGTTAATAGCCTGACAATGTTGGTAACATTAACAAATTCATGTGAGGCGAATAATTTTGTTTACTAAGAGCCACTGGTACTATTTCCCTTTTTTCTATAACAAAAATATTTATCGATAAACGGTTCATTATTTCAAATTTCTGTTTTTTTTTTAAGTAATGGGATAATCGATATAATTATACTTTAAAACCTCATATGGTAGAGAATAAGACGACAGACGTTTGGGGTTTTTATTTGTAGATGCAAGTCCCCAACCTGAATCTCTTTCTTGAAATTCTTCTAGTTTGGTTAAAATACGATCTTTAACATGCTTTTTATACCAATCTTTTAAATTTGTTTGATAGTCAATTGGATAATTCCTTGTTGTAAAGTTTTTAATTTCAGTCTCGCCTTGACTGAGGTTTTACAAACTTTCCGAAAAATATGACATTAACTTTAGGAGAGAATATTTTAACGCCTCTATAATTTTAATAGCAAAACTTCGGAAAGCTTTATTAAAGAATATGTTGGGATCTTTAATTTTTATATTTATTATGGATCCAGTCTTTATGCGATTACTAAAACATAGGTCAATATCTTGCCATATTAGAGAACGTTTTTTACCTCTACAACTTTGAATGTTTTTTTTTATTGTAAAGATTTGGGGTTAGAGGCGCATCAGCAACTGAGAAGGCTATTTAGCGACTGGACCTACAGCTTAACGTGGGTTCCGAACCACGGTCATCAGCTACCGAAAACCCCGGTCAGCACCCCCCTCGGGCTATCAACCCTTGGTTTTGTGCTTAACCGAAATTATCTCGAGAAGCCTACCGACTGGCGAGTGACCAACGTAGAAAACCTCTCAGAAGGCATCCGGTCTTACCCAGCCTCGAACTGGCGTGACTGAGGGGTGATATTCCTTGTCAGATTTTACACTCTTACCTAGAAACATTCACAAGAATGTTAGAAAAACTTTTTTGCCTAGTACGGGATTCGAACCCGGTCCACATTAACTGCCGTAACGTAAGGCTGATGCCTTAGACACCACAGCTGACGTGGCTCCTTTTAAAATTGTGTTTTAATTTTTTCGGTACAGTATTTTAAAAGAGTTAACGCGGATTCTAATTTGTTGTAATTTTTTATACCTAATCAACCTAATATGAATATTTAAAAATTTAATTCATTTCAAAAAATCTTCTTCTGTTCTAATTAACTTACCAACCAACCTCTGATGCACAATTCTGTTTATGGTTTCTTTATTATTTGTCACTATATCGACGAATAACATTTGCTAATTAAATTATACAGTCATTCAAACAAGTATTTTATAGTGATTTTATTGTGAAGAAATGCAGGGGAACTTAAAATATAAACAAACGACCTTGATGCCCATAACCACAACAGCAGAACAGTTATGAATACAATAAGATAAGCTTTAATTTTTATGCTGAAAGATATACATACTTTGTCATTTGAAGCATGGCACTCCTGTTTGTATTATTAAATACAAATTGAAATTAGTATTTTATTGCATTTTATTTCGAAATATCAACAAGGAAGACGACGGAAATGACCTTAATTTATATGGTAATAGCAATAGTTGCAGTTAACTTTAAATAATGCATAGGATCGGTACACAAAAATAATTTTTTTACTAATAGAATTACATTTTATTACGCAGCATCGCTAATATTTAAGGACGGAGGATTCATGCAGAGAAATTCAGTGCTTATTTGCGGTGTTACCAACAACAATAAAAACACAAAAATAACAATACAATTACAACAATAAAAAATAAGTACTTATGAAAAAAAATGGCCACAAACCGTCAACTTTAATATTCCAAACTTTAAATAAAAGTAAATTTCCAATTAATATGGTTTATGTTGTCGTGAATCAGTTATTTAGGTAAGTTTTTGATTTTTATTTATTTTATTTTTTTTTATTTATTTCTTCATTTGTTACAGATATGGAGTGAAAGATATATTAATTAAAAAAGGAAACGTTTTTGTCTCGTTATCGTACACACTAAAAGATGTTACATTATGGAAAAAAATGGTAATTTGCCTTTACATTATGTAAGAATGCAAGTTGACAATGAAGAAGAATTTGAATTGTCGGAAAAAGCGGTTCAAAAATACCGCTTTAACATAAATGACGATGATGACTTTATTAAAAATCAGGCTAAAATTGAAGAGTAAAATCAACAACAACAATGGGGGCTTTGACTGTTACAGGAAAATATAAGACATTTTGCGGAGATTCGATTATTTTGAATCCCAGAGATACGTTAGGGAAAAATTGATGAATTAAATAAACTGGTCTTCCATTTAAGTAGGAACCCTCAGCAATACTGCAATCTATACATAATGAATTCACTTTTATAATTGCGGTAGGGTAATCTGACAGCTGATCCAGTCCGTTTCCTTTTACAGTTCGATTGTAAATAAATTAGCACCTAAAAAAAATTAATCCTCTTTTACAGACGTGTAAAAGAGGATTAATTATAGGACCATCTGGTTGTGGAAAAACAAATGTAATAGTTTCTTTACTAACAAACAAAAATGGCTTAAGATTTGAAAATATCTATCTACATTCAAAATCTTTACCTCAACCCAAATACGAATTTTTACTACAATTATTAAATTTAATTAAGGAAATAGGCTATTCCGAAGAATCCAAAGAGGAAAATATATTAGCACCTAACAACGTAAAACCAAATGACGTTGATGATGTAGTATGTATTTGATGATATAGTATGTTGTAAGCAAAATCCAATCAGTCAGTATTTTTCTTGGAAGACACAATAATACTGATTGTTTATATTCTTGTCAAACTTAATCTTGTATTCCAAAACAATACTTTATCGCATTGGAAAATGGACGAACGAATAGCAAAAGAACTAGTTAAAGCAAGAAAACGCAAATATAGTACATTAAAAGCTGTAATTGCAGAATCCCAAACTCCAATCCAAAACTTATGATGATGAAGTGTTGTTCACTAATGAACATCCATCATCGTCATCATTACAAAGACAAGGCGGAATTCCAGAAACTGATACTACTCTTACGGAACCTTCATTGCATGAAATCCATCAAGACATTTTAGAGCTTCCATGCAGTGATGCTTACGTACAATATCTTGAAGCATTTGATACACTCGTCAGAGGTTTTGTTGATTCAGTGATAAAAGGAGAAAGAGATATGGATTATACACATGGATTTGTGCATGATATGATATGATATATATATATATATATCCCGTAGATTTTGAAGGACCTAACATAGAACTAAATAACCTCAAGTACAAGGAAACTCCAGAATTGTATGAACTCTTATTTTTTAAAGATCCAAAATGATATAATGTAAATGATCTTGAGAATTATATGGATATATTAAAAAGAATGAGTGCCGAGAAGAAATTATGACCCTAATAATCAAATTCAAGGCAGCAATGACCTAAAGTACTTAACTATAATTAAACCATATTTCCACCATTCCATTAAACCATAATTTTCCAATTAAATTTTTTCAACATTACTTGGATGGCATTACTTTATTAAATATTTGAGGAATATTACCTACCGAATTCAACCAAAATTTCGTCTTACAAACCAAATTACCCTGCTTTGTTCACTATAACACTTCTGAAATGCAAACGCATTTTGATGGGCCCCCACCATCTCAGTAACAATGTTCTTTTTTGTATAAATGCTATTAAGAATTTCATTTGATTAAAAACATGTTGATGTTAAGTCCAACGTTTGTAGTGTTTGTAACCGTTGTTCAAAATATTTTCTACATACAGAAACCACCAAAAGTTCAGAATGCTAATATTCAATTCGAAAGTGAAAATTATTCAACCAATGGTACTTGGATAAAATTATTTTATAATCTAACACACAATGGCAGAATCCCTGTTTTCCAAACATCAATTCCATTGTATAACCAAAACCAACAGTACTATTAATATAGAATTCAGCTTCAATTTTACAACAAAAGTTGGTTAGAAAGTTATGAATGGAGAATCATAGCGATAGGTAAACAATATCCTCATTGTGTATTAAAGGCAATTAATTATTGTAATTCTACGAAACAACGATTATTTTTATAACAATTTTAATTATATTAATATCTTAGTTATATTTATAGTAATAACATGTATTTATTTTTTAGCAAAATTATTGCACCATTTTCTTAAAGAAAAACAATATAAAATTGTACGTAATACTACATGTAAATAAAAATTATTAATAATTATGAAAACGTCTTTTGTTATTACCAGATATACCTGATAAATTATTCATCCGAAACATTTATTTATTTATCTAGATATTTATTCGTTTTATGCAGAAAACGTATTGCGATTAACATTAAACCATTAAGTCGAGGCAAAAATATGTGGTTCACCTTCAGATTTATTGGTTTTATGCAGAAAACGTAATGTGATTGACCTTGGCAAGGTAAGGCAAAACTAATTTACATATCACGTAAGCTTAGTAGTGGTAAAAGAAGTGACGTAAAATACCAATGACCTTGCCGCGGCTTGCCAGCGTTGGTCGAAAAGAATGTAATACGTCACTTTTCACCAATGACTTTGCCGCGGCTTGTCAGCGTTGGCCGAAGAATGGTCGAGGTGGATGGAACATGCCATCTTCAACATTTGACCTTGAAATTCTCACAGGATCCCGCTAGCTCTACTACTTCAGTACTATGTTTAGTCGCCAAGATGGTCGTCATTTATTCTAAGATAATGAGCCGGGACCGTTTGTCCAAAAAAACACAGAAATTCAATCAAAAGCTATCCCTCAAAATCTTCTACAAATTTCGCATAGTATTTCTTGCCTTGTATTTCTTTCGCCTGCTTTTCTTCGCCTTTGTTTTTCCCGCATTGCCTCCCTATCTTTATTCTCATTGTATTTTACATTTTCTTCTGATCTCCTAGGTGTTATCGCCTTCATTCAATATTAAAGCCCCAAAATAGACGAATTGGCTTATTTGACTTTTAAATTGCCCTATTTGACTGATCTATATTTGTTGACTATCGATAATTATTATTTTCGTTTTCTCCTCGTGGTGCATGCAAGATTAAAATTATTTTAACTAAACTTTCTGAACCACTTACGGCTTGTAGAATCGTCAACAGCACCCCACTGTACAAAGCACATACCTGATTTGCGCCTGCGGATCATCATTGCCTTTTCAGGCAGATGGTTGATATACCACTTGTAGATTTCAGACGATTTCTTCGAGCTATCATTGATATCTGCCAGTCTTGTGCAGCTGTTGGAATTCGTTTTCTACCACTTCTGGGGCGACCCTTTACGTCATTTGTCTCTTGGAATTTTTTATGAATTTTCGATACAGCACTTTGGAAAACACCTACAATTTCCGCGATAGCACCTTTAATTAAAACCCTGTTGAAACAAAGTAATTATTCTTGATCTGTTAATGAGATATCATGTTTCTAGGCATTTTTAAACGGATTAATTGAGAATAGAAATAGAAAACTGAAATAATGTGAAAACACCAGTATCAACGAAATGTCGAAAAACCAGTGTTACTAGAACTAAACTCAGAGATTTACGACTAAACACCGAGCACTTTTTTTAAAGTTCTCGACGCACGTTTTCGCTAACCATCATAAGGAGATGATTTAATGTAATTCTAAACCTAAACTACGTTCTATTTATATGGGAACTCTAATTGCTAACCTACTACCTACTTAAAAAAGCGTGTAAAAAAGGTTACCACAAAGAAATAAAAATGAAAGAAACGGAGAAAAAGAGAACAAAAGAAAGAAAAAAAAAACGAAAAAAACTTTTCTGACCTTTACATTAATAATTGAAAACGTTGACTAAACGGAATAGATCCTTTTTCACGGTTCATTATTTTCTTGCATTTTTCTATTTTAATGCTTTCATATGCATCCAAAGCCCTATTATTGTTTATACTTTAACCAGTCTTAAATTACTAATGTCTTATTGTGTTCATGTTCGATTGCATGCTGGGCAACACAAGATTTTTTATTTCTGCCATATCCAATTTGGGCAATGTGTTCTTTATATCTCGTTTATATGGATCTTTTTATTTGCCCAACATACTTTCGATCACAGTCTTGACAGCTAATTTCATAAATCCCCGACTTTTCATGTTGATCTATGGTTTGTTATATGGTTTGTACACAACCTTAATGTCCACTTTTTTCAAAATGTTGTCTAACCCTCGTGTTAATTGGACATCAAACAGTATTACCATGAATTTATTTTTGTTCTGATTCTTTTGAAAAGTCAAAGATTGTTTCAATAATTTTCTAAACTTATGTTTTCTAATTAATTTATCTACAATGTTCTTATTATAACAGTTAACTTCGGATACCTCCTTACTTAATTTTAATTCTTTGTTGAAGTGTTTTTGTTATTTTCATTTAAGATAGTAGTCATTAATCTATAGAATTATCGTTGTCGTTGGAACTAGGATTATTAAATGTTATCAGAAAATAACAAAATGGTGGAGTTCGAAAAATAACAGTGATTTTTTTCAGGCACTAATCGGGGTGTAAAATGGAAACTTAGCGATGGAAAAAAAATGTGTAGAATAACGTGTAAAAATTTCAGACCAATCGGTCAGATAGATTTTTTTACCCGGGCCGAAAAAAATCATACTTACATTAATCGTCTATGCCTGGGGTGTATAATATGCCTTGAAGTTCTTCGTAGACACCATTCTCAGCAACTCTTTCTGTCCTGCGACTCATTCTGGCAACTTTAGAACCATTTGCCGAATTATTTCTCCCCTTTGAGATACGGGAGTGGTACATTTTAGCGAACGCGAGGGCGTGTGTGACTCCTATAGTCTCTATGATTTTAAAAATAGGTAAAAACCCTTCATTGAAGGCGCATGTGGCGGTCAATGCAGCAATTTCAAGTGTCTTTTGACCCACAAGGTACTTGTTTAAGCACCGAATAACGATCGTATACCAACAGTTTGCTTCGAATTTGTATGTACCTATGCTCAGAAATGAATACATTACCTTTCAATTCATAGTCGCCATATGTTGAAGTTTCTTGATAATGTTCCAGCACAAGATTTTTGGATTTTTAATTATATTTGCAAAAACGCTGTGGTAAATGACAAAAGTCGTAGTGCATATACAAAGTTAATTTTCTTTAAGGGACATTAAACACTGAACAACTAAATGCAGAAAGTATATATGTATTTTAATAAGAAATAATTTAGTGCATATTACGGCTTTTTATTGGCTTAAGGCTTATATATATATATATATATATATATATATATATATATATATATATATATATATATATATATATATATATATATATATAAAATTTAATTTAAATATGAACATTAACTTGGTGCAAGATGCAACTGATTATTTAACCAATTTTTGGAAATTATATGATTTTATGACAGGAGATTCCAGTTTCTTAATAACTTTTTGTCATACTGCCCTCATACAAGACACTTACTCTTTGAAAAAATAGATTTTTTTTAATTAATTTAAATTTTTACATTTCTCTGCCGTATCTAGTAAGTCTTCATTAATTTAATATAGTAACTATAATTATACAATAATTTATTGTTTTAAACAACTGTAAACTTTTATCAGTCTCTTGTTTTTATTCATACTGCCCTATGCCATTGCCAAACCAAAAACAGTTGTCGGCGATATGCAGCCACCATTCTAGTCCCACTTACAGAATCATATGCTCCTTTCTATAGCTTTATATTCAAAGCTGCGGATTCCTAGTCCGCCATTAGAAAACGTCGTATTTTTTGCTACGTAGTGATTAAGATAGACAATCATATAACAAAAAGACACCTATTAAACTTAAATTATTGTATAACGTACTTATTTAAGAACATAAAAATATATTCAATACAATGTTTTTTAAAATAACATGCAAAACTTCTAATATATTGTAACGTTCCTACTATGCCTGACTAACCCTTAATGTCGGGGCTGGATGTGCGAGTAAGGCTTTAGGTCTTACATAGAAACAACTGTTGATGGAATAATTATACATATGTATTAATCTAACAGCTAAATACAATTACTAGTATGAAAAAAAACTTAACCATAATAAATAAAAGAATATACCGCAAAACAAATATCTAAATGAATACTATGCCTGAAGGGCATTTAACGGAAGTTAGGCGCCAGTGGCGGCTAATACCGACCACGATAGATATAATATCCTAATATCAAGATACTTATCTGCGGACAGCAGCCTGCAAGGTATCGGACGCTCTGTTCGGATCAAAGGCACGGCAGTGGTACAGCAATCGGCGTTATAATGCTGGCTGTGTACGGCAGGCGGTAAGTTGTTGCGGCAGCCTTGGTGTTGTGGCTGTTACAATGGGCTTGCAATGGTAGAAGTAGCAGAAGAAGAAGCAGAAGCAGGAGCATAAGCAGGAGCTGACGTAGACGTAGACGTAGAAATGGACGACGAGGTAGAAATAGAAATAGATATAGGCGTCGGCTTAGAAGCAGAAATAGACATGGACTTAGAAGCAGAATAGACTCTGCACAATGGAACAATACATGGAATAACAAAAAGAACCTTGGGGTTAAGAAAACTTACCGTGGTAGTAGGTACTAATGAAGAAGGGAGCACGTCACGCTGCTAGTCGCCGACCGGCAGATCACAGAATGACCCGACACAGAATTGACAGAGGCATCGTTAGTCGTACCGAAACAAATGGCAATGTCGAAAAAGGGATTTTGGAAGGGATAGGGATGGTGGAATCTGCACAATGGACGGCGTGTTTCCTGAAATGAATAAGAAAGGTCGCCGCTCATGCGGATATAATCAGAAATTTATATATATAATTTATATATTATAACGGGGGTGAAAACGCAAACGTTACAACATATACAGCACTAGTTGGAGACAAATTTGTTTGAGTTAATCACTATTAAAGATTGAAGTCAGGACCTCAATCCGATGGACCATGTAAAAGTTTTCGAAGGAGAAATCCGGTAGTTAATATTATTAAACTTATACTAATAAACGGCGTTGTCCCCATTGAGTTCTGCTGGAGACAGTCACCTCCCATTGAGGTAATGCTCTTATCTCTCCATTAACGCTCTTAAATGTTTCACAGAGAGCATCTTTGTTTCAGACCTCCTGCCTACGTTCACCTCAATTCGTCACTATCACTGTAATATCGAGGCCCTAAAAGCTGATTTGGTGAAATTAGCAGCTTTAATACCACTGGAAGTGGTACGTCCGCCGATAGACGATTGACTAGACCATTTTAAGAAGGGTGTGAAAGCAACGGGTGGACATTTCTACTAAGAATTATATTTCTAAATTTGTCACTATCTAGAAATAAAATAACGTAAACCTAATTCCTCTTTGCGTGTTTTTGCATAAACTACATGTATATGTACAACAGACAGAGCTTACAGAGTTCTCCCGTAAGTTACGTAGTTGAATAAACAAAACTAAGCCTTTATTTAAATAAAACCAAACTTTTTTGAACAAGATCGGAAACGACATGTTGATAACTCTCACAAAAAATGTATGAGTCTCAAATGAATCGCTAATCACAACATTCTCCATGGATTCTTCATAATTTCTTTAGCAATGATATGCTTATTGCTTTTGTACATATCATCAAAAATGGTGCTACACCCCTGGTCGAGCCTCGACCTTCCCAAGCCTACATCGCCAGTCGTCTCTATATCTCGCCAAACGTTGCACCAATCTTTCTCGCACTTTCCGTCGCATTCGCATCTCAAATTCGGTCTAACCTTGGCATCTTGTCCCGACCGGCTCACACAAATATTTTTTTCCTTTCGAATATTTGTAATACATTTTCATTGGATTTAGTCATAGTCCATGTTTGTGACCCGACGTTGAGAAGCGGCAAAGTCAGGGTTCTCTATAATTTTACTTTCGTCTTGTAGAACATGTTATGGCTACGTACATCCTTACTAAACCCAAAATAACATTTATTGGCAAACATAATTCTTTTTTTCACTTCAGCCGAACTATCATTTGTGGAAGTGACTAGTGAAGTTGTCGCTGCCCTGGTGAAGTTGTCTACCAGCTGAAGTTTAATGATGTTTCCGATAGTTATAGCATTCCTGCTGAGCTTTGGAGGCATAAACGTTGATATTTTCCTAATTAATAGTGCACTACTATACTATTCGACTTCAACCATTCACCAAATCAATACCATTCAGATTCGGAATTAAATAATCATTGATCATCGCTCTGTAATGATTCCCTTTAACGGTAACGTGCTTTTTAACTTGATTTTTAAAGAAATACGGCCCCATGATGCCACCGGCGTACAATATGTACCATACAGTGTATTTTTCTGGATACAATGGTAAATGTTGAAACATTTTCACTCCAAATGCGGCAATTTTGTTTATTAATGTAACGATTTAGCCAATAATAAGTTTCGGCGCTGAACAAAATTTTGCTGTCAAATTCTGAGTCAAGTTGAAATTGCTTTTGAGCTCACTCATCAAATGTACGAAGTAAACGATGGTCTTGCGGTTTGAGTTCGTAGACAAGCTGGATCTGATACCACGCCAAGATATTTACGCAAAATTTTCCAAATAGTCGAATAACAAAGCCTAAGTTTTCGCGAACGGCGACGAATTGATAAATTTGGACCTTCATCAACACTACCAGAAACAGCGGCGATATTTTCTTGGGACCGCACAGTTTTTTGTCTTGTTTTAATTTTAAAATCGAGTAGTGCAAAATGCGTTTGTCGAATTTGTCGATAAGTCGACGATTTGTCGATAATTCGGCGAATACTTCGCACGGTTGGGCGATTATGTGCACCGTAAAATTCACAAGAGCTCTAGATTTGGCGCACTGAACACCAATTTTGATAATATATTTCGACAATTTGCAAGCGTTGCTCTGATGTTAAATGCCCCATGATGGTTTGCCAGACTATACTAAAAAATTTTGAAACTAGAGGTGCGCAAACTCACAGTTCGTTTCACAGTGACCCCTATCGGAAGTTCGGACACATTAAAAAATAACCAGTTGTAATAACGCAGATCAACAAATTTAAACTTTTTTGAGGTAACATTGATAAAAATTGGTGTATATGAAGCATTTTGTAATTTTAAATCCAAAAATGATAAGCTAATTATTGTAACATGTACAGTTTTTTGTTACAGGGAGTTACTGGTGGGGAAAAAAGGAGTAGAATAGGCGCAATAATATGTTGATATTTTTGCAATCTAATATTTATTTAATATAAACATGTAAAACGTATTAAATCAATGCAAAGACATTACTGAGGATTATGTAACTAAAAAATATATTACATGAGATTTCATAACGCGACAAAAACTTTCACTTTTTCCTCTTGATCATCTCTTTTTTTTTTAACCTGCAGTAGTCGCCCAATATATATAGGTTCCAGCGTCCCTGGTATCTTGCTTCCATCATCCTGATGTCCTGGTGAAACCTCTTTCCTTGTTCGTCGCTTACTGCACCCAAAATTTCTAGAAAAAATCCAAATGAGAGTGCAAAAACTCATTTTTAAGGATATGAGACACCCTAGTATTTCATAGGATTTCAAAAGTTCATCTATGAGGTTTTCATAATTTTTATCTTCCTTGTTGCTCAGAAATCCTTTCACTACATCATTCATTTTCATTTCATTTTTCTTGAAAATGGAAATCATCTAGAAGTTTCCTTATTTGAGGTCCAATAAATATGCCTTCTTTTAGTTTTGCATCACTTAATTGAGGAAATATTTGTTTTAGGTGCTTGAAACCATTACCTTCTTTGTCCAAAGCTTTGACAAAGTTTTTCATTAGTCCAAACTTAATATGAAGAGGCGGAAGAAGCACCTGTTTGGGTTAACAAGGGAAGCATATTTTATTTTTGAAGAACCAAGTTCAAAAGAAGCTCTATGAGGCCAATTTCTCTTATCGTAATGTTCTTTTGTTACCCTACTGTCTCATAGACACAAAAAAACAGCAATACTTTGTAAAACTCCCTTGAAGTCCTAGCAATATACATATTTAACGCGATTTAATATGGGTGCTAAGTTGTCATAGCTTTCATTCATTGTCACTGAATGGGGGACTAAAGGAATAGACGGGTTTTTGTTTCCATTATCAAGCAAGACTGTTTTTAGGTCTTTCAACGAATCTATGAAAATACGCCACTCGGTAGGTACATGTTTCATATTAAGCTCAATCATTAAACCATCAATATTATAACAAATTTCCTCCATCTTATAAAAACTTGAAAATGTTACATTCCGTTTTCAGTAAAGTGAAACACTTGCATTTTTATTTAACAGGTTCCACTATTGAAATCTGGAACCAAGAAGTTCCGATTTTTGTTTTGACAATTGCAGGTTACGTACCAAATCATTTAATTCATTCTGAGTTATTAACTGAGGTTCACTGGTAGTTGTTAAAAATGTTGGGTCACAACTCAGGAAGTTGTGGATCAGATCCTGATGAAGAATTAGAATCACGGGGAAACGGGTTTAAGGGGCAATCGGTACCGGTAGTTCCTGGTTATGAGGAACTGGCCTAAGTGCAGAAAGCAAATTTGGATACTGAATGTTGTCCCTTTGCTTTGTTGAAACCGCTTCTGTTTTAGTGATACAAAAGTAGCAATCACTTACATAGTCGCTAGGTTCGTTATACACAATAGGAACAGCAAACGTCATAGAATTTTTCTTCCGATGCATCCACTGTACTAAATTTACGTGATAACTCACACAGCAAATATGAGGAGCCCAACTTTCTTCTTGATGTCCAATCTGGTACTTAAAATATAAAAGATAGACTTTTTGACTTTATCGGATATAGATTGTGACTTTAAAATAAATCGTCCGCATATATAACAAAATTTATCCGGTGGATTTTTGACTACTTGCCGTAAACGAGACAAAAACAAACTAAACTATAGGAAACAATAAAATTGTCCTTAAAGGTTCGCAGAATACTGTTGAAATACCCACTCTACGGTTTTGTGGTAATTTCTACATTGTCCAGTCCAAAGTCAGGTACAAATAATTTCAATCATCCCATGATATAAAGGAGAAGCAGGTACTTGAAAATGGGACGTGCTAGGCCATTTCTGTGAAAAAGTGTTTTAATAACTACCTAAATAAAACGCAAAAAGAGCATTCTCATCAATATTACAGAAATCATGTCGATCTGTGTAATTAGTAACATGCCATAAAATGAAGTTTTTTGCAGCAATACAATACAAATCACAAAATGTCAGACGAAGAAGCAACTAAAATTCGAGACAATTGAACTTCTCCACATCCAACATACAACCCAAACGTTGCCTTATCTTACCTTCACCGTTTCTGTTGATAGATAAACTTTTGATATTAACATTTTATTTTGAACAACTAGATTTTTGATGGAGGAGTAATAATAACAATAAGCTAAATTATTTTATTTTACTGAACAAATTAACACAAAAATATATAAATTTAACATTCTATAGAAAAGGAATCCATCCAGGGAATGTTCTAGCTAAAATATTTGGATCTGTAGCATGTTCAATCAACGAATCCACCTGTTGTTCGATGGTAAATAATACATTTCCACTTGAACTAAAAAAGAAATACATTGCACGACCATCAAAATATAATAATTAGATCAAACCTAGAATCCCCTTCAAGTAAGTGGATACAAGTTTGTATAAACTTAGGGTTGGCATTTCGCTTCAGATTTGCATTTAAGTCTTCGACAACGATACTCCGCGACGAAGCACCCTGAAGTTTTTTAGTGGCTTGGTTTATTTTATCCATTGGATACCAGGACTCTTCGACATCATACCTTTAAACATGTTAGAACTTAGACTGGTAAAAGAACCCTGATCTTTCGAACTGCTACCGAGTTCATAGGAATCAATCATCCCAGCCCCAGTGTTATTCACAAATAAAGAATAATTTCACCAAATAATGGTTTTTTACCTTAATTAAAAGAAAACTGCAGCTGAAGCATGTCGAATAATGGCTGAATGTACTATGATCAAAAAGTAAAGTGAATTTTTAAATAAGACACAAAGTATTTATGCATCCAAAATTATTTTGTCTCCATCAGGAGATGATTTAATCTGAGATTAAATGATTATGATGATGATGCTCACATGGTTTTGATAAATTAAAAAAAGTGATTTGGTGTTTAGTGGTAAATCTCTTCTCAAAATGATATCCATGAAGTCGTTTCTTCAATCGAGAAACAAAAACAAAATAACACGATGTCGTATCTGATGATTATGGTGCTTGTGGCATAGTATTTGTTTGATTTTTAGAACAAAATTGTGCGATGGGGCATTATCATGATGAAAAAACCATTAATTGTTTTAAGTAATGTCTGAATGATTGTGGCGTGTTGTCAATTTAAGTATCATTGACATACACAAAAAATATATTTATTTCCTATCTTTTCAGAATTTATAGAAATTAATAGTATTTAGTTTTAGATTCGTTTTGAAAACGGGAGGAGAATACTTCCCGAAACGTTAACGTTCAAAAGTTTGTATTTATTTTAGAACATTTTGATATTTTTTAAAATTTTGTTCGTTAGTCAAATTTATTACAGAAGAGAATGACTGAGAAATCTCCGTTTGGTTTTTTGTTTTTACCCAGCGATTTTTTATTTAGATAAAAACATATTATTGATTGATTTGTCCGTTAGTTTGTGATAGTTCATTTTTTAAAAAAGGAATAAAATAATTTTTTACTTTGTTAAAGTTTTAAAGTAGTGTTTGAGAATGTAAAGTCGTTTTACGAAACTATAGTCACACTAATTTTGTTTAAAAATAAAAGTGATAGGTAACAAAGTATAAGAATATAATATAATAATATAATAAGATAGGTAACAAAGTATAAAGTATAAGAATAGATATTTTTGATATTTTTTGAGTTTTAGATCATGGCGAAAAACCCAAAAAAAGAAAAAAATACATTAATTGTTTTGCCAGAAGTCTGGATGTTTTGTCTACAGTACTTCTCAATTACTTGTCTACCATCACTAAAGTCCTTAAAAATGCGTTTTTCGACATATCTTCATTGACTTAACATTTTGATTTCATCAGCACAAGAAATTTCTTTGTTTATACAACATCTAATGTAAATTCTTTGCTATTAATAAATTTATCCACACTAAAAAATCGCAGAAAATTTATTTTTAACAAAAGACACTATAATTTCTAACTTAATAAGCGAAATGATATGAAGCTTCTGTCGGAAGTCAAAAATAGTCAAACCACATACAAAAAAAACAAATACTTTTGAATCATACTAGTATGTGTAGAATAGAGAAACTTACCACCAAAACAAGATCCCTTTATTCTCTGGACTGAGTATTCAGACCAAAACATCAATATTCTAAATAAATTTTATAATTTGAACCCTGCATTAGAAATGAACATTGAAAGTTAAAAAATGGAAAATTAGAAAAAATAGTCGTAGAATGTCAAGTAGTAATACAGGGTCTAGATTGAGGCTTCAGAGGGTACACATTGCTCTCTGATAGCAATCTCAAGTATGGCAAACGTATGCTAAAGGTAAAAGTTTAGTGTTCGTATTGTGTTCGAGTTGTGAATTGTGATATTTCGCAGTGGGTAAGTGCAAATCCTACTGTAAAGAAACAGAGGACGCTGGGTTTACCTAAGGATATCTAGTAGAACTTAGCTGGGTGCATTGAGGTAGATTTAGATGCGTTGACGCTTCAATTCAAGATGATTTCGGACCTTGAATTCGAAAAAAGAGAATTAGAAGTAGAAATCCAAAGACTGCAATCAAGAATCAGTGACTTAGAAGAGTACACTTCTAGAAAAACTGACGACATCAGCGACGCTGATGTTTCTCGTAAAACACAAATCGCCGAAATGAAAAGAAAAGAAAATACTTTAGATACCACGCTACCAACCTCAGTGATCCAAACACCAGTCATCGAGATCCAATCGGACCTCGAAAAAGGAGACAGCCATCATGTTTCTGCCACAGACGGATATCAGCATGTCTAGTCCGATCTAGAAGACGAAAGTAGAAGGCATCAGCTGCCAAGGCAAGCCAACATTTGGAAGAGCCGATTGCTTCCCTTCCGTTCACTTCGTCCACCAGGCACAAGAACCAATCAAAGAGACACCAGTACTATCAACTGCTGTCACTACCAAGCTCAGATCGATAGTTCTGCAGGACAAATTAGCATACAAGAATGTCATGCGCATCCTAAAGAAATCCAAAATAGCTGTCTGGCTAGCTGAAACAAAGCCGGACGGAGTCCTTATGGTCCCCGAGACGGAATCCGATCGAAAAGGCATCATTGAACTGTTCAACGAGAGAGAGAGAGAGAGAGAGATAGGGGGAGAGAGTATTCGTACACCAACCTCAAGCAACAGGAAACTGCGCGTCCTAATCAAGGGCGTGCCAGAAACCATTCCAACTGACAATGTAAGATCAGAGCTCCAACAACTAGGCTTCCGTCCCTCTTCCATCAAGAGATGGCAGAACAAAGACAAAAAACCCATTGCGATCGTGCAACTAACTCTAAAAATATATAAAATATAAAAAATATAAAAAAAACAAACAGATAAAAATCTCTCATTTTGCTCTTGCTCTTTCTTGTTATTACTTGGAAGGGTCTGTCGCAGAGCATGTTGTTTAATAAAGTTGTTACCCGGCTGCATGGTATCACGTTAAGGAATCTGTACAGAAGACCTTCTCTCCAGACCGTGTCATATGCTGTAGTCAAGTCAATATACACCACAGCAGTCTTCAGCCGTTCTTGAAACCCTGCCCCAATATGCGTTGTTAAGCTGAGTATCTGGTCCACACAGCTGGGATAGGGCCTGAATCCAGCCTGTTCAACAGTAGCATGTTCCAGTATCAGTGGGCCCAATCGGTTTAGTAACAATCTCTCTAGAAGTTTGTAGTATGAACTTGATAGCTATCGGGCGGTAGCTCTCTTGTTTGGTTTCGGTACTGCGATTATTTTGGATTTCTTAAGCTCCGCTGGGATATGTCCTGTTAGTAGGCTGTCGGAGTAGAATTTACTTAACCATATTCTTCTGTGTTTCCGGCAGTTTGTGAGGAATTCGGAGTGAATTCCATCGAAACCATGAGCCTCACCAGATTTGGTGTCTACCAGTGCTTTATCTACCTCTTCCGCGGTGAATGGTCTGGAGTAATCAGGATGGACTATAGTTATTTGTCGGCGGATTGTCAGTTGTTTCTTAATATCTGCATTCTGTTGCTAGCTACTCGTGGCTTTAGAGAGAACTATAGCTCGTGCAGCGATTTGGTCCGCCGATACTTCCGGTGTGTCACGAGCGGGTGGGTTAGAGCTACCTATTTTCTTCAGAAGGCTCCAGGCTTTCCTGCTAGATTTTTTGAAGTCCATGTTACCTGTCGTTTTTCTCATTTTTTGTGGTGAACTGTATCCAGACGATTAAGGAGCTCGTCCGCTATCTCAGAGTCTCCGCTGTTTTGGAATTCCTGATAGAGCATTTTTATCTGTTTGTTCCATCCGGGGCGTACGCCCTCTGAAAACCACGGGGTATATACTTTTTTATTGTTATAACGGCTTTTACAAATCTGCCATAATTGCTGGTCTTAAGAGGGATCAATCTGACGACCTTGTCTAACTGCACAGCAAATTTATCTTATTGACTCTTCTCAAAATTCCACCTAGGCCTGGGTGTAGAATGTGTATCGGGATTTTAATTCCAGTTTCGAGAACTACGGGGTGGTGTTGGCTGTGTGGGAAGTCGTCTAAGACTCGATATTGGAATAGGGCGTCTTTTCGATTTTGAGCGTTGCGGTCCGCTTCCGAATCACCGAAGCTTTTCTTCATTAATCTCTGAAATCTACCAAGATTTCAAATAAACACCGATCAAGTCGGTACCTCAAGAAGCCCCTAACAAACAACAATCTCAGTAGAAACAGGCAAGAGTCTCAGGACTAACATAAAAACCTGGGTAAATAAATCGAAATCGTGTCAAGTAGTAGATCAATTCTTCTATTGGAATTTTTGGTGTGAAACACTAAACTCGAAGAGATTTACCTCTTTAAACACCAAATCACTTGTTTAAACTTCTGAACGCGCATTTCGCTAACCATGTTAGCATCATCAGAAGATGATTTAATCTCGCATATTCTGATAATGCTAACATCGAATGCACGTCAATAATTTAAAAAATGTGATTTGATGAAATTATTATATATATATATATATATATATATATATATATATATATATATATATATATATATATATATATATATATATATATATATATATATTAGGGTGGTTCAATTTTTTTTTACTCTTTCCCTCCCAAATGTTTGTGTATGATGATAAAAAAATCCTCACCAAAAAGGGGCGCTGTAGATCAACTCTAAGAGGTCGCTATTTTCATTTTAGTTTCCTATTCATTATAGGAATTTTTGTTTTTTCATTTAAATTGAAATTATACTTAACCATTAAAATTTTTAGCAAATAACGATTATATATTCAGAAAGCTGACTGTTTCAGCTTTTTCAAAGCTCTATAATAACGCATGATTATCATAATTAGAAGACCAGTTAAAAGAAATTTACTAATTTTCAGATGGCTGTAACTGGTCATTTTTTAAGCATAACTAAGCATTTTATCTCATCAAATACAAACATTTGGGAGGGTAAGAGTATATACATTAAAATGTAAGTTCAATGTAATATAAGAATATAATAGAATCAAATAAATTTGAATGAGATGGTAAAGTTGATACAGCAAAAACTGGAAAAAGTAGACTATGGACTCCAGCTGAACTATAAATTTAGATTTAATCAATTCTTGATGATGCTAAAATGTTAGCGAAAAGCGCATCGAGAGATCTCAAACACATGATTTGATGTCTCCTGGAAAATGTATCTACTTTGCTTACTTTGAACGTTCCAACCAATCCATGGGAGGATCTTGGATAAAAACATTCATGGTGGCTAAGAGAGGTTCCTTATTTTGTCTGAGAGATCTAAGACAATTGATAAACACATCTCGAAACATGCCTTTCTCCTTCAATGGCGCCATCAGTTCAACAATATGGGGCGTTAGTCTGTAAAAACAAAATTTGCTTTGCGATTTGTTAACATTTTACAGATTCTAATAAAGAGGTTGATATAATTATAATTTTAAATCTTTTAACGCGGTACATCTTGTAATGAGTTAACTTAAGGAAGTATGAGCGATACTTTTTGTTTTCCTAAAACTTAAAATAGTTACAGAAATTCACAATTTTTATTTATAATACTCAAACAAACTTTATAATTATTAATAAATTATTATAAAAAGTAACCAATTGATTAACGAACGTTCGACAAAAAAGATGTGGGAACAGCACACATACATACATACACACACACACACACAGATATATATATATATATATATATATATATATATATATATATATATATATATATATATATATATATATATATATATATGGAGTTTTTTGACTTCTTTGGACTGAGTCCAACGTGACAACAGTAGTCAGGAGTTATACACCCCCGACCGTTGGGTTCCACAATCTCACGCAACGGTTCGTAATGGCGGAGATGTAGGTTGTTGTGTGTTCTGTCATTTTCATGTTCTAGCCATTTTTGAGTTGTGCCTTCAAACGTTTTGAATTGTTTTTACTGTATTCTTTGCTGTTTTAGCTATTTTCTGTATTAAAAAATTTCCGATTATAATTACAAAAAAAATGTCAAAACCGTTAAGCAGTCGGTGTAAGCAACTTGTCTCATCATTTTTGATATTAAACGCTGTGCGTATGTATTAATAACGTAGTATATATACTTATAACTTAGACAAATAACTTAGTCTCATGATTTGTTGGAGTTTTTTTAGCGAATTTCAGCTGTACTAAATATTAGTATTGGTATAGTTAGTGTAATTTCGAAAAAGTTGAAGAATAACGAAATCTTAAAATCAACAAATAAAAAGTGCCTACATCCAAAACGAGTAAATACTCTAGATCATCTTCATGTGGGCTCAATTCGCAATCAAATCTACGAAATGTATGAAAAAAGTGAGTAGATTTACATGGTAACATTGTATTTTTATGAAATTTTATTGAACTATTTCAGAACAAACGGTTAATCTTGAAAGTATTGAAAGTATGAAAAACCGGAACATGCAGCTCTTTGATGGATGTAAAACTTCGCTTCATACACTTCTAAAAGAAATTGGTTTAAAATGGAGTAAGGATAATCTACGTAGGGGCCTGATGGAACTTCCAGATACTGCTTTTAAACGAATTCAATTTTAAAGAGTATCAAAATATCAAAGATGATCTCTGTTTCATTTTGTTTATTTGTTGAGGAAAGTTAATGGAAAAGGTGAGTGCTATACCTAATACTTAGGGGCCATTAAAGTCATCTTGTCATGAATAGTTGTTTTAAGACGTGTCAATAATAACATGTTATTGCCAATATATTGTTCTTCATGCTGCGAACAAGACTGGCTTTATTCCAGAGACCGAATTAGTCTTCCCTATTAAAACAAAAGGCGATCATCATGGAGAAATAAATCAAGATAATTTTCTGTTTTGGTTTAAAAACCAGCTGTTGAAAATCTTTGAGGAGTCGTCGGTAATTGTCATGGATAATTGTCACCTTGTCACAGTACACTGATGAATAAACCTCCAACTAATGCATGGACAAAACCAAAAATTCCAGAATGGCTGACAAAGAATAATCTTCCTTTTTAAAACACTATGTTGAAAAGTGAACTGTTGCAAATCGTCATTCGGTAAGCAGAATTAAAGGGACAGGTTTGTGTTTCATAATGTTCTTTTTAGGAACAAGCCTAAAAAGAATATGTGGTAGATCATATGGCTGAAGAGTATGGCCACAAAGTGTTACGTCTTCCCCCTTATTGCATATTCAATCCTATAGAATTGATATGGGGGGTGGCCAAAAATTATTACAATCGTTATATAGGTCGTGGTAGAAGAACGATTAATAACTATATGGATATGTGGAAAGAAGCTTTATCAACAACAACAATCCCCTAAAAATTAAACTTTGTGTGAACTAAATGAAAAGCCACGTGAACATGCGGCTTTTCATTTAGTCACAGATTCACAGATTTTTGATTAAAATTTTTATAGAGAAAACTTTTTGTGTTATTTTTTCATTCTGGAAAATTAATAGTGAAGTAGCGTAAAAAAAAGAAAAATCCGTTACGAAAATCATTCAACTATAAGAGACTGTGTATAAGAATGGTTGAAAATATAATTTTTTTTTATTAGACGGTGAATAATTTTCAAATTTTGGGCATAGTTTAATTACATATCCTTTGTCACAATTACCGAATTTTAAGTCTTAGACTTGGAAGCTCGTTTTTCTATAAGATTTGCTCGTACCTCGTTAACACAATATCTCTTATACGAGAGTAGAGTGAAAAAGTCAGATTAATTTTTGAACCAGAATCAATTTATTTTTCAACGTAGTTTTCTTTGAACTTGATTAATGTTGCTCAACAATTTTCCAAACATTTTATATGCCTTTCAAAAAGTATCTCTTCATTTGATATGAATTTCTTTTCAGTCAGCCTTTTCTTCATGTTTGGAATAAGAAAGAATTTGGAGGGAGCCAAGTCCGGAGAATAGGGTGGATGCAGCATACATTTGTAGTGCAAATTACTCATTTCGCAAATTTTGTAATGGCGGATGAATGGGCCGGTACATTGTCGTGATGAAACAACACTTTTTATTCCCCAAATAGGACCGTTTTTTATAAACTGTTCGTAAAATTTGACCAATAATCCAGCATAATATTCTCTTCTAATCGTCTTGCCCTTTTCCAAACAGATGATGTAGATAATGCCTTGGAACCGTAGAAAGGAGTGTCTTATCCTTCCTCAGCCATCGCGATGATGATGATAGCTTTCTCACACCCAAATATTCACTCATCATTTCAACAGTCTCTCTAATCTTCACTCTGCGATCGGTCAACGGTTTTGTTGACCGTTTCATCGGCAGTAGAAAGTGGGAAAGCGTACTAAGCGTGGAGCATCATTAGTGCTGGTTTAACTACATCGAAATTCAGTAAACCACTTATGAACCATGAAGTAGAAAGAAGCAGAGACTCCATAACATATTTTCAATTTTTCTTCGGTTTGCATTATTGTTTTTCCACGCAAAAGATGTTTAAACAACACATGCAATTCGCCTTTTTGCATGATCTTTGTCGTTCCTTTAGATCAACGTAAATTACTTTGCTTTGTACCTTTGTACGAGCTTTGTACCTTCAGCAGTATTTTATAAATAGCAGAACAGAAAATAACAGGACTTACCTGAAGGGTATTAATTCGGGTATGGGCAAAAATTGCGTAGCTGTTCCAAAAGCATGTCCAAAATCTATGCCCAGTACAATTCCGTTTTTAAGGCTGATCTGATTGTTCTCCAAATGTCTGTCTCCAATTCCGAGCAGCCAATGACATGCGCACATCACAGCGTAACTCTTTATAAAGTTGTTTCTGAAGGCGATATAATTTTCACTTGTTACGCATAATGACCAAATTGACCCCCTGAAAAATTTAATATCTGTAAGAAAATTATAAAAGAGAGACCATTGACGTGTCATCTTCAAGGTTTAATACATAATATAATAGTGAACTGTTCTAATAACCTAAAAAAGTAGTCTTCCGGAAAGCGATATTTAAAGAACAGATTCTTTTTCGTGTTCGAATCGAAGAAACTTTATTAAATATACTAAAACTAAAAGAAATAAGGCAGGGCGATGGCCTCACTTGACTTTCAGCCATTTTTTTTTAACTTCGTTTCAAACTTATGATGGACGAAATCATACAGGAAGTGATAATAATGAATAAGGCTGGCGACAAACGAGGCGGCCTGTGTGGCGCGACATAGGTCCACTTAATTTTGACTGGCGGTCTGGAAAGCACCACCCACAAAGCAGGCGCGTTAATTGAATTATGGAAGTCGAAGAGTTAGCACGTATAACCTAACTTCACCTTGTGAAATGAAAAAAATATAAAAAAGACATATTAAATATATTTGCTTAGCACAGAAAATACAAAAACTAACTCTCTCATATAACAGGGAGCTGTAGAACTTCAAAAGTAAACACTTCCACATCAAGTGATTTCATCCAGGTGTCCGCTTCCCGAGGCATAGCCGATCGGGTAGCGACCACCTGCTGGGTCGCAGTAGAGTCACCGATAGTCGATCAGGCCGCGTCATCCCGTGTGAACGCCCCATTTAAACCAATAAGCATGATATGCTACGCGGACGTTGCAGTAATTTTAGCAAAAAAACAACAAAGAGACGGATATATTGACATGACCATGGGAGAAGATGGATCAGCATAGACTGGCCCACATATAATGGATTAGCATAACTAGCGGAGAGATCACCTAAGGGATGGAAATATAGTTGGGCATCTCCGTCTCAAAAAAACTATCAAAACTAAGCAGCTCCCGAAAGTATAATAATAAGAAGAAGAATTATGGAAGAAAAATGTTTGATGACTTGCGTTGTTAAAGAGTATTTTCAACGGGAGGATATCCGTATTTTATACTGGCCAGAAAGGTCCTTAGATCTAAACATTATCGAAAATACTAAACCCGAAAAGATTTACCACACCAAATCACTTTTTTAAACTTCTTGATTTACAAATCATCTCCTGATGATGCTAACATGGTTAGCGAAACGCAGGTTTAGACACGCGAGATGTTAAAAAAATGATTTGGTGTTTAGTGGCAGCAAATTTCTTCGAGTTGTGTTTCACGCCGAAGGTTCCAATAGAAAGAAATGATAAGTGTGCAGAAGTGTACAAAAGTTCTAGACAAGTTCAAACTCAAGAGAAATTAACAAAGACAATTGAGGAAGAATGGTCCAGACTTCCTCAAAATGTCATCAAGCGCCTTTGTAAAACTCTTCCCAATCGAATGATTGTAGTCTTAGAAAGGGGAGGGAGGTTCACAGGTTATTAATTTGCACGAGGGTTGTCCGTAAAATAAGGTCTTCAATTTTTTTTCACAAAGAAAAATCACATTTATTTGCAATGAATTATACATCGCTAGAAAGCCTGGACTTCTACTATTTTTCTACACAGACTCCATTGCAACCGATGCATTTTTTCGTGCGGTGTAGCTTTTTTCCTAAACCCGTGTCACAGAACTCTCCTGTCGCGGAGCGCAGGCAGCGTACGACCTCTCCTCGCCGGTTCTGAAATTCGCGTGTGTGACCTAGGTGTGACTTCAACGCAGGAAAGAGATAATAATCACTTGGTGCTAGATCAATGGTAATTTTGCAATCGTTTCGTCCGAAACCAATAGCCGTCCGGCACGCTGTTCATCAAGGACATCTGTATGCCCATAAACTCCATACACCATTTTCGCAGGTTTTTGATGTTCATACACTGTTCTCCATACACTTCACATAATTGATGATGAATTTCTATAGGCACAGCACCCCTGGCACATTAAAAACCAATCACAGAACGTAACTCATATCTGGCTGGGTAGCGGCGAGTGGAAGCGCCATCTCGAACAGCTGCCAAACAAAGACTGAGCATCTCAGGCAGCTCGGAGTAGCGGGGATTGGCAGGTAGGAAACCAAGCTACATGCTAGTGCTGCCGGATCTTGCATTAAATCGTTCCTTGCGACTCCAGCGCCCTGGAGACTTTATTTTACAAACAACCCTCGTAATTATAAATGTTTTCAATAAAGTTTCTATTTTGGAAAAATCAAAACTGTCCAATCTTTTTGACCCACATAACATTTCATATGCAACAACCCTCACCGATATCAATTCATAAGGTACATTTTTCAGTAAGTAAAAAACTAAATACAAGAAGGCATGAATAATATGGAACAAACTAAAAAAATCGCATAAAAACAAAAATATAAACATACCTGAATATATCCAGAGGTATACTGTTAACTATTTCTTGAAAAACTTTGACCGCTCTATCATTCGTACGGCTGACATTGGTTTCTTTTTTAATCTTTTCGAACTGATCTCCGTACTTTGTAATAGCTGAGCTCAATATTTTTTCGTTTAAGGATTTCCTTGCAAATTTTTTAAATGAAATAATATCTTCCACCCATTGAATTATTCCCAAACTTGATGTTAAAGGTAGGACCTTGACAAAAAGAAAACATCATTATTTTGGGATAATATTGACGTATTGAGTGGCGGAATTTTGCTATAGGAGTTAGTATATCCCATAGAAATGTAAAAAACCTCTTGAGCTTGCCATGTGAGTATAGCAACGAGTAGCTATAAAAACGGCTAAAACAATCGATATAGGAAAACTCAAGGATGAGAACGTCGTTAGAGAGGCACTTCGCGACAATACTCAACAACAACACCAGCATACCAATAGAAGAAATGTGGGAAAGATGGCGTCACATCCACCGCAGAGGAGGTGATAGGACAACAACCTTGGAGCAAAAGAAATTATTAGTTCGACACCGAATACAATGATACATTTGAACGAAAAAATGAAGGTGACAAAATGTTAACGGAATGGCCGACACGAGCCATACAGGATAAATATAATGATATTAGACGATTTGCAAACAAAATTTGCGGACAGAAAAAACGGAAGTACAATAATGATGAAATTACAAATATGGACGAACATTTTAAATTACACAACACAAGAGCCGTGTATTTCCTAGTTAAAATGATAAAAGAGTAAAGGAGGGATACCAACCGAAAACGACCCTCTGCAAGGGTGCAGAAGGCAATATTATAAGTAATACGGAAGATATAAAACTAAGATGGGCCCAATACTCTGAACACCTTCTCAATACGAGCTCATCATCCGCACGAACAGAAGGAGCTGACATAATAGCAGGTACAACTTATATAACAGCTGATGAAGAATTCTCTTTGAGTCCATCAACATTAAATAAAGTAAAAACAGCCCTGAAGAACCACCCAAACAACAAAGCGCTGGAAACTGATTAAATAATTAAAGTCCCTTGACTGAGACTGAGTAACACATCGGTCAATAAGTCCCCGGTCTGACATCTAGAAAGCGTCACTTACGAAAAATCATTACCAGTGATCAATTGTGCCAACCCTCAAACGTCATGTATCAAAATTTCATGACAATCTCTCTACTAGTTTCTATGTTTATAATTATAGTAGTCCTACATATTAAGGTACTTCACTCTGAATTGTCATATAAACTCCATCCAATTGAATTTTATATTCTAGGCGATAAAACCAGACAAACTATTTCACAAATTATTCATAAAAAAATATATTAGACGATCACACAAGCTATTAAATCTATCTAAATTACAGTTAAATGACAAACAACCAGAATCTTCACCCAAATATAACTTCTATAAAAGATCCATTAACTTATCAAATACGGTTTTCACCAATAAAGAGATTAATTTGTCTAAAAATGGCTCGAAATATAACCCAAATATTAAACAAAGTAAAGTTTTGGAAAATATAATATCTGAAGTAGAACTATTCCTTGAAAATATCCCTAATTCTAATTTTACAAAAGAAAAAATTAAAAGGACTCTAGAAATGAATCGAGAATACGACAACAAAAATGAAGATCATATTATCAAATCCATTAATTCTAAAATCAAAAAATAATTTAACTATGACTAAAGCAGATAAAGGGAATTCAATTGTTATTCCAGAAAAAGAAACTTAAGAAAAAAAATTAGAAACTTTCTAAATAATGAAGACCTCGTCAAAATAAAAAATGACCCTACCACAACAATTTAAAATAAGTTGAAATCAACAATAAAAAATATAAACACCGTTTTGTCAAACGAAAATAAATATAAAATAGTCAATATGAATTCTACTCCTCCAAAACTGTATGGTTTAATTAAAATTCATAAAGAAAACTTTCCAATAAGACCGGTAGTCTCATACACAAATAGCCCTTTAAGAAACATAGCTTTTTACTTAAATAAAATCTTCAAAAACATAACGAATTTCTCGCCAAAATAGTCAATAAAAAACTCTGTGGACCTTATAAAAAAGCTTAGCAAACTATCTATGCCAAAAAACGGGTTTCTAGCATCCTTTGACGTTAGCAACATGTTCCCGAATATTCCGAACAAAGATTGTCTACTATTAATAGATAATTTACTCATAAAAAACAACATCAATCCAATTATTAAGCAAGATATTTTTGAACTCTTTAACTTATGAATTAATGAAAATTATTTTCAATTTAATGACGTTTTTTTACAAACAAAAGGGTGGTCTAGCAATGGGTTTCCCACTAAACCCTTTATTATCAGAACTGTTTATGTCAAACTTGGAACATAATTTTTGAAAAATGGATAAAGGAAAATATATTGTTTTGGTTTAGATATGTAGACGACATTTTGATTTATTATACTGGAAATGACAGACAAATAGAAGCGACATTAAAACATTTAAATAGTACCCATCCAAAAATAAAATTTACACTAGAAAAGGAAACAAAGCAAACCATAAATATTCTGGACCTTTCAATATCCAAACAAAATAATAAACTAGAATTTAAAAAGTAAAGTGTTTGGGTTAGAGGCGCATCAGCAACTAGGCTATTTAGCGACTGGACCTATAGCTTCAGACCACGGTCATCACGGCTTTAGACCACGGTCATCAGCTTCCGACAAACCCAGGCCAGCACCCCCCTCGGGCTATAAACCCTTGGTTATGTGCCTATCCATAAGTCTATCAGGAAACCTACCGACTGGCGAGTGACCAACGTAGAACACTTCTCAGAAGGCATCCGGCCTTACCCAGCCTTTAACTGGCGTGTCTGAGGGGTAATTCGTAGTCGGATTTTACACTCTTGCCTAGAAACAATCACAAACATTTAGGAAAGATAAACGGACAGAAGAAAGAAAAATAACCATCTGAGCGCTGGAATCGAACCAGCTATCGCTCCAGCGCGGATTCGGCTAATATCTATCTACAGAAAACCCACTCAGATATAACAACTACAAAACAATCAATCCACCCCATTACACATAAATATGCTGCATATAAGTATATGATCCACCGAGCTTTTACAATTCCACTATCTGAAAATAATAGAAAAATAGAACTGCAAAAAATAAAACTAATAGCACAAAATAACTTTTTCTCAGAAAAAGAAATTAGTTACTTAATAAATAAAAAACGGAAACAATTACTAATTCATCAAGTATATCCAAAAGTAAAATAAACTATAAAAAGTACTGTAAAATTTCATATTTCGGTCCAATTTCAGAATAAATACCTCGCTCTTTGAGGAAGCATAATTTGCAAATAGCGTTTAGGAAATACAAAATCTGGAGTTTATATGTTAAGTTGCAACGAGTGCAGTAGCTGCTATATTGGACAAACCGGCAGAAATTTTCAGACCAGATACAAAGAACATAAATCTGTATACACATTAAAGAAACAACGCTCTAATTTTGCGAACCATTTCATAGATACCGGACATATATTTCCCGAGATTACAAATTTGAAAATTTTACATACAGCGCCCAAAAGCAAAAAATTAAACATTTTAGAAGCTAATTTTAGAATAAAGCTCCGTCTAGACAGCTATTAAACGATCAGACGGATCTCCCAAATTCCCCACTATTTCAAATATTGTAAAAAATTAACCCCAATAAAAGTATAAAATTAGGTACATAGAATAGATAAACAGCTGTAAAACCTTAGTTTTAAAGTAGTGTTTGAGAATGTAAAGTCGTTTTACGAAACTATAGTCACACAAATTTTGTTTAAAAATTATAGTGGTAGATAACAAAGTAAAAAATTGTTTTATTCCTTTTTAAAAAATGAACTATCACAAAGTAACAGACAAATCAATTAATAAGTTTCTATGTTGTGCTTTAAGTGACGCTACTTATATTATTTCCAAAAAAATATCATGTGATGATTAAGCATTGCTTTTTGATGAAGAAATCGTTGAAGCAAAAGAATGGCTTGATAAACATTACCCGGACTCTTCCCCAGGAAAATCAACCATAACTGATTGGTCTCAGAAAAATTCACAAAATTATTTCGCAAAACCGTAAAATAAAGCTGCAGGAGATAGCTGATCATAAGTCATAAATATATCGAAGGGAAGTGTTTACACCAATTTGCATGAACATTTGCGAATACGTAAATTGCCATCGAAATGGGTACTGCGTTTGCTCACAGTGCACCAAGAACAACAACACATTGATGATGCTGAGCAATGTTTGGAGCTTTTTAAGCGCAATAAAAAGGATTCCGGAGTCAAATCGGCAGTCAGCTGAGTGGAGAGCAGCCGGTGAAAGACGTCCAAAGCGACCAAAAACACTACCATCAACAGGCAAGGTTGTAACTTATGTATTTTGGGATGCGCATGGAATATTGTCCATCGATTATCTCGGAAAAGGTAAAACCATAAATAGCGTATATTACATAGCGTTATTGGTGCGTGCGAGGAACGAGATCGCAAGACAGTGCACCGTGTCATAAATCGTTGCCAACGAGGGCTAAATTGCATGAATTGCACTTCAAATGTTTTCCTCATCCACCGCATTTTCCAGATCTGTTTTCAGGCCTCAAAAAAATACTCGCCGGAAAAAAAATCGCTCCAATGCAGAGGTAAATGCCGAAACTAAAGAATATTTTGAAGGCAAAGAGAAATCGTTCTATAAAAAAGGTGTGGAAATGTTAGAAAAGCATTGGAATGATTGAATTGCTCTACAAGGAGAATATATTAGATGAATAAAGTCGAAATTTCCAAAAAAAATGTGTTTTAAAACTTATCAGACCGGGGATTGACCGATGTGTTAGCTTAAAAGGAAAGTGCAAATGAAATGTTAAGGACAAAAAGAGCCCTAGGTGATCGATAAGTGTGCTAAGATAAAACACATTGATGCTGTATATCTCAATTAACTATCTCAGCAAACCAAAAGAAAACTTTTCAAAAATGACGTTTATTTTGACAGACAAGCTCGTGTAGTTAAGGTCTGCAGAAAACTGTAAAAAAATTCTAAAAGATTAAAATTACGTTTTGATCGATGCCTTAAATAACCCTATTCGAATCGGAATTTTTCTCTTTGGAGAAAAAAAATGCAAAGGAAGAAGAGAAGTCAAGTTGTTTCAGGGCCACGTATGGCCGCATATACCATAAAAGACCTCGGAAACGATTACCGAGTTGGGCTGGAAGAATTTATTACACCAGGCATATTCTCCAGACTTGGCAACTTCGGATTTTCATTTCTTTCGATCCCTACACCACCTGATTGGTAGCCGCTTCTCACAAAGATTTTGAAAAAAACCTCAATAAATTTCTCACATCAATGCCACCAGGTTTTTTACCCACCTGACTCCACCTGAGATTCGACAGTTGCCTGAAATGAGGCGAAAGTGTTTAGCAATTGAGCCAGATTACTTCGAAAATTAAGTTTGTATTATTCTTTTTATAAATAAATGTCAAAGGTGGTTAAAAAGGCCAACTTCAGTTGAGAACCTAATAAACAGAGTTGAAATGGAACTATGATGATAAGATAGTTTTTTAATCCGATACCCTTTTTACCGCTAAGTGTCGGGAGGTCTCTTAGACTGCCTATATAAGATCCATCCAAATATCGACCACTACCGACGCCCTTTGACTTCAATTATCCAGAAATAAAGGTTAACGAGATGAGTCTCATCCTTGAGCTTGATAAGATAGTATCAATTGAAATAATTATTCAAATGGGATTGTGAAATTAAAACAAAACTTACTTGATAAGTTGAGGAACCTTAGAAGTTAATCATCTTAAATATTTAATAAAGTAAGATTGTGGAATTAGAACAAAACTTACTTGATAACTTATTAGACTTTAGAAGGTAATTACCATAAATATTTAATAAAATGAGATTGTGGAATTAAAACAAAACTTACTTAATACGTTAATAGATCTTAGAAGTTAATTACCTTAAATATTTATTAAAATGGTAATGTGGAAATAGAACAAAACTTACTTGATAAGTTAATAGACCTTAGAAGTTAATTACCTTAAATATTTATTAAAATGAGATTGTGAAATTTGAACTTACTTGACAAGCTAATAAACCAAAGAAGTTAATTACGTTAAATATTTATTAAAATGAGATTGTGGAATCAGAAAAAACTTACTTGATAAGTTAATAGATCTTAGAAATTAATTACCTTAAATATTTATTAAAATGAGATTGTGAAATCAGAACAAAACTTACTTGATAAGTTAATATACCTTAGAAGTTAATTATTTTAAATATTTATTAAATTGAGATTATCGAATTCGAACAAAACTTATTTGACAAGTTAATAAACCAAAGAAGTTAATTACTTTAAATATTTATTAAAATTACATTGTGGAATCAGAACAAAACTTACTTGAGAAGTTAATAAATCTTAGAAGTTAATTACCTTAAATATTTACTGAAATGAGATTGTGGAATCAGAACCAAACTTACTTGATAAGTTAATAGACCTTAGAAGTTAATTATTACCTTAAATACTTATTAAAATTAGATATTGGAATTAGAACAAAACTTACCTGACAAATCAATAGACCTTAGAAGTTAATTACCTTAAATATTTATTAAAATGGGATTGTGAAGATAGAACAAAGCTTACTTGATAAGTTAATAGACCTTGGAAGTTCATTACTTTATGTATTTATTAAAATGAGATTGTGGAATCAGAACAAAACTTACTTGATAAGTTAATATACCTTAGAAGTTAATTATTTTAAATATTTATTAAATTGAGATTATGGAATTCGAACAAAACTTATTTGACAAGTTAATAATCCAAAGAAGTTAATTGCTTTAAATGTTTATTAAAATTACATTGTGGAATCAGAACAAAACTTACTTGATAAGTTAATAAATCTTAGAAGTTAATTACCTTAAATATTTACTGAAATGAGATTGTGGAATCAGAACAATACTTACTTGATAAGTTAATAGACTTTAGAAGTTAATTATTACCTTAAATACTTATTAAAATGAGATATTGGAATTAGAACAAAACCTACCTGACAAATTAATAGACCATAGAAGTTAATTACCTTAAATATTTATTAAAATGGGATTGTGAAGATAGAACAAAGCTTACTTGATAAGTTAATAGACCTTGGAAGTTCATTACTTTATGTATTTATTAAAATGAGATTGTGGAATCAGAACAAAACTTACTTGATAAGTTAATATACCTTAGAAGTTAATTATTTTAAATATTTATTAAATTGAGATTATGGAATTCGAACAAAACTTATTTGACAAGTTAATAATCCAAAGAAGTTAATTACTTTAAATGTTTATTAAAATTACATTGTGGAATCAGAACAAAACTTACTTGATAAGTTAATAAATCTTAGAAGTTAATTACCTTAAATATTTACTGAAATGAGATTGTGGAATCAGAACAAAACTTACTTGATAAGTTAATAGACCTTAGAAGTTAATTATTACCTTAAAAACTTATTAAAATGAGATTTTGGAATTAGAACAAAACTTACTTGACAAATTAATAGACCTTAGAAGTTAATTACCTTAAATATTTATTAAAATGGGATTGTGAAGATAGAACAAAACTTACTTGATAAGTTAATAGACCTTGGAAGTTCATTACTCTAAGTATTTATTAAAATGAGATTGTGGAATCAGAAGAAAACTTACTTGATAAGTTAATATACTTTAGAAGTTAATTACCTTAAATATTTATTAAAATGATATTGTAGAATTAGAACAAAACTTACTTGATAAGTTAATAGACCTTAAATGAGATTGTGGAATTAGAATAAAACTTACTTGATAAGTTAACAGACGATGATTCTTATTATCGCTGGTAAAAAGTCCGTTCATTAATGTAAATAATTGCTGGATGCGTTGGTCTTGCCTAACATCCTCACCAAATTTGATAAGGAATGGATATTCCTTACCATTTGTACCTATCATGGTGATTTTTATAGGTTTGGTCCGAGAACTCATAACCAGTACCTGTAAAATTAAAAAAAAAAACAAAAAATATTTTAGAGGCGTATCAAAATATTTATTTAAAAAAAGTTTTAGAGGTAGATCGAGAATTTTTCGGATAACTTTCGGGATTAAAAATGCGTCATACATACATTATCGCAAAATCCAGATATATTTATGTGGTGTTGTAGTAAAGGCATTTTTTCGCCAGTGTACTGTCCAGGAATTTCCAGTTCCAAATTCATTCGGGCTGCTGAGAAATTTGCCAACCAAGGTGAATAGTCTTTTAAGACAGCAGAATTTTCATCGCTCAATTTTAATCTTTGGAAATTTTTTCGGACACCTTCCACTGACTGATTCTCATTGATTTTAGTACAAATGTTTACAAATGGTTCGATTTTCTTATGTAAACGACCTAAAATTTTATTTTGTTATCTACATACCATCTTTATATAAAGCAGTGACACATTCTATATATTCTGATACACAAGAAATCCATTACTAAGATCGTGATTTGAATTAAGGTGAACTCGTGTTTTGTAACTAATGAAATAAGTTTAAAAAACATAACTTTAGTAAATGTTGAAATTGCCACTCCAAAACCAATTTCCACTCAAAAATAACTCGATGATTTTGCTTTACTTTTTAGTGTATTATTACATTTGATGAAGTTACATTAGAGAAATATCTCAAAATATCTAGAGTGGGTGTCACATAACATTACCTTTCAATTCATAGTCGTGATATGTTGAAGTTTCCTGATAATGTTCCAGCACAAGATTTTTGATTCGTAAAATATCTTGCATATTATTGCAAGAGTTTATTTTTGATATATAATATTTGCATATTGATGACGAGTCGCTTGTCATTGCTAAAGCTAAAAATAAATACATATATATATATATATATATATATATATATATATATATATATATATATATATATATATATATAAGATAATAAGAAGATAACATAAGATAATAAGAACATATATATAAGATAACAGAACAGAACAGAAATCGTTCACCCTTTCTCCACGTGATGCCACTGATCGCATTTGCCCAGCTGCCACCATGCGACATCACGTATCTCTCGGGACCGGTTTCTAGCCTTTCAGCCGTCATCAGCCGAGCTCCAGATGAACGCAAGGAAAGCAGTTGGGAGAGACGATCGGGGCCAGGCCATGTCAACTAGCCATTTTGATAGCGTGTCGTAATAGCACACAACTCACGCCATTATACGGTTAATGCTCGTAGAAGTCAGGAAAGGCTTCCGCGGTGGGTAATATTAAAATTACTAGATCATCGGGTAGAACCGCGTTTTAGATTTGTAAAACCTCGACGGTTCGGCTTCCACTTTGAAGCCATTATCAAGAGAATCAAGTTGATTCACTATGAGGTCTCAATCTACCTAATCCCCAGAGTTCAAAACTAGAAAAGGAACTTTTCTAGATCAGATTGAGGTCTCGGAGTAAATCAACTAGATGCTCTTGTTAATGGCTTCAAAGTGGAAGCCGAAACGTCGAGATTTTACAAATCTAAAACGCGGTTCTACCCGAAAACCTAGTAATTTTAATATATATATATATATATATATATATATATATATATATATATATATATATATATATATATATATATATATATATATATATATATATATATATAACTGTTAAGTATGTATTATCTGACATACATAGTAAAGTTTGACATTGTTGACTGTATACGTACTCAGACCGTTTTATCATACGGACCCTATTTATGTTGCTATTTAACTTGAACATTTCATCTCAATCAAAAATGGAATTAACTGATGATAATGTTCGTGTAATGATTTACTACAACTTTCGACGTGGATTATCTCAACAACAGTGTATCGATCAACACATTTCGACTTTTGGCGATGAAGCACGATATAAAACCACTATATATCACTAGTTTAGGGAAGTCAATCGTGGCAGTCGTTCGCTCATAGATGAATTTAAAGAAGGTCGTCCAAAATCGGTTGTAGTGCTAGAAAACATCGATGCTATGCGCCAACTGATAAAGCAAGCTCGCCATGTGATATATCGTGAGATTGAGGTATCCCTGGATATTATGACAAGATTTACATTTAGCCGTTAAAAAAAATTGTGTACATTAGATTCGTATGAGCTCGAAAGTAAACAGCAATCGACTGTATGGGTCTTTCAAAATGAGCCAAACCCAACAAAAGTTGTTCGCGCAAGTAGCACGTCGAAGCAAACGGTCGCCTATTTTTTTGGGATAAATGGGCATGTGGCTACAGTGCTACTACAGAATTGTAGAACGGTCAATTCTGAATGGTACATATTTGTTTTCGATGAGTCTTTGAAGAAATAAGAAAAAACAACCAGCGACGTAGGACCATTCGTCACCATGACCACGAGCTCTGACACATCGGACCGATCAACTCAATATTTAATCAGTTAAAACATCAAATTGATTGGTCATCCACCGTATAGTCCTGATTTGGCACCCACTGATTTATTTTTGTTCCCCTCTGTGAAGAAGAAACGTGGCCAACGATTTTCGACGCCAGAAGACGCGATTGATGCGTTCAAAATACTTGTTTTGAAAATACCTCAATCGAAATGGAAAAAGTGCTATGAAAATTGGTTCAAACGTATGCAAAAGTGTATCGATCATCCCAGAGAATATTTATATTTTGAAGAGCAATAAAATCATTTTCAATGATAAATATTTGTTTTTATTTATTCTTCCGGATACATAAATAGTAACCCATATATACAGGGTGTTAATGAAATACTAATAGGGAAATGACAAACAGGACCGTACGAATTATTTTTTAAATTAATTAGTAGCAAAATCCAATAACTCCACCACTGGCTCCTTGTAAGACTTTATATTCCCTTAGATTATGGCAACCGGAAGGCTGATGTGTATTAAATTTGGTCACAATACCTTTCTTTATGCGGAAGATATAAATTAAAAAAGAAAAAAAAATATATCTTCAACCCCCTACATCTCCAACACGAAGGATTTCCGGACCAATGTTAGTATGACATGTTGTGCTATATATGAAGTAGAGCAGCATGAAAAGTCGGGAATTTACGAAATTAGTTGTCAAGACTGTGATCGAAGGTATAATGGGCAAACAAATAGATCCATATTGACAAGATATAAAGAACATATTGCCCACATTAGACATGGGAGAAATGAAAAATCTTGTGTTGCCCAACATGCAATCGAACATGACCACAGTATAGATATTAGTAATTTAAGACTAATTAAAAGTGTTAATAATAATAGGGCCTTGGATGTATATGAAAGCATTCAAATAGAAAAATGTAAGAAAATCATGAACCGAGATAAAGGACCGATTCCTTTCAGTCAAGTTTTTCACTTATTAATGTAAGGTTTAGTACACTTCACGGTTCATGATTTTTACACGCTTCGTTCGGTATGGTTTTCAAATAAATAGAAGATAGTTTAGTTTTAGAATTAGATTAAATCATCTCCTGATGATGCTAACATGGTTACCAAAACGTGCGTCGAGCAGTTCAAAAAAGTGTTTTGGTGTTTAGTGGTAAATCTCTTCAAGTTTAGTAAAAAAATATTGTTGGTTACTAATTTAATTCAATAATGTGTAACAAGGGATTCATAAAGGTCAATTCTGATAACTTCTTTCTGTGTATATTTTTATGGTCACAGATTTTCTCAAAAATGACATTCGTTTCAACTCAGTTGAAGTTCGAGGTGCTAAAGCATCAATTTGAGTTTTTTAGAAAGAAATAATGTAAATGTAAATAAGAAATAAAATACCGACCGCTGGAGGTAAGTGAGTATGTAAGATGTGAGAACCGAATTCCACCAATGGATTTGAGTAAAGAACAGGTCAAAGATTAATACGGACCTTGCCGATCCATTTTTTCTTACCCCCTCCTCATATTTGCAAAGGTAATAGATTGAGCACATGCTATAAAATAATTTTAATGATTATTTCAGTAATGATTTACAGTTTTTTCTAATGACGAAAGTGATGATGGGTTGTTGAATGGAAAAAAACAGAAATAGAAGTAATAAAAATCATTTTTTAATAAAAAAAGTTATATGCGAAAAAAACAGCGAATTTAAACAGATGCTTGAGTAATTTCTTTAAATGCTTGAGTAGTCCGAAGTAGGTATTGTTTACTAAATATATTCTTCTCTTCATTTTTGCATTGGTAACGTTGTTGTTTGTAAGTTGATTTGATTTGGTTGAGTTGAGTTGATTAAGTTGGATTCAATGTTGTATGTGTAAATGTGTCATGTATTTCGTCTTTTCTATGTTAATTTGCAGCTCCATCTGTGTTGCAGCCTCTTCAAGTGCAAGTAATGCCTGTAGCATATAATTTTATTATTATTATTACTCACGAATGGGCCCTGGTGGACCACATGAAATACAGTTAGAGGCTTGTTTGTTTGTTATTGTTAGCCTTCCCTTGCGCCCATACCAATTTAATTCTTTCGCTATGGGCTTTTTTCCTTTCGTCAGGCCAAGTTTCCAAGTCTTTAGCCAACCTCCCAAACGTTAACCTTGTGTCTTAAACAGCCTCCATCCTGAATTTCACTTTGTGTAATATTTGCTGATCTTAGATCCTCTTTAATTGCAGCAATCCATTTAATTATTTCTACTTTAGCTCTACTCCTATTTTCATAAAATTCGACTATTTGTCTAGTTAGCCTACTCGGATTTATCCGTTTTATGTGTCCGTAAAACTTAAGTGTTTTTCTCATATCGCTATGTATATCTGTGAATTGTTTGATTTCTTGATTTTCTCGAAGTCGGTATGTTATGTTATTTATTTGTTTGGAGCCTAAGATTTTTCTTATGATTTTTCTTTCCTTCTTTTCAATGTGCTCGATGTCTCTCTTTCTATTCAAAATGAGCGTTTCTGCCCCATATAGACATTCTGGCTTAATAACTGTGTTGTAATGTCTCAATTTTGTGTTTTTAGATATGCATTTTTTGTGGTAAATATTTTGTGTAAATCTCAATGCCGGTTCCATTTTTTGACATCTACCCTTGTTGGCCGCCCTTTCCAACCCATTTTCCACGATTATTTCACCCAAATATTTGAATTGAGAGACTCGTCTGATGTTGTCATATTTTGTTTTTAGAAATGGTGTTCTTAGTCTGTTGAAGGTCATGTATTGTATCTTTTCAAAGGAAATTTGGAGTCCTACCTTTTCTGCTGTTTCTTTAGGATTTCAATCTGTTTTTGTGCCGTTAATATATCTTGAGCCAAAATTGCTAGATCATCGGCAAACGCCAGACAATCAATTTTGATGTTGGTTTTCCCCAAAGAAAAAGGCCAACTGTTCGTTTGGCCTTTTTCTTTTGAAATTATCCACTTCTAGCGACATTTCTAACGTTTTTCAATAAAACACGGTTTAAATAGACACTCAAGAATAACAAAAATCAAATTATTTTATGCGTATATTACAAACACAACGATTTTGCGTCGATAGAAGCAGAAACATACTAAACAGCTGAGAACGCTATGATTACCATATGCCTGAAGAGGAGATGGGAAGGGAGTGGAGGGGACCACTACAACTGGTGGCAAAATGTGTTTTCTCATTGTTTCTCATTCAAAACACGGTTTAAATAGACACTCAAAAATAACGAAAATCAAATTATTTTGTGCGTAGATCACAAACACATCTTTATAACGCAACGTTTTTGCGTCGATAGAAGCAGAGACATACTAAACAGCTGAGAACGCTATGATTACCACATGCATGGAGAGGTGATGGGAAGGGAGTGGAGGGGATCACCACAGCTGGTGGCAAGATGTGTTTTCTCATTGTTTGGGGCCTCAGGTATAAGAATTTTAATGCATTTAACTGCAAAAATGGCATTTGCACGGTGAAAGGACATGCATGTCCAGAACATATAGGTTGAGTAAAGTTAAATAAACATATAGTTGGGTAACTTATGCAGTTACCGTAATTGTCAATGAAAAACTAAGAAAAGTTCACTAAGATACTCAAAGTCACGATTATGTAGCTTCAGCAGGTAATAAATTCTGTAACATAAAAATGATATAATGTTTTAAATAATAATCTTTTGTATATATTTGATGACAGGAGGTTATAAAAATTTGATGTTATTGTAAGACTAATACGTCCTGTTGCTTGGAATCATTGATTTCGACGTTCAACATCTTGCGGCACATTAATTTTTTTTTCGTGAGTTGTTTTTGTAGTATTCGTACAAAACTGTACGAAACAGGCACGATCACTTTTTAGATTTTACAATAACAACAATAAAACACTCGTATCAGCTGTCTCTAATGTTGAGGAGAAATAAACATTGTGACGTCACGCGCGGAAGGTTTTTTTTGGAACTATCAACGTGTCATCGGTAGTAGGTTTAAAAATGTATTTTCTTATTTTGATATAACTTTATAATTTTAAGGAAAAAAAAAATTGAAACAATTTTGTTATAAAACTTATATATGACTTTTCCATTTATGGCAAAAAATGTTTTTTTTCAAAACCCCAATTGTATGAAACTATCACTTATTAAACAATAATATAGCCAGACTCTCCAGATAACATAATACTTAAAAAAGCCTTACCCTCTAAAAATCTATCAATAAGGGGATTACTTAACAATAACTGATCCAATTTAGTTAAAAGTGATTTAATTTCCTCCTTTCTTAAACAATTAGTATTTCGATAGTTTTCCTTACTCAATCGATAAGCATACATTATAGCTTGGGGATACATTTCCGCTATTCTCAGAACAATTTCAGAAATAGCTAACACTTTATCAGAGTCCACGATAGCTAAAAACATTCAACTATTAATTTTTATACATAAACAGGTCTAGTAATAATGACTAAGGTTCGAAACCCACGTTAAGCTGTAGGTCCGTCCAGCGTGTTACTATAGAATGAATCTTCAGTTTTAACAAGAATATAATTTTTTAGGAAAAGTTTATCTCTCAAGGACATTCATCGTTTGCCCAACAAAATGAAGATCATTTTGAATATTAGATAACATCAATTATTACTAGACCTGACAAATTGTAAAAAACAAACCTAAAAGCTGAGGAATCCATCCTAAAAACATCCACGTCGGTATCTGTCGAGTTTCCTCGACGAACACATCGAGCAAGTCGTCTTCCAATGAATCTTTTAGTAAAATGCAAGGAAACAGTTGCCTGCCTTCTTTGGAGTCCAGCCTCATGGCTCTCAAAATGTACAACGCGAAATCTTTTTCTTGATCATCTTCGTCTTGCACGAAATAAGCTAATTTTAGTAAAGCTCTCTTCACGTCATTTAGTTCGGAATTAGTCCTAAAATGCTTGTGAACATTTGGTGATACTTTAACTATCAGATAATAAAAAACAACGTGAGGTTTTGAATATCATCAGAGTGTAATGTACATTCCTATTAGGAAATAAAGGTGAAAGTCATAAAAGCCAATCTAGAAATTATTATAAACAAAACAAAGGTGATAGAAAAGAGAACTAATCCAGGGAGAGAACAGAACTAGATAATTGGGGATGACAGCATTGAAGTTGTGAAGGAATTTACTATCAGAGGATATATCAGAAATCAGTTTACGAAGGGACAAGACTACTTACTCCCTGAAGTCCGTCTTAAGATCTAAACTTATACAAAACAACATGATAATTAAGATTTATAAAACACTGATTCGTCACTTATGGATGCGAGGCGTAAATATTCACAAAGAAAACAGAAAAGATGCTTGGAGTATTTAAAAAAATGTACTTAGAAGAATTACTGGTGGCGTGAATGATAATGGATAGTGGGGATCAGGTATAACTTCGAACCCAAGCAATAATACAAAAGTCTGGATATTGTACACTATGCCAGAAAGTCCAACACCAAGGAGAATTACGGAGAGACGAACTGGGGGTAACAAAAAGAGGTAGACCGTGATGGAAGGACAAAAGAACTACTGCACATTAAAAACTGGCAAGGGACTGCTGGAGATCGCTCTGGATAGAGACGAAGGTTGAAGGAGTTCAAGGTTTATTGACAGGTCGTAGCACCAAAGAAAGAACAAGAAGTAACATAATACATCGGTCAATAAGTCCCCATTCTGACAAATAAAATATACTTTTTTGCTAATGTCGACCTCATCAATATATTCTCCTTAAAGAGCAATAATCATTCCAACGCTTTTCTAACATTTCAACACCTTTTTTATTAAATGATTTCTCTTTGCCTTCTAAATATTCTTCCGTTTCGGCAATTACCTTTTCCATTGGAGCGAGATTTCTTTCCAGCGACCATTTTTTTGAGATCTAAGCCAACGATTTGGGACAAGATGCATTATTTTGGTTAAACAGCACACTTTTTTCTGTTTTTGGGTTTTTCGCCACGATCTATATCTCAAAAAACATAAAACATATATGTTCTTATGTAAATAAAGAATCACTGGGTAAAAAACATAAACAAAACGGAGACAAGTTTCTTAGTGATTTCTTTTCTGTAATAAATTTGCTTAACAAACAAAAATTTAAAACATACAAATTTTGTAAAAATAAATACAAACTTTTGAATGTTAAAGTTTCGGGAGGTCTTCTCCTCCCGTTATCAAAACAAATCTAAAAAATAACTTATATTAATATCTATGTAGCACTGTAAAGATAGTAAGTATATATATATATATATATATATATATATATATATATATATATATATATATATATATATATATATACATATATATATATATATATATATATATATATATATATATATATATATATATATATATATATATATATATATATATATACATATATATATATATATATATATATATATATATATATATATATATATATATATATATATATATATATATATATATATATATATATATATATATATATATATATATATATATATATATATATATTTATGTGTCAATGATACATTGAATCACTGACAATGACATACCATTAAAAAAAGTTACATAGGTGAGGTTTACTGTATGATTATTGTGTATTGAAATACTTAAAAACGATTTTAATTGTATTCTTTAGAATCGGAATCATATTGAATTTAAATCTACCGAATAAAATTTAAAAATTGAATTTTGAGCGCGAACTCTGCAATTAAAATTTTATTTATTTTGTTTGTAAAAAAGAATAATAGTAAAAAATATAGGATAATTTATGGCTGAAGTAAAACAACAAAAGTAGAGCCGAAAAAGATCGTCCACACTAACTCTCTCATCAGGTATTTGGATATGGTAGAGGAAATTAAGACTGAATCTATGGAATTAGTTGTGACAGCTTGTGAAAAACATTGCGCAAATAATGAGGCTGAAGCAAAAATGATCAAAGAAGAGATAGATAAGAAATACGGTCCCCCTTTTCACGTAGTGGTTGAAGATTTCGGATTTCAAATGTCTTATGACTGTAATAATTTATTATATATGTCTTTTGGAGGCAATATGTATATATATATATATATATATATATATATATATATATATATATATATATATATATATATATATATATATATATATATATATGTATATATATATATATATATATATATATATATATATATATATATATATATATATATATATATATATATATATATATATATATATATACAGGGTATTCCATTAAGAGGTTTCGAATGTTGGTAACGAATAAAAGAAACGTTTCGTAGCATACCTGAAAGTTATTTATGGCAGTGCGAAGCTGGATAGTGTACAATTATACGTGGAATACAACATCTGTCAAATGACCGTCACGGCTTCTCTGGCAGCTCACAATTCTTTTGTGATCTTACAAAAGTGTATCTTACTTCTTACTAGAGTAGGCCTCCCGAAAGGTTAACGTTTAAAAGTTCGTTTTTATTAAAAATGGTATTTTTAAAATTTTTGTTCGTTAAGCAAATTTATTACAGAAAAAGTATCACTGAGAAATTTGTCTCCGTTTTATTTTTGTTTTTTAGTCAGAGATTCTTTATTTACATAAGAACAGATATTTTTGATATTTATAGATAAATTATAGATAAATAATAGATTATAGATAAAAATATATGAACACGCCCCAATCATTTAGACAATTTTGAATTTTGAAATTTTGACACGACATTTGAAGGTTGAGACAATGGGCCGTTGGTAAGGATTTTTCGTAAGTAGCGCCATCTATATGTCAGGCCAGTGACTTATTGACCAATGTTTTACATTCGTTTCGTTTTTTGTTAATAATACCGTGTCTTTAAGATAATTTAGTTGCAAATTTAGAAATACATTTTTAATAAAAAAAATTGAGAAATGAAATTGAAAATGAAAGAAATGAAAATTGAAAAATGAGGACAAATTGAGAGATAAATCAATATGCATGTGGCTCTTTGAACGATGATCTCTTTTATCTTCATAATTTTGACAGAAGCCCCAACATGAAAATGCAATATGAACTGCAAAGTTAAAAAAATGTTGAGAGTCTGAAGATGTAACGCATAGATTAGATGGCAGGCGCTCTAAAACATGGAAACGTGTTGTAATAATATTTTTGTTAAATTTCAATAAGGCAAAAATGACAGTACATTTAACTGACCATTTAAAAGGGCAAAAACACACAAAAAATATACTTTATGATATATATTTAAGTTGTGTTTTATTCCTGACTTTCATCTTCTCAAAATCGAACTCTAACCAAAACCACACACATTATTTTTGTTACCTGAAGTTAATTTGAACATTACCAGTTTTGTCCTCCATTTAATGTGAGTTCTTTCAGTTTCAACAGTGCCACTTCCAACGGTGACAAACCATGTTCCCCAAATACTTCAGATAATGATTCTTGCACTTCCTCATATACTTCACGGTTGTCCCTTAATATGTCTGACAGTTTCAAGCTTATATCGAAAAATCTCACTGTAGATTTGATTGTTTGATGTTGGTTATCATTTTTATAAACTTGTTCTGAAAATATTTAATTTGCAAAAACAATTAGAGTTTATACGAAAATTAGCAAAAACTCAAGTGGTTGTGTCACATGGTATAATTTAAGAGGTAATTTTACCACCAAAGACAAAATTAACAAGATATATAGTCTGAAAAGTCATATGTAGCAGTCAAATAAGATTAAAAGGGCATTTACTTCTGTGAGGGTAGTTCATAAATTATTATCTTTAATATGGTAGCCCTTTGACCGTCAAAAGCACAGTTAGGAAACCCAAACACGAAGAACAATGGAGGATCAAGAACCAAATACACTAAAGGTCCTGCTACCATACGTAAAAGGAATCACAGATAGGATAGACAGACTACTAAGCAAACATAAGATCAGAACAGCCTACAAGCCGCACAAAACTGTCGCAAACATACTAAAAAACCCCAAGGACAAAGTTAGACTGGATAATCATGGAGTGTATAGTATATCTTGTTCCGACTGCAACAGAACATACATAGGACAAACAAACAGATGAATATCGGCCAGAATACAAGAACATAAAAACAACTTGAAAAACAAATAAGTCACTTCCGCTCTGTTCCAGCACCATCTACATGCAGGACATAAAATCAATTTTGAAGGAGTCAAAGAAATAGCGAATATTGAAAACTACAACGTCCGAACAATCAGAGAAGCCCTTGAAATAGAAGAATGGGTTGAGCTAAATACAAGAAACGACGCTCGCAACATTCCAAAAGTATGGAAATCCCTTCTGAAAAAGAAGAAACGCGGCAACGTGGCGGCGAGGAAGAAAAATCAATAAACGGACGCTCGACAGCGTTGCCGAGCGCCGCAAATAGTCCCGAACTACCCCGATATAATCTGCGCAGTCGCCGGCTGGCTATAAAAGCGAGCACAACGACCCGTGTACGTCAGTTGAACTCTTCAGTCAAAGTCGAATGAACTAATGAATAAAATGAATGAACATGTTTTTACCCAACCGAAATAAAGTTACAAATTTTTCAAAAAAATTGTTCTATTTTAATACTCATAACTTTTCAAAAAATTGACTAACCGATGCGTTTTTTTTTTGTTTTTAATATACTTAAATTAAGATGCCAAGTTTTATAAAAATTGTAGGTTTTTTGGAAAAAAACCATCAATTTTTCAAAGTTCGCCATTTTTAATTCTTTTTTCCTAAAATAAAAAAAACGATTTATTCTGCGGATAATGCTGCGCATACCAGAGTGGGTCGACTTTTCTTTCTATTTATTTTTTAATTAAAATCATTAATCATTAGATTAGATTATAAATTAAGTTTAAAATATCAAAGAACCATTTATATGGATTTATTTTACTATAAAAATATAGTTTTTATAATAAAAAAAATAAACAATGGAAAAAAAAATGTTTTCAATAAAAAAAAAGATAGGTCAGTCCAATCTGGGATGCGCGGAATTATCCGCAGAATAAATCGAAGTTTTTTTAGGAAAAAAATGAAAAATAGCGAACTTTGAAAAATTGATTTTTCAAAAAACTGAAAATTTTTATAAAACTTGAAATTTGTAGATGTTTTTGTATTTGATCTGAAAAGTACATTTAAAAACAAAAAATTTAAAAAAAACGTCCCATTTAGTCAGTTTTTGAAAAAGTCATGGGTATTTGAAAAAAAGAGTCATTTTTTAAAAACTTGTAACTTATCTATATATATATATCTATATATATATATCTATATATATATATATATATATATATATATATATATATATATATATATATATATATATATATATATATATATATAATATGAAAGAGGACAACTTACTGAATATATCTAAAGCTCCCAACATTTTCTGCACTTTAAGAACCATCTTATTGTTCGGTACCAATACTGAATATAAATAACTTAAGTTTCCATAAATCAACATTATGTCTGGACTAGTATGCTGGTCATATTTTCTGAAAGAACCATTAAACAAACACCTTTATACAGATTGTCTAGAAAGAAATCGAAGTTTTACTATAGATATTATGTGCTGATTTAATACCCAAATTATGACTGTTTCAATTTTAAGAATTTTGTGTTAGAAACTATCGCCATAATGTGTAACAATGTAACAGCACTTCATCATGGCCAAAAAATAACGTATAATAGAAACATTTTGAGGCCATTTTTTGTTTTTAGGCCAAACTTTATGCCTAACATGTTTGTTCAAGCCAAAAAAAAATCATTTCTGTTCATCAATGTTATTTCAACGAGGAACTCTGCAATTTCCTCATCAGATTATATTGTTAGCACTATATCTCATCACATATGACAATGTTTTTGGGAACATTTGAACTACTGCGAACTGCTTTATTAACCCGTCAATTTCCAATGTCACCTCTGGGTGACAGAGATTGGCGAATTAATTTAACATATTCAGTAATATATTTAAATGAAAAATATAACACTTCTAAAAAGTCAACATTTAGTAGTATTTATAATTTTATTTTGGCAACACTGACCCATATGTCATCGGTCAAAATAATTCATTTGTTTGAAACGGTTTCTTCATTTTCTTGCATGGGAGTGGTTTATTGACTTTATATTGTTGTGAAAATGCCAAAAGGGGTGTAAGTACTGTAATAGTTATTATTGCAAATTGTTGCTCCATAATCAGACTTGTAATGTAAATAATTTTATTGAAAACATAACTATTTTTGTAATCAAAATAGCTGTCTAAATAGCACGTGTCACCTGCAAGTGACACTGGGCGTTATTATACCTAAATTGCTGTTTGTGCTGCGTGCGTAATAGTTTCTTTTTTATTTTAGGTTGACTTTGAATGGCGTAGTTGATGCATTAGAAGCTGACGATGACATAGATGGTGACATCATCTTATTGCATCCTGAGGATGGTGACGTCACTGATGAAGACTGTGGGGATGCAAATGAGACCGATTTCCTTTACCCTCCGACTAGAATGTTACGTTCAGAAGCAGAAGTGCAGGTTAGACCTACTGATACAAACAATAAAGAAGATAATAGAGAAGAGCAAATAGAAGAAGACCAGCATGAATTTCAAGAACCGGCTCGAAAGAAAAAAAAAGAAAAAGGAATTTACAGTAAAGAAATGGACGAATAATATATCTCTTTTTTCTTCTTGTGGGAAAGGGGATCATGTGGAAGGTATTCTAGGCACCTTCGAAGAGGAACTGAGTATCACCGAGTGTTTCGAATTATTGATCAGTGAAAATATAGGAAATTTATATCAGATATGAGCAATTTATATGCCCTACAGAGGGTTGTTAGGGTGTATATTGTAATATTATTACTGACCGGATATTTGACGCCCAAATATATGAGGATGTTATGGGAAAAAAAGGCGGACTCATAATACTCATAATGAACTTGTATCTTCTAGCATTTACATTTATGTGATAGTACTGCATTACCGCAAAATGATAAAACTGCGAAGGTTCGTAGATACTTTGATATGCTGAGTCAAAATTTTACCGCCAAGTTCGAAAAAGTAGGATCATCACATATTTCAATTGACGAAACCATTGTGCCATATTTTGGGAGACAGTACAAAGCAGCATATCCACGGAAAGTCCATCAGGTTTGGTTACAAACTTTGGTCAGGGGCTACCTGGCATGGGTACCTCGTCGATTGCGAATTGTATCAAGGTGCAACTGGTCCGACTCTGGAGCAGCAATCTGATTATGGTTCAGCAGCCGCGGTCATTTTAGAGCTACACTCCAGGTTACCAAAGAATCTTGGTCCATACAACCTGTATTTTAACAATTTTTTCACTTGCTTGCCTTTGCTGAAATATTTACTAAGAACAATATTGGAAAAACCGGAATTATCAGAGAAAACCACCTAGAAGGAGTAACCTTATGAATAATAAAGAAATGAAAAAGAAACCTATGGGTGAGCTGGTTTGAAAGGCCTCACAAGCAATAATTGCAGCTAAGTGGCATGATAATAGTGTCGTCAATGTGGCCTCTAATTATCATGGATTGTCACCAATGACAAAAGTCGATCGGATTGGTGTAATAAACAAAAAACACAAGTACATCGGTGACGTAGACCGCTTCGATGAGAATGTCGATTCCATGAAGATAGATTTACAAGGAAAAAAATGGTGGTTTTCACTTTTTACTTTCGGGCTGGATGCATCTTGCCAAAATGCTTGGTTAATCAAAAGAAAGTGTGGTAGTAACTGCACCTACTGCGAGTTTCGCAAGGCTATCGTGATATCCTATTTACAAAAATACGGGAAACCCCCATCTAAAGAGACCAATTGCGCAGTGCCTATTGAATCGAGAGTTTCAATTGAAACTAGAGTAGGAGGTAGGTCGGCTGATCATATGGAGAAAGAATGTTCACAACGCCGCTGCGGGTTATGTCATCAACGCACAAGAAAAATATGTTCTAAGTGTAATATAGATTTACACATCAAATGCTGGTATAAATTCTACAAGTCAGAAATAAAGCGTACATACATTCCTAACATAAGGAAATCCATATTCTTTTTACAATAGTAAAACTACAGAGAAGAAAATAAGTTGTTTTCTTTTTATTGCCATATAAAGTTCAAGGTATAAATTACGCCCAGTGTCACCTGTGGGTGACACCCCCTCTACAAAAAAATAAGGGCGGAAATTTGTTCTTATTTTTTTTCCATATTTTTAATATGTAAACACGTTAATTAGCGCAAAAAAACAATCTTTTTCATTCAGACAGAAGCATGGGAATTGGCGAGTTAATGTCCTGAAAGTGATGAATTTTGCATCTGTCCATATTTTGGTTTAACCACGAAAAATAATCGAACTACACTATTTTCAAAACAATGCAACTATTTGTTGTTCAAGATAAAATAATAATTATCGGATTATCACTTGTAGTTATCATTGTGCCTCATTTTAAAGTTCTACACGTTCATTGGAAAACATATATCAGTAGATTTCAAAACTTCGTTCTGTTTCTTTTTAGACAACCTGTGCATACTTATACAAAAAAAAACTTACTCAACATATTTTCTAGTCATCCAAAAGTTTTCTTCATCGACAGCTGTATTCATAAAGGTAACATCCAAGAAGAGTTTTGTTTCTTCGAGTTTGGCTTCTACCTCCTCTAATTGAAATGTTTTAAGTTTCTGCGCGAAAAGATTTATGAAAAGTTTACGATAGAGCAATTTCGCTTCGTTCAATATTATGGAGGGCAAGTATTCTCCTTGAGTCATTTCCCAGTAATTTATAAGATTTAAAATGCTTCTGTCATCCGGATCTTCTGATAGTTTAGTTTCCATTTCTAAGAAATGGCCTATTTCCACTATTGTTCTTAAGTTCAAAATTTTATTGCATCTAAAATTGAATAAAGTTCATATATTATGATGCAACAAAGGGCTGAGTGTAGCAGTACCAAACTTAATCAAACTAGCCAATGTTTGAAAAATCATATCTCGAAAATTAAAGCAAATCTGTGGTCAGATTGTTGATGCGCGTTTGGAGTGTCGAATATTCAAAAAATAAGCCGATTGTAATTTTTGAAGTTTCGCATTTTGGAGTGAAAATTTTTCAAAGGGGGTATCCTAGAAAAATTTTGGAAAGCCGAAAATCGCCCTATCCGTATGAAAATACACTACTACATAACGAAAATTACGAGAAATTGAACGGCGTGTAGAGCGGTTCTCTATTTCCAACGGTTTTCGGGATATCCGCAGAAAATCAACAGGAGAATGCAATTTTGGCAAACCGACTAATTTTTGAAAAGTCATATGCCCAAAACTAAAAGAGATAAAGCAAATCTGCGCCCAGGTTATTGATGTGCTTTTGGAATACAAGTCAAATTCAACTCTCATACTTTCTTACCTCAAAGTTTCGAACAGTGGATTCAGTAATTGCCATTCGTTTAAGAAATTATCCAAACTGTTTCTCTGAAGCTGTTTGGCTTGTAAGAGATCGTTATTTATAAGCCATAATACGCAAAGTTCTTCACCAAATTTATTTTTCAAATAATCAGCTTGAACAGGATTGCCTGTAAATAAAAATATCAGGTATTTTTTGAGATTATTCGACTTGTCTCAAACTTCACTCGAACATATCACAAAAAAGTTTCTTTTCAAAAAAATTTATATATATATATATATATATATATATATATATATATATATATATATATATATATATATATATATATATATATATATATATATATATGCTGAATCTAAACATTTTATTTTAATGTGTTTAATGAATTTATTACAGAAATAACATGATATTATTAACGTTGCGCAACGTGTCCTGATACAAAAAACATTGATAGAACAAACCATTATCCTAGTGTTACAAAAGTTACTGCAACTATCAAACAATATGTGCTTTTCTTTCTGGTTAAAAAAATAAGGTATATCACTTATAGCCTTAAATTGTGAAAACTAATTTTTATTAACAAACTTAATAAATATAAAATATTAGTATCTATAAAGTATATAGTATCTCCTTGGAATAGAGTCTATTAACTTCTGACAAGTTTCAACCGGTATAGAATACCAAGTTTTCTTGACTACTTCCCACAACATATTTTTGTTTGATGTTTTTTTATTACCAATGCCTTTTCTAAATATTGCCAAAGATTTTCTATTGGAATTAAATCCGGAGATTGCGACGGCCAGGGCAACTTCAATTTTATTTGCGATAACCCATCATGTCACTACTTTCGTGGTATGTATCTGATCGTTATCCTGGTGGTAGATCCACTTTAGCGGCATATTCATTTCAGCATAAGGAAGCATAATTTTTTCTCATATTTCCATGGTCTAATAGTTCCATAGGTTTCTGTGGTCATAATATTTTTGATCCAATATAGTAGACCTACACCATTATAGGAAAAGCAACCCCACAGTTTAATATTTACTCCTCCATGCTTTACTGTTCTTATATCGCCTCACGTACCGTTTCCCATCTGATCCAAAGAGATTTATTTTTGTTTCATCACTAAATAAAATATTGTTCCAATTACGGCTGTAGTTTTCGTTTAAGTTAAATCTGGCAAAACTTAATCTATGCTGAATATTTTTTTTTACTTAAATGTGGTACCTTTCTGGCAACTCTTCCATGAAGATTCATCTCTACGAATCTACGAATTGTCCGTGTACTGATTTCTAGACCCATTTTTCGTTAAATGTCAAACGAAGTTGAAAATGGGTGTTTCCACGCCGTTCGTATAATACATTTATCCAATCTTTTGCTTGTTTTTCTTGGGCGACCTCTGGTTTCTGGTGATATCTTTATTAATTTTTGCTCCTTTAAAACTTAGCAATAACGCCTTCAGATCGCTTCAGTAGATGAGAAATAAATTTATAAGTTTTGTTTTGATTCCGTAACTGCAATATTAAACGCGTCTCTTCGGGAGTACAATGCTTTGCGAGACCCATAGTAACATTTCAAACTGTATCGATGCATGGAGAATGTATACAATAGATATTAAAATATTTTCGATAACAATGAACGAACAGCAAAAAATTTAAAAGCCACTCTTATTTTTTGTCACCTAAAGTTTTTATTATCGTCAAGAAATATTAACCTGATAAAATAAAATAAATAAGTCAATATTATATTCAACTGGTAAATGACAAGGCATTGTACTAATAAAAATCCCCTCCCAAATGTTTGTGTGTTGCGGGGTGCTGTAGCTCAACCCTAAGAGGTCCCAATTTTCATATTAGTTTCCTATTCATTTAACATGGGAATTTTTGTTATTTCATTTAAATTGAAATTACACTTAATCATTTAAATTTTTAGCAAATAACGATTATATATTCGGAAAGCTGGCTCTTTGAGCTTTTCAAAACTCTATAATAACGCACGATTTTCATAATTAGAAGACCATCTGAAAATTACTAAATTTCTGACTGCGGAGTAATTTTAATGAAAAAACAAACATTCCCATGTTAAATAAGTAGGAAACTAAAATGAAAATAGCAATAGTTGAGCTACAGCGCCCCTCTTTGGTGACGTTTTTTTCCTCATCAAACACAAACATTTGGGTAAAGAGGGTAAAAGTTAAAAAAAAAATTAGAACCATATATATATATATCTATATATATATATCTATATATATATCTATATCTATATATATATATAGATAGATATATATAGATATATATATATATATATATATATATATATATATATATATATATATATATATATATATATATATATATATATATATATATATATATATATATATATATATATAAAGGTCCCTCCCATAACTTATCCGCCATAGAGCAACTGGTAATAGTAGAGATCAAAAATTGTAATGTGTTAGCAAATGTTGATTATTAAAAAGATTCAGGGTGCTGAAGGGGAAACTAAATTTTCGAAAAATTAAGATAATTTGAAAAGGATTGAAGATATCAAGTTCAAAATCGGTGTAGTTGGATTTTTAAAGATGACAAATCCGAATTTGGTACTAGTTTGAGCCTAGTTCCTAGAGGGCGCTTGCTACCTACATTGTGCGGAATTAACTCGCTCATATTTTTTATATCTTATAAAGCGGGGAATATTTTTACTTTAAAATAGAAAAAAGTCATAATTTCTAATTTGTCGATGGCTGAAAAGTATGCAATTCATAAAGTGTGCCTTGAATATGTGGAAACAAAACATTAAGATGGATGTGAAAAATATAACGAACTTTATTTAAAACAATTTTTTGAAATTTACATCAATAAGAATAGAAGATTCAAAAGGAGGAGAGCGGATGAAGGAACGACTAAAGTCATAACCATATAAATTGGCCATGTCTAATGGTGGCTTCGATCACACGCAGCCACTCCATCCTGTGGTAAACCGTCGAAGCAGTCACACTGTGCGAAACCGTTCGTGGCCCGTCTAACCTCGGGTAAGTACAAAGTATAATCGATAAATAGTGAACTAGGCTCGTGGAGAAAAGTATTAAAAAGGAAAGGAAATTCACCCGTGCTCCACGTCGCAACAACGACACTCAATAGACGAACTTTTAATCGGCGGTACTAACAAACAACTTTTAATTATGTCTTACTTTCTCTTTCTACCATGCTATGACGCTATCTTATACACGAAGATATACTTACTGATTTTTCATCTCCTTCTCTATCGTTCAGTAAAATAAAAAGAACATATTCCGACAATGTCTATGAAATAGGCATACATTCAAACAAATGCGTAATCTTTCAGCGGTTTAACTGAATATTAAGTAAGCGAATATCACGATTTGCTTCTTATTTACGAAGAAACTCGTATTAAGAACGTATTTTTGCTGATGTTGATCAGATTAGGCATATGCCTGTATTTCTGCAACGTATTCGGGAATACAGGTTAAAACTATGCCAGGGTTGCATAGACCCAAATGAATATTGATATATTAAATTTAATAAAACAATTAATCATATATGGTATTATGGTATTCAACAATTAGTGTCAGTAATTTTAAAAAACATTAAACGATAATAATGTATAAGTTTTCTTTTTTTTTCAACAAAACAAACCAAATGTATGCTGAACAATTTTATTTTTAAATAATACCATAAGAGACCAATGAAACAGTCAGTATGTCCTTTAATCTCTTCATATTTTATTCTGTACACAAGATATCACTGCAAAATGCACTGAAATCCAATGAAATCAAAAATGTTATTAAAATCATACCCAGTGCTTTATTGATGTTTTCCAAAAACTTAGTTGATCTGCTCATAGAAAATAGAGCTGTCTTCACGTGAGAATCGATATACCATGGAAGAATTTTTTGTTGATACCAATCATTCGCCCAAAGCGCATCCCAAACATCATCACCTCCTTCTGGTATGACTGATTTTATAACTGTTGGAAATTCTTTCCACTTTCCTATAAGAGATATAGAGTGAAAATTGAAACAAAAGGTTTCGAATCTACTAGGGCATTATGAAAATTTCTCAGTCTCACTATTAAGTATTAAAATCATGAGGATTTTTTTTAGATCTATTATCGCTCTCAATATCACAAAAAACAAAAAGACGAGAGTTTTCTAAGATAATTTTTACTAGTGTTAACGGTATAGAAGCACCACTGTATTCCGTATGAAATTATTTCAGTATTAAGCGGAGATTATCATATGTATTTACCTAAGTTAGCTAGACATTTAAAACAGGATTCGAAATAAAAATCCCGCCTGTCCGGTGATAGATCGGTTTTTAATAATTCGACGTAAACGTCATTCGCTTCGCGCCATTTCTTTTCTGATTCGAATAACAATGCCTTTTGAACGGATTCTTTACAATTGGTTTTCTCAATAAATATGGTTTTGACCTAAAAAAAGAAAATACGCTGTGTCTTAGATAAGAATGCACTCTACAAGTATCTCGGAAACTACAAGAGGTACAGATGATTAAATAAAAAAAAAGGTACACTTCACTGAACACTGCAACGTCACGTTTTCAAATTTTAAAAATTCCGAATATTTCCGAAATATGTGGGAAAATCCGAATTTTCGCGATTTGAATTTTATTCGTTTCTGATTCTATTTGAAGAGATATATCAAAATAAATTTGACATTTTGCTCAATTTTTCTCCCCTACAAGGTATAAATGGATTTTTGATCCGACGTGTCGGCTTTTCTCGACCATCATCAACTTTGTTTTTTAAATAGTCGAAACATTTTGTTTAATAATTTCTATTTTTTATTCTAAATCCAACGATATGTTGGATTCATGACTTTATGGATATTAACTTCGCCCGAACAATCACCCATAGAAGATGTGGATGCTATATATACTTGGGCAGCACAAATAATGGAGGTGCAGATCAAGATGTCAGGAGTAGAATACGAAATGCTCTGTGGGCATCAATACAATATTCGACTTGCGTATCACGAATCAAAAGAAAATTTCACACTCAGAAAACAAAGCAGTCCTATAGCCAAAATAGCATTGGACTGAAATGCGCAGGGTAAAAGAGGTATTGGAAGGTCCGCACAGACTTGGAGAAAAACTATACTGGCAAAAAGTCAAGGTTCTGGCGCAGAATAGAACCAGATGCGATGTTTTTATTCAAGCTCTATGCTTCGCGTAGGAGTTGAAGAACCAGTATTAAAAATGTTAAGAAAGCGTAACATGATGAAGTTTATCGAAAAAAAATGCAAGTGAAACAAGAACTTTAGTGATGGTAGAGAAGCAGTTAAAGGTGAACCTCGTTCAGGAAGACTTTACACGTCAACCAATGAAGAAAAAATTATCAAAATCAAAAGATCTTGTAGTGAACACTCACCGATTAAGTATTCGATACAACCGTCCAGATTTGTAGCAAAACAATTAATGAAGAAGTCGAGTATAAAAACTGTTTCCATGGCTGGAAAAAAAACATTGGACTGTTACAGTGTATTGCAGTGAGACGGGATTACTCACTGAAGGAGGCAAACTAAATTTGGACGGAAAAATAGACACCTTGAGTTTTATTCAAAAAATCATTTACTTATTGACCAACACAGAACAGAACAGCAGACAATGTAAAATGTAAAAAGTATATTCTAATTTTTGTTTATTTAAAAGTTAAAACTTACCATATCCCATTCTTTTAATTCCTTGTACAGCTCTGCCAATTTTATCCAGTGCTTTATTTCTGGATCAGCTGCTAATACACCTTTTTTAGAGCTACTAGGAAGATCATCCATATTTATTAAGTATTCTTCAAGAAGCAAGGTACCTAATGATAATAAACCACTCTGCTGACACACTGATGATATCAATTGAGGATCCAACCGACGCCTATCTTTGCTGAGTAACATAATGTCTAACAGCGTGGAGAACAAATTTGCATTAAATTGAACAGAGTTGTTAAATATAACTTTAATGCTAGTGAAGAGTTCATTAACGAATTGGTCATCATCAGTTTCCTTTATCAAAACTTTAAATATAACCGATAATAATTGTTTTGCTATTTCACCATTATGCTAAAACAAAATTTGTCATAAAATATAATCTTACACCACAACACTGAATGACTGTTGAAAAATATTTGTCGATTTGAGTGTGCAAACCAAGCTTCAAAAAAAATCCGTGTCAATGGTTAAATTCACTAGTTATGAAACTTTTCAACAAACAATTCCAAACTGAGCCAAAACCAATAAAAGTTGTTCGTTCATGTAAAGCTTCAAAAAAAATCAATTGTCGATTGTCCTTTCGTTTTTTTAGCCTTGGGCTTTAGAGAATAAAAGATTCATTTTTTGTGTATGTCTGTATCAGTGAATTTCGTAAAATAAAGCTAAATCGTTACATCATCTTTCATCATCGTGCCAGCTCTTACACAATGATTCAAACAATCGATTCAAAAGAAAAAAGGAATATCAAATTGATGTCGCATCCGCTGTATAGTCCTGATTAATTACCTTGTGATAATTTACTAATCTAGGAAGCAAATTAGACCAAAAACAACATAATATGAGAAATCAGAAATCAAATTATGAAGGTTAACAGAATTTCTTATTCCGCGCAATCTGTTTTAAGATAGAAATTTATACAAAGAAACATGAAAGTTAAGATCTATAAAACACTCATTCAGCCAGTGGTTATTAATGGCTGCGAGACGTAAATCCTCACAAAGAAAACAGAAAAGATGCTTGCACTCAGAAGAATGCACTACTCAGAAGAATTTTTGGTGCTCTGGATGACAATGGAATTTGGAGGATCAGGTATAGCTTTGAATCCGAGCAGTTATACAAAAATGTGGATATTGTAGACTATGCCAGAGGGTCGAACATCAAGGAGAAGCATAGAGGAATGAATAATGGGTAACATAAAGAGATAGACCAAGACATAGTGATAGGATAATATAAAAAGAGATGCAAGGGGTTGCTGGAGGTCAATCCGGATGGAAGTAAAGGTTGAAGGAGGTCAAGGCTCACTCAATGGCTGTTGAATCACCTAGTGATATCTTTTCTTTTTCGAATGTCATTAATTTGTGCTTATTCTGATTTGCATGCTAATTTAATAACAGTTATTAGTGTCATAATGTAAATACACTGCTTAAAACAAGAAAATTGAAAGAGCAAGAAAACATGCAAATTGAAAATAACAAATAAAGTAGGGTCATGATAAAGTGAGACTAAAAAGTTTCCAAAAGAACAAAATAAATTTGATATTAATCATTGCATTAAGAAATAACATATATTCATTCAATTATAAAGCATATTAATTTTTATTTGGATAAAAATGTGTGTCCCCAACCTTTAATTGTAGATAGTAAATATAATAAATTAAACTGATCAAGGTCATCAGTGATAGCAATCGCTATTTGGCGAACGTGAGACTTGTGAGAGATAAATTATCATTAATATGATCTTGAGGCATCTGTGTAAGTTGGAGTTAACAAAGAAGCTCCACACTTCTATGAAATTTTACTGACTTATTTTATTGAATTTACTGACCATATTTGGCAGCAACTTATCCTTGACATAAACAAGTGTTGATAAAGAACAATCGAACAGGGATAACTCAACGAAGATGATCTTAAAGGCTGATTTGTATTCAACAACAATCATACTCTAAACCAAATCTCTTTGTTCCAGTAAGTATTGATAAAACTGAAAGGTTTGAACAAAAAAAGAGTGCAGTTCAACATGTCATAATCACACCACTTGTTAGTATGATATCAGAGCAAAAATTGTTAAAATATATGATATTTTCATGCATTCGCCATCATCTATAATCTGTTATAAACCTTATAGTTCATCTGTTACCAGAAAACCATCCGAAACAAGACAGAAAATTACAACACACCGTAAACAGAATACCAATCCATACATACATATATTTGAATGCAGAATCACACCACCACACAGCTCAGTCCCAGTCATTGGAAAACACACTAATCTCAAGGTCATCTCGCCTAACGTTGCCAGTAACAAGACAAAAATAACTAAAACACATAACATCAGTTCTTAAACAAAATTGATATAGAGAAAAGACCATCAAGAAAGCAATAAATAAGTAAGGAAACACAACAGAAGCTAGAAGAAAAAATGAATCCATACATTAAAGGAGTCACCGACAGAGTAGCAATATACTCAGAAAACACGACATTCAAGCACTTTTCAAAACACAGAAAACCATATCCAACTGCCTGAGGAACCCTAAAGAGAAAATAACACAGAAAAACCATGGCGTGAACAGCATACCACGCGCCGACTGTAGACAACTATATATAGGACAGACACACAGACGAATTTCAGTCCGAGTACAAGAACATCAATATAGCGTGAAAAGTTAAAAACAGTTAAGAAACAGGCCATAGGATCGACTTCGACAATACCAAACAAATAGTTTCTCTAATCATTGCAGAAAACGCGCTCTTAGAGAAGCACTAGAAATAGAACAGACGAGATGATGCCCTTCACATATGACAAAAATTCTCTAAAAACCCCCAAAACGATGCAAAACAAGAACCAAACAATTCCTATATCTAAATACCATGTAACGCGCCGGGGGGCGTAGCCCATACAACTCATCGACCAATCAGAACCCAAGATAAGCTCTGCGCGCCCGAGACAATAAAACTGCGACACCCTCGGAATTTCAGTCCGAGTACAAGAACATCAATATAGCGTGAAAAGTTAAAAACAGTTAAGAAACAGGCCATAGGATCGACTTCGACAATACCAAACAAATTGTTTCTCTAATCATTGCAGAAAACGCGCTCTTAGAGAAGCACTAGAAATAGAACAGACGAGATGATGCCCTTCACATATGACAAAAATTCTCTAAAAACCCCAAAAACGATGCAAAACAAGAACCAAACAATTCCTATATCTAAATACCATGTAACGCGCCGGGGGGCGTAGCCCATACAACTCATCGACCAATCAGAACCCAAGATAAGCTCTGCGCGCCCGAGACAATAAAACTGCGACCCCTTCGGAATTTCAGTCCGAGTACAAGAACATCAATATAGCGTGAAAAGTTAAAAACAGTTAAGAAACAGGCCATAGGATCGACTTCGACAATACCAAACAAATAGTTTCTCTAATCATTGCAGAAAACGCGCTCTTAGAGAAGCACTAGAAATAGAACAAACGAGACGATGCCCTTCACATATGACAAAAATTCTCTAAAAACCCAAAAAACGATGCAAAACAAGAACCAAACAATTCCTATATCTAAATACCATGCAACGCGCCGAGGGGCGTAGCCAATACAATTCATCGACCAATCAGAACCCAAGATAAGCTCTGCGCGCCCGAGATAATAAAACTGCGACACCCAGGTACCCGACCGTCAATCGAAACTGTCTACCAAGAGAGCAAAGAGTTGAAAATGCTAAATGAAATTTTGGCGAAACATCGTTAAGAATGGGAAAATTCAACAAACGAACGGATTGACAACAGGAAGAGTAATATATATATATATATATATATATATATATATATATATATATATATATATATATATATATATATATATATATATATCTCTATTTAGTTATCTGTTTCAAATGCCAATATTGATCCAGAAGTTTTAACGTTTAATATTGTACTCCAGTTCGGCATTTTGGGAACCTTTAGAAGCCAACAATGTGGGAGGGAATCAAAGGCTTTTTGGTAGTCGATGTAAACCATGAAAAGATATCTTCGTTTCTTCCTTGCTATCCCAGAATGAACCTTTTGACTTGAAAACTGTAAACTGTCTGTTCAAAATATATTATGGATGACATTTTAGACGTTTAGTGTCATTTAAATCACTAGACATTTGGAAAAGAAAATACCAAACAGAAAAAGCCTATATATATATACATATATATATATATATATATATATATATATATATATATATATATATATATATATATATATATATATATATATATATATATATATATATACCAGGTGTCCCATTAAGGATGGATGGCGGCCGTATCTTGAAAACTATTTTCTACAACTATTCCCACAGCTTTGGGGAATAAAACTTGTACTAAAAATGACCATGAGAACTTCACCAAAAATATTTTTAAGCTTCTAAAACGACCGCAAGAGGGCGTGACGGGCTAAACATTTTTAAAAAACTTTTTTTTTTGTGTATTTTCAAGTGTTAACCGAGTAAGAAAAATTCTCAGTTATAATTAGCAAACTGTCTCCTATAACTTTGTTTTATGACATTTTGTCGTAACTTCGCGAATGAAGATGTGGGGGGGAGTTTTACCTATTTAGATGAAAAGTCGTCTAATGTCCGTTTGCCTAAACCCATTTTCCTCAATTTCGATTCATTTAAAAGGCAATTGCTGGGACAATCAGATAATCTGGGAGATAAATTATTTAGTTTATAAATGAAACCGCGAGGTGGCGTTACATTCAACAATAGCTTTTTGGAAGTTTTGTTCAGTTTTTTCAAATGGAATGGTACAGCTTCTACTACATGACAAGAAAGGTAATTTAAAGAGGAATCGTCCAGTGAAAACCCGAAATCGATATCTCTGACATGTCAAGAGATATTTCAATTTTTCTGAAAAAATCAGTTATTATTTCACTACTACCTGCATTAAGTTAAAAAAAATATTAACCTAATATTTGCCTTCCTTCACACTTTACCCAGCCTTAGGACTGGTCGAAATTCTTCGTGCCATATTAATTTGGAGCTTGTTTAAAGGCCAACGGGCCAACAACGAAGATAGTAATAATAATAAGTCAAATAAAATTAACAGCACAACAGTCTAATAATTAACAGAATCTGAACTTTAACGCCTTTCTAAATGTTCAAAATGCCTTCCATCCTTAGAAATGCAAAGATTTATTTTTCGACGAGTACTAAAAACGACAGCTTCAATTTCCGCTCTTGAAATGCTGGTTATTGAATCTTGAATTCTTTCAATCATGTTTTCTCGCAATGAACACTCTGTTCGTCTCGTAAATGAACACTTTTCGAGACGAACACGAACACTCGGGATACGAAACATATATCATCCAGTTGAAGGGATAGGTGAGGCTCCTTCCCGGTCAAGCAACCAACAAAAGTGTTCATTTAGGCGGAGACGCAGGTTGTTGTGTGTTCCACATGAGATTGTGTTCGGTACATTTGAACTACCAGAAAGATGACTCTTATAAATATCTTTTAACGCTAAAAAACGATGAATATATGTATCAACCGTTTATTATAAACTTTTCGACAGTGAAGGCGTGATGCACCCCGCTGCAAGCCATGACGATAACTGAAAATGGCAGGACGGACAGAGACCGACCACGCCCACTGATCTACCGCTCCCAAATACCGACCAATGACCTTTCTATATAGGGGTAACCTTTCTGCCCCACCCTCCCTTACCTTACTTGCCTTACTTGCTTTTAGCAGTGTATCAATGTTTTACAATAAAATTAAATACCAGAATTAACATTTGCAGTGGCTTTATGATAGATCCAAGAGTAATTTGTATATCGGGCAAATCACCTATCCTGTAACTTCTATAGCTGGTTATCTGTTTCTCTTTTTGCTTCACGTTCGCATATCTATAAAAAATCGCCACTATAAATCGTTCGTTATAAAAGTACACAAAATCAAAAAGTATTAGCAAAAAGATTAAGCCTTTAACAAGTCAAGAACTTTTCGAATAACCCTTATAGACTCAAGGCTTTATTATTCAAGTTATTGAAGCTTTTCTTTCGTTTATGAGAGTAGAGGGATTATCATTTTTCCTGCAGCTTCATATATATTTGATTTTCTTATAACTATTATTAATAATTCATTATTTTTTTGCGGGATTGTGTGTTTCGCGGAACTTAATACTTAACCGAGTGGGGCGAAGCGTAATAACTCAATCCGTTGGTGATCATGCAGCAGAAACACCAATGATAAAGAGATAAAGGTTTTAAAGTGATAACAGTTACGAAAACCTTATTCCTTCTGCCAGAATGTGATGATATTCTATTCGATAATATATAAGATACTTTTTGATTTGTGTAGAATGTTCTCAAATAACCTTTTTTCAACTTTCTGAATCCTCTCGCTGATGGCTCTGTTGGCAAAACCAATTGCTATTTTCGATTTATCTTTAAGGAACCTTCTCTTGGGCATCTTATAGTTTTCAGACAACCGAATACTGTTAGGGTTTAAAAACGTTTTTTCTTGATCCTAAAACATTGTTCAAAGTTCTTTAATAAATTGCAAAAAAAAGTCAGATAACAAAAGAAATTCGTGCGGCTTTCGTTATAGTTATAGTTGAATTTTTAATGAAATTTTTAATGAATTTTTAAATAAAATTATATTATTAAAACAATTAAAAGATTAAATTAGATTAAATCATCTCCCGATCACATGGTTAGCGAAACTCGCGACGAGAAGTTTAAAAAGTGATTTGGTGTTTAGTGATGAATTTCTTCGAGGTTAGTTTTTAACCTTTAAAGCCGCACGAATTTTCATGATTGCCAAATAAAATTCATACCCCAACCACACTGCTGCTTAAACTTGTAACGTTATGTATGTAATTATCCCAGGCAGGATGTTGAGTAGGTGTGAAAGAATAATTGGTTTGGGTAGCCCTTATTAGATTATAATCAAAAGATTGTAATTGAGTGGGGTTTTCTGAAAATGATCTTAGCGTCTGAGCAAACATAGGAACCACCGATTGATGTTGCAACCTTTAAAAAATATTAAAAATGTATTATCGATACTGGCTAAATCACACCAGACTCACCTCCAATTTGTTTCCAGCTTATACTCTTCAAAATTACAGTCTTGAAGAGGGTTTTCGAATAATGTTTTATCGTACTCCTCCTTTTTTAATGAGTTTAACAAGAAATAACTTATATTACCTAAAAATTACAATGATAAAATCTGCCTCTTAGATAGGATGATTCATAAGTTCGAACGTTTTCTTTTGTATAATATTAGATGTTAGTTTTTTAATTCTAAGAGCATTGCCATCTACTGAGCATAATATAACATAAAATTATACTGGGTCGCGGATGGTAGATAGTGAAAGTTTTATTAGATATTAATGGACAGCTGCGAATATCTCAAAATAAGCAGCCCCGAACCAAGGCAAAAAAAAAAATAAATCCACTTAGCGTCTGGCTTGTATCAAGCGGTTGAGTGGTCAGCGTCTGTTCATCAGTGGTGCGGCTGAGATTTAAATTCTGGAACTAACCCCTACAGTCTTAACCTCTGAACCGTCATGGTTCAAACCTTTAATCCAAAGTACAAGATAAAGCGTTTAAGTAATTACAAAATTACCCCAGGAGGTAAACAATCCTGTGCCAGCTTTGCTGGTACAACCGGACTTTCGGATTCTGAGGCGTCCGAGTTTAAACGCAAAATCTTTCAGAGGGAGTCGGAGACTTCTAGCCAACGTCTGAAACAGAAAACAAAAACTTTCTTTGGAACGGTAAATATCAACTCTCTCCTGCGCCCAGGAAAACTACACGAAAAAATCCAAATTTTAGCTCTGCAAGAAACCAGGTTGACAGATGATAACACCTTGAACTTCGGCAACTACAGACTTTTTAAAAGTAAAACGGAAGAATATTCAAAAATACACCACATTTCGGTGTTGCTTTCGCTATCTCAAAAACCATTCATGGTTTTATAACTAATGTCCAGCTAGTAAATAATCGACTTATGACACTATCCTTCAAGTGTGCTAACAAAAACTATACATTAATCAATACACACCTCCCAGTTAACGAAGGAAATAAATTTAATCCTGAAAAAGTAAATAAGTTCTGGAAAATTCTGGAAAAGACTATCTCTAAAATTCCCTCTAACTATGTAAAAATCCTATTGGGTGATTTCAATGACCAATTACTGAAAAAACAGTCGGCAGAACTATAACGGCAGAAGATTGGTTGAACTATGTTCGCAGTTTAATCTAAAAATAATGTCAACCCATTTTAAGAAGAAAATAACACAACAGGAGACCTGGAGGTACCCAAACACGTACATGGGTGAATTTCAAATTGACCATGTTGCCATTTCATACCCTAATTATAAAGAGATTTTGAATGTTCAAGTCAGGATTGGAGCTAACATAGACACGCATCACTACTTGAGTAGAATCAAACTTAGCTTAAAACCACAAAAACTACGAAAATAAAACCAACCCTAACAGAAGATCTTGATAAACATCCAACACAGAACTGGCAAGAATTGAAACAAAAAATTATTAAAATAGCCTTAAAGTTGGCCCCTTTACAAAAACGTACAAAACATCCGTGATGAGATGAGGTTTGCGAGCAAGCAGTATTAAGCCAAAGTAAAGCATTCAGAGTGGAACAGTCAAAAAACAGCAATAAACTATAATATCTTTTTGGAAGTAAGAAAAGAAATATCGAAGATAATTAGACAAACTAAAAGAAAATATGAAAACAATTAATTTAATGAAATAGAAAAAAAAATCCAAAAAAATAACACCCGAAATTTTTACAAAACATTTAAAACTAAATTAACAGGGTATCAACCCCAAAGTCTTTGCTTCCAAAAGGAAAACGGACAATTAGCTCTAAATAACCAAACCCTAAACAAACAAACCCAGATTCATTACCACCGAATGAAAATTAAATAATTAGGCAAATCAAGCGACTTAAAAATAACAAAGCTTCTGGTGAAGATATAATCACTGCTGAACTTTTGGAATTCGCTGGTTCAGGTACAATCAAGGAAATAACCAAAATTCTACAAGAAGTTTGGCGAACTGAACGGATTCCGGAAAATTGGAAAGATGCATCTTTCCAATTTTCCATCCATCCACTACATAAGAAAGGAGATAGAACGGATGTAAACAACTACAGAGGGATATCTCTTCTCCCAGTTTGTTACAAGATTCTATCTCAATGTCTACTAGACAGAGCACAGGGACAGTTAGAGCCTAACATTGGTGAATATCAAGCAGGTTTTCGACTGGGCAGATCCTGCCCTGAACAGTTCCTGAATCTAAAGTTGATCCTAAGGCATCAAAAAGTATACAATAAAAATCTCGTCTGTACATTTGTGGATTTCAAAAAAGCATATGATTTTATTAACCGCCAATCTTTATTCCAAATCTTGAAAACATAAGGACTAGATCTGAAAACGCTGGCAATTATTAAAGCAACACTAACTAGCACAAGGTCAAAACGGGTTGGAAAAAGCGGCCAATAAGGGTAGATGTCAAAAAATGGAAACTGCATTGAGACTTACGCAAAATATTTACAATAAAAAATGCATATTTAAAAACAAAAAACTGAGACATTACAACACAGTTATTAAGCCAGAATGTCTATATAGGGCAGAAACGCTCATTTTGAATAGAAAGAGAGACATCGAGGAGATTGAAAAGAAGGAAAGAAAAATCTTAAGAAAAATCTTAGGCTCCAAACAAATAAACAGCACAACATACTGACTTGGAGAAAACCAAGAAATTAAACAATACACAGATATACATAGCGATATGAGAAAAAGAAGACTTAAATTTTATGGACACATAAAACGGATGAATCCGAGTAGGCTAACGAGACAAATAGTCGAATTTTATGAACATAGGCGTAGAACTAAAGTAGAAATAATTAAATAGATTGCTGCAATTAAAGAGGTCCTAAGATCAGCAAATATTACATAAAGTGAAATTCAGGATAGAGGCTGTTTCAGACACAAGGTTAACGTTTGGGGGGTTGGCTAGAGAGAAAAATGTAGGAAGACTGAGACAACTTGGTCTGACAAAAGAAAAAAAGCTGATAGCGGAAAATGAAATCAGTATGGGCGCAAAGGAAAGCTAACAATAACAAACGCCTCTAACTGTACTTCGGGTGGTCCACTAGGGTCCGTACGTGAATAATAATAATAATAATGAAATTATATGCTACAGGCATTACTTGCACTTGAAGAGGCTGCAAGACAGATGAAGCGGCAAATTAACATACAAAAGACGAAATACATGACACATTGACACATACAACATTGAATCCATGAATAAGTTTTTGTATCTAGACTGTCAACTTACAAACAACAACGATACCAAAGCAAAAATGAAGAGAAGAATATATTTAGTAAACAACACCTACTTCGGACTACTCAAGCATTTAAAATCGGACGTAGTGCCAAAAACCAACAAATGTTAAATATATGGAACACTGATTAAATCTGTGCAAGAGCCGGAGCATAAGAGATATGCTTCGGAAACCTGGATAGTGGCACAAAACGATGAAAAAATGTTGAACACATTCGAGAGAAAGGTGGTCAAAGGTTCCCCAGGAGATTAAATCATCTCCTGATGATGCTAACTTGGTTAGCGAAACATGCGTCGAGAACTTTAAAAAAAGTGATTCGGTGTTTAGTGGTAAATCTCTTTGAGTTTTATATACTTTTATAATTTGTTATAAGTCGCAAAAGCAACACTAGAGGTAGCAATTCAGAGCAATGGAGACAAAAAGGAAAATTATTCATGCAAAGCTGTAAAATTCAATGAAGGGGAACTTTGACCCGAACTTCAGCTTCCTATTTGGGCGTCCTATAGTTGGCCCAGATGTAGTGATCAGTCAGGGAGATCAACCTCACCGAGATTACACAATTATCAACTTACTGCATTTTATGAAAATCCTTTTTTGTTATACAATTAAACGGCCTGAACTACTGAATCTTCAATGACTCTTAACTGGACAGTTTTCGACGTGGGTTTCACCAACCATGTTAGCATCACCAAGAGAGTAATTCACAATCTGCTCTAGGATATTATTAATAGAATTAAATAAGCAAAAATAAATATCTAAAAATTTCCACTATATTTGAAATTGTATGTATGACAATTGTTTCGACACACAGTAACCTTTTCAAATACAAACTATACTATATTAACAGTGAGAAAAGTAATTACAACCTGAAGTGTCCATCGACCTAATAATACCTGACAAAACATGACAGTGGGGAAATCCATTTTTTTGTCAACGTGTAGGACAATATAAGTTTAATAAAGGTGAACCATTCAAGTTTAGATGGTCATTTAACAAAATATACAAATTTTTTCTTTTGTTGATTTCTAGGCTCTCTAAATGATTTAATTTTTTTTGGATTTATTCTCATTATGTAACATTATAACATTATTATTGAAAATATGCTTTTCTAACATTAAATGGTTAGTATAATGAGAATTATGTTGTTGTTTAGTGTAACTTCTTTTATGTTCGTTGAGCCTAGTAGAGAAAGATCTTCCTGTTTGTCCAACATAAACTTTTGGACACGACCCGCACTCTATTAAATAAACTCCTGATTTATGTAGTTTATTTGTTTAATTTTTATTGTTTTTAATGAGGCGTCCTAGACTATTGTTTGTTTTAAAAGCAATATTTATATTGTTTTTGTGGATAAATATCTCGACACTAAATTAGTAATTTTTCCAGTATATGTAATTGTTTTGAACGCTGCATTTTTGATATTGATCGGATATATTAAATTAATGGCTTTATTATAATTTTTTTTATTAATTATTTTATTTATAATGTTTGGCTCGTATCCGTTATTTACTGCGATCTGTTTGATGACATTCAATTATTTATTATAATTATCTATTGATATAAGGATATTTAATAATCTATATATAAAAGAGTTAAATGCTGCCATCTTTTGTGAATAAGGATGACAAGATTTATTGTGTATAACTAAATCTGAATGTGGCGGTTTATGGAAAATTGCAAAATCATATGTAATGTCTTTTCTAGTAATAGTTAAGTCTAAAAAGTTAATACTATTTTATGTAAAGAATTTATGTGAGTTAAGAATTGATTTAATTGTCTATCAGAACCTGTAAAACAAATTAGAATGTCATCCACATATATGTACGAGTAATGTGATGATTTAAACTGATGTTGATTAATCTTATTTTCTAAGTAGTCCATAAAAATTTCGGCCAGTAAAGGTCTTAAAGGGTTCCCCATTATCAAACCGTCATTAGAAACATAAAATGAATTATCAAATTTAAAGGATTTAAAGGATTTCTGATCCAACGCAATTAACAATAGCTCAAAAATTTCTTGTTTTATTATTGAATTAGTTTTATTTTTGAGAAGTAATTTATTAACTATAGAAATTCTTTTCTTTTATTGATAAGGTCATAGGAATTTAGAATGAAATATTTTGGTTTAAAATATGAGTTTAATGAGCTTATTTGATAATTTGATTGAAGGAGCTGTAAAAAAAAGGAAACTATTGGTCTAATTGGGTAATTATCTTTATGTAATTTTATAAACGAGTATAATTGTGGTGCCTGAGAATTCATCATTTCTAACTGTTGTTTCTCGTAATCGTTAAAAATAGCCGAATTTTTCTATTTATTTTATTCTTTTTTGAGGGTAATCGAAGGTATTCGTAGGATCAGAATTAATTTTGTTAAATTTCCCTGATTTAAAAAAATATTAGTTTTTGATATATAATTATCTCTAGACATCGCAACAATGGACTTACCCTTATCTGCTCTTGTAATGATATTTATTATTTGCTATTTATTTAAAATAAATTTCCATCAAGTATCGACCTCAGTTAAATTTATTAATAGAATAGTTTTTCTTATTTTGCGGCTTTGGCGCCATTTTTCTTCTGATGATGCTAACATGGTTAACGAAACGCGCGAGTAGAAGTTAGTGATTTGATGTTTGGTTGTAAATCTCCTAGAGTTTCGTGTTTCACACCGAAGGTTTCAATAAAAGAGTATGTGAATATTGAATGAATGTTAAACATAAATATTTTTACAAACCTAAAAAGTGCTTTTCCATCTTAGACAGGTAAAAGTTGTTCATCAAAAACAGGAATTTTATTGAAATATCAGAAGGAATAACATCGTTTTCGGTCCAGAAAAATCTTATTTTCTCTTGAATTTGAACGTCGTTGTCACATAATCCTTGTAAAAGAACCTAGAAAACGATCCCAGTAAGATCTATAAAGGATATCCATCTGTGAACACACTTCTCTGCATATTTTTTTTATATCCTCGTTTTTAACTGTTTTATAAACCTCCACCATGAGATCATACATTCTCACTCGAAGCACTACGTTTGGATTCAGCAAATTCTTGGTTACAGACTCCATGATATTCCCAAATATTTTGTCTTCTTGTATTATGTGGAATGTCTAAATGGAAAAAAATGAATTTGATTGAACAATTATCAGGATCAATCAAATAAAACTCCAATAATGAATTTGGGACTTTGCCCAAATGGATAGTTGAAGAAACCAGTCTTGGTACTACTAGTGTTGCCAAATTATGGGTAATTGAACTGATATCTAATGACAAACAACTTGCACACAATTATCTAAGCCACGATATTCAAAATTAATTGATCTCATTGATGTCAAAAATAATTATCGATGAAGTAATTCGTAGAGTAAAAAAGGCAAAATGTTATTCTATTTTGCTGGACTGCACTAGAGATTAGAGTCGAGTTGAACAGATGAGAAACTTTATCGGATTTCTTGCTGGCGCTGAGACGACTGGAGAATATCTAACTAATGCAATACTGGAAGAGATAGAAAAAATGGATTAGATATTCAAAACTGTCAAGGATGGACAATGGTGCAAATATGGTAGGCATAAATAGTGGAGTTCAAACTCGAATATTAAACATTAATCGCCGGGGCATTTTTTTTACACCTTCCGGGTGTCATAGTTGGAATCTACTGTTGGTAACGCAGCTACTTCTTTTACGGCAGCAAAAACATGTTTTGGTTTTATTCAGAAAAATTATTTGCGATTTTCAAGATCCAGCAAACGCTGGAAAATATTCAAAGGCAAATTAAATCTTACTATAAGGCTCTTTATCAGACACAAGATGGGAAAGCAGAATCGAGGCAGAATCGTGAAGGCCATATTATTGCAATATGATGATGACACTGAATGCATTAAAAGCTTAAAAAACCACACCGAAGAGTCAGACATACTCAGTGATTGTGATTCGGTTTTGAACGAAATACTCAGCTTAGAATTTACCATATCATTACATTTATGGTATGAGATGTTATCACAAAACAAATAACAATTCACATAAAAATATAACAAATTATGACAATCTGTACAAGTCCATTTAAGCATTGCTCTTGAACATTTGCGTACATTTCGTGACTGGATCAAAGAATATCAACAAACTGGATTCGAACAATGCTTGTTTGACGCTCATCAATTTATTGAGAAAAGCATGATCTGCCAAAAAAACTTTAAAAATAAAAGGTTAGCCAAAATGAAAACGATTCGATGTGTTCGATTATTAAAGCGGCGATGAACCTATGAGTCTTCCAAAAGCCGGTACGAAACTCATTTTTTAACAACATTTTTGATTCCATACTGTGCAATATGAATTCAAGAATTATATCTTCAAATCAACATTTTAAAAATGTTGATTTTCTCTATGATCTAACTAAGTTAAAAAATATTCCAAAAGGACATATATAAAAAGACTTTCAACCTTATAAATATGAATTATTATATGAAGAATTACAAACAATGATCCGAAATTTACCCAACTTCATCAAAGACGTGAAACAGCTGCTCCAGTAAATAATAAAAAATAATTTAAAAGAAATTTACCAAAATATTTATATTGTCATTCGAATTTTGTTAAAAGTACCAGTAAGTTCAGCCTGCGCTGAAATGAAGTAAAGTACAGCCTTTGCTTTTCAAAATTAAAATTAATAAAAAATGATTTAAAAAGTATAATGGGTCAGCAAAGACTTTCAGCTTTTATTATTGAAGCAGATACAGCATTTAAGCTGGATTACGATTAAGGAGTTCAGTATGGCTGAAAGCAGGAAATATATGTTTCTTAAATTCTATACTGTTAGTTACTACTTAACAATTTTATTAAACTCAAAAAGATTTACCAAACACCAAACCACTTTTTTTAAAGCTCTCAACTCACGTTTCGCTAACCATGTTAGCATCATCAGGAGATGATTTATCTAATTCTAAAACTAAACTATGTTCTATTTATATGATAACCCTAATTACTAACCTGCTACCTAGGAAGCGTACTGCCTACCTAATGAAGCATGTAAAAAAAGAATAAAAGAAAAAAAGGAAAAAAATGAACCGTGAAGTTTACTGAGCCTTACATTAATAATTGAAAAACTTGATTAAAGTTGACTGAACGGACTAGGTCCTTTATCCCGGTTCATGATTTTCTTACATTTGAATGCTTTCATATGCATTCAAAGCCCTATTGTTATTTATACTTTTAACCAGTCTTAAATTACTAATATTTATATTGTTGTCATGTTCGATTGCATGTTGGGCAACACAAGATTATTAATGTAAGGCTCAGTAAATTTAACTTTTTCTTTTTTTCTGTTTCCTTTTAACTTTTTTTTTACACGCTAACCATGTTAGCATGGTTAACGAAACGTGCGTCGAGAGCTTTAAAAAAAGTGATTTGGAGTTTAGTGGTAAATATCTTTGAGTTTAGTGCTTCACACCAAAGGTTCCAATAGACGAATTAATTAATTATAATTTTGAATTTTGAATTAATAATTTTAGTTAAATTTTTAAAAAAAGTAAAGATATTTGTATGTTTATGAATAAAAATGTAATAGTTTCAAAAAATGTTTTTCTCTATATCAAATCCGTCCTCTTGCTTTACCAGAGGGTATCGCACAAGTTATCTTGCCCAAATCAAATTTAGGTCTTGCCCCGCCGCTGATCTTAGTAAGTGTATTCCTCTTCGGTACCACGATGAGTCTATGGAGGCGAAAAACTTTGCGCAGCTAGTTTTTACCTCTTCTTCAGCCGAGATTTTTTCCTCGCAAAAAATGAGCCATGGGCTGGAACAAGTGCTAATCCGACAGAGCGAGGCCAAGTCTGTATGCAGGGTGTGGAAGAAGTTCAAAGTCAAATTCGTAAATTTTTGAGGTGGTCAAGTTTGAGTGGGCGGTCTTGCGTTGTCTTGGTGTAAAAAGACTTGGTTACGGTTCACCAAAGCTAGATATTTTTTTGGCTAGAACAATGTGTACTCTCTCAAGTTGAGTTGAGTAGACGTCCGAATTTTTCGTCCTACCATTATGGGCAAATTCAAAGTGAATTACTCCTTCAAAATTCCACCAAACACACATGACCTTTTTGACAATTCTTGCATGCCTTGATATAGGAAGAGTTGGTTGCCAGCGCATATCCCACTGCTTTACGTTATTAGGATTGTTGAAATAAAGCACTTTTCACCGCAGTTAACAATCTGTTTGACGAACGGAAAATGAGTAGGATTTCTGAGGAGAGTTTCACACGCTTGAACTTGAGGCGTGGCTTGTTGCGGCCACAGTTTATAAAGGGTGCTTCTAAACTTTTTGCCACGTCTCGTTCAAATAATTTATTCTAATTGAAATCCAAATTTAAAAGGCCAGTTAACGGTGCTGTGAGATACTCTTAATTCCTCTGAGAGTTTCATAGTATTTGTTCTAGAATCTGCAACCACAGCTGTTCTTGAAACATCGGCATCACGAGACCAAGAACGATCAAGTCTCCCTCCTGGAACTTTTTGAATCAGAGTTGAGGGGTGCCGATTGATACGGTATCTTCCCCTTCGCAATTATTCGCAAATTACACGAGCAGCGTCAGTCGCTTTGAAGTATTTTCTTAAAAAACTCTCAACTGAATATTTTGCAGTGAAATCAGTTTATCAGGTCCGTAAATATGAAACTGGAATTTGCCCACAGATGGACCTGGCTATCAATGTAATTACCGTTAAACCGTGTCATTGGCGCTATTTCCTTGTTGACGCCTGACAAAGATTTTCAACTTACAATACAAGTTTCATGCAACAGCATAGTTTGTAATAATACATAGTTTGTTGAACATGTCGAATTTTTGCCTGGAACTATTTTACTATTTGTGGACAGCATTAATTTTCTGTTACGATTTGAAGAAAAATGCTACAGAGTCGAATCGAATGCTTGTCGAAACTTATGGTGACCATGATCTTGGTAAATTACAGTGCTTTGAGTGGATTAAAAGATTCAAAAGTGGCGATTTTGACGAATAATGTAGAAGACTACCGAAAAAGTTTGAAGACAGCGAATTGCAAGCATTGTTGAATGAAGATGACGCTTAGATGCAACAACAACTCGCGGATCAATTAAATATGACAGGAGAATACGTTTGAAAGGCAAGGGAAAGATCCAGAAGATGGAAAAAGGGTTCCACATAAACTGAATGAAAGACAGCAGGAAACCCGAAAAACCACTTGAGAAATCCTACTCGCCAGTTACAAAAGAAAGTCATATCTCCATCGAATTATGACTGGCAAACGAAAAGTGGATATTTTTTGATAATTCCTAGCGTAAAAGATCATGGTAAACCATCGACATGGTCTGCAAGGCCAAATCGCCATGGACGGAAGAAAATGCTGTGTTTGGTGGGATCAGAAGGGTGTGATTTATTATGAGCTGCTAAAACCTTCGAGACCATTAATACTGAACGCTACCGACAACAAATGATCGATTTGAATCAAGCTTTGCGTGTATGTACGAAAATGGCTCGATGACTGGTTTGTCTCAAAAGAGTTTTTAGCTCGGCATCCACAAATTCTGAGACAGGTGGAAAAAATGTATAGTAAAAGTATATGTAAAAACAAACGTGCATTTTCTACACAAAAATTCCGGTTTCATATTTATACATCTGGTAATACTGAAGTATAATTCATTATTTATTTATTTTTATTTATAAACAATTAAAAAAAGGTAAATACTTTTATTACACCCAAATATTTGACCATAGTAGTACTGATAATACTTACCTCGACCGGACATAACTTACCTTCAATATTATCTCCAAAGTCACCTGAAGCACTTCGGGATTTTGACTTTCCAAATACTTGCACCAGTTCTCGTTCCGAAAATCTGCATACTCGTGAAGGTGATCGACTCTTTGATAAATAATTTTAAGAAAGGTCGCCTGAAGCTTCGGGTTGGATCGGGGAAGTTTATCAAATATCCTAACAAAATGTCTGTTGTCAACAATCTCAGGATAATGAACGGCTACACCTGAAATGAACACTGTGAGTTAGAATTCATCCTGCCCTAGATGAGCTGAAGATATCAACAATTATTGCAGACCCAATTCGCAAAAAAATAAATATACATAAAAGATTATGTGGATTTGAATTATGTTTAAGAATCTTTCATGATAAAATTGATTGAAAATAATTGGATCGCTTACCTTCAAGACAACCAGAGTATTTATTATCATCATTATCACATTTTAATAAAAATTTTGTGATTTCCTCTGAATATTTTGTCACGTTTTCATTTAATTTTAAATGTTTCATCATCAGACCTATCACTTCAGCACACAATTTATATATGGAAGACGAAGGTTGTGATAAAACTTTTAAAAGATTACTCCAAAAGGTGGCAAGTTGTGAATGTTCACAAGGAAGGAAGCCATTGACCTGAAACAAATAATACTTTTTTCTAGATTTCTGCTTAAAATTATCAACAATTTTCTTACCAGAAATACTGACGATAAATGTAATCCTATTTCCACTTCACGATCAGGGAGTTGCATTTTCTTCGACAGTGTTTTATATGGTAGTTCAAATGAACCTTTCCAATTTTCCACCAATAACTTTATCAATTCCACATTGTATTTAAACACATCCCTACGTGTATTAACTAATTTATCGATTAACATATCCAACACTTTCGAAGCCATAACAGAGTTTGTCTCATTTAGTGTCACATTTGTTGACCAACGAGCCAAAAGAACTACCTATTATAAAAACTTATGTTATCTACTTTGAAAGATTTTCCAATGGAAATTAAAAGGTCTATTCAGAAAATAATGGGGAGAAAACTACATTCTTTGAGGCTGATGAAGATGAAATGAGGAGTGAAGTTTGGTTTGATTTCTTTAACCGAAGTATATTTGTGCTTAACCAGATATTCAAACTTACCACATCAGAGATGTAATAATTAATGTCTTCACCAGCAACTTTATCAATTAAAAATTTTAAAAGAGGCTCCATAAAATATTGGGCGAAATATTTAAATATATGATCCATGTTTTCGATTACGTTAATCCAGAAAATTTTCACATTTCTATGGGTGGATGGGTGTAAAAGAAGGTCTCTTATTCCTTAAACAAAAACAAAAATTGCAAAAGTTACTGCTCAGACTTCTTGGCATATTCATCCAAGAATTCATAAATATGTTATATTAGAGTTTTCAGTTTAATTCTCGGCCCATTTTTCCTGCCGTGTGGTTTATCATGAATATACAAATTAGTTCTAGACGTTATGTCGTTTGAAATGCCTCCTTTTCTCGACTTTCAACTGATGAAAAATGCTGCGAATGAGGAGACGTTAGAGAGTCGTTGGATCCCTTATGAACTCATAGCTGAGAATAAGAGTAGAAGCTTTGATGTTGTTGTGTAGTTGCTCTCCAGATTAAAGAAAAAGAACTTCCTGCATAAAATCGTGACCTAGTGGTGAAAATCGTGTACTACAAAACATCAGCTGGGCGTCGTGCATTATGATTTGCTCCAACCTGGTCAAAAATGATTAGTAAGAGGTTCAGGCAGTGTCACTCGGAGAAGAAAAGGTCTTATACTACCAAGTCATTTTCCTTCAGAAAAAGGAAGGAAGAAAGCCAGTCAGTCCAGAAGGATATATTATTTTAGTTATTGATCTGTTTACTATTTAGTTCTGTTATAATGTTAGTATTTTAGTTCTTGTAGTATTAAGTAGTAGTAGCAGATATATTCTCCATTTTTGTGCATAAGATTTTCTACATGATTAAGTAAAATTATTAATTACATTGATGTTCACCAGTGACATTGAAAGTGGATCTTTTTTGCTAAAAATTATATTACTATGACTTAAAATTGATGTACCTTTCATCCACTGAGGAAACTCAACTAAATCTTCATCATCACTAGGAAGAACATTAATTCCTTTTTTAAAAATGTGTCTTATCAGTCCGCAAACTGTGCCCATCAATTCATGATTATTTATTTCTGTTGATTCTAGATACATTTCACCCTGCAAAAACGATATTAGAACATTTTTATATACTTAACTAAAGAATTTACTTGTTGAAATACATCGTTCGAATTATTGCTATCGTTATTATATCCACCACGTTGTAGAATCGTTGTGGTAAAATCGTGTTTTGTAATATCTTGACTTAACGAACTGTTAAATAATCGTGGTGACTCTATATACCTAAATATTTGAAGAATAATAATAAGTAATGTTTTAAATTAAACCACATATCGGAAACATAAAATCAAGAGAGGTGGATTAGAATGGATCCGTATGGAGAAGTGGGATGGGGGTGGATCAAGTGGAAGAAGTACTATGAAAGAGAAAGAAAGACATTTCTTGGAAAAGAAGATATAAAAGAAGAGATCCAAAGCATAACAATAACATTTAAGAAATAAAAATTGGAAAGCGGCTTGGCCTTTTACATGCTTCGAAAGTTAACTGAATAATATAGGGGGGGGGGGGGGGGGGGGGTATGAGATGTATATGGGGGTATGGGATGTATATGATAGTTGGTGGAGAGGAAAGAGACTTCAACTTAGAAAACAGATATAGTGTGAGAATCTACAAAAGCGATATCTGGGGATAATTATGTCCAATAAAGGCGGAAGTGACGAGGAAATAAGACATAGACTTGGAAAATATGGGGTAGTAAGCAAGATGAAAATATGAAAGCTACATGAGGCTATGGTAGAAAGCATAGCACCATATGGAGTAGAAAAAGTGTAAGTGTCTGACAGAAATTCACAGAGATGAACTTAAGCCGGTGCCACACATTCATCATAGCGTTACTAGGCCAATAGCGTATTTGCTTGGACGCTGGTACATATGCCAAGTCCCCATCGACACATTGGCCATACCGTATGCTATCTTTTCTACGCGTCCTGGCAGTTTTTACTTTATTTTATCAATGATGTTGACGTTGGCGCAATTTCGTGTGAACTGATGATGTAGTAAGTGTAGAGTCAATGAAGAACAGCCATAGCTGGATCAAATACTGGCCTGGCTAGGTGGGTAATGTGTGGCACTGGCTTTCGGAGTACAGAGATTTAAAAAATGATGGGTGAAACTCGACAAATACCTTATAGATGTGTTCTGGTTTTTCTTGTTATCCTCTCTGAGCTCATCTCTTATACTCACTAGGATCTTCCTCTTTTTGGGATAACTATCAAAATCGACAGAAAATGTATAAGTGACGTTTGTATCTATTACAGCACTCCACAAAATATCCCGACCATCTTCTTGTCTCACCAAAAGTTTCTCGTAGAGTTTCGCAGCTTTCTCATAGTTGCTTATTACAGATACTAGAGCTTTGTAAGCACTACATTTATATTGTCTTAAGCACTCCAGTTTGTCCGCTAAAATTACAGTTTCTTTAAATATCATTGCTCTAATGGTAAATGGCAAAGAAAAGGAACAAATGTATGGATCATTCTTAATAGTAGATGCTTGACTTTATTTCCTACAGTCAAATATCGGGTTGTCAGGAAAGTGGGGATTTTCTAGTAGAAGGACTGATCGATATTTAGAGCGACTTGCTTTACAAGATCGACACAAATCATTTCGAGATTTAAGTAGCGCTTTATTCGCTCGACAAGGAGTTTCATTTTCCGCTAGTACAGTAACAATACGTCTTAAGGAACCTGAGTTACACGGGAGAGTAGCCAGACGAAAACCTCTCTTGACGGAAGCCCACAAGAAACAACCGTCTAGTATGGGCTAAAAAATATGCCCACTGAACAACTGAAAGTTGGTCTAAAGTAATGTTTAGTTAGTTGCCCGGACATTTTGCAGAAGTTTTTTTTCTTGCTGGTAGTGTTCCTTATCCAATTGCAACGGCGAATTTTTGGGTCGGATGGTGGTGTGAGCTGGTATTAAGATATCTTTTGGTGTGTGTCGGTTTTCGATATACCGGGTGCGATAAGCCACCATGTTGTTTTCTTTTAATTAACACTGCCAGGAATGGAAGTTCTCTTGCTGTTTCTTTTTCCATTGTAAACTTGATTTTTTAATGAATTTGGTGCAGGTGTTCCAGGAATTTGCTCAGATTATCCTTGCAATGTTGCCACACAACAAACGTATCGTCGACATAACGTAACCATATTTTCGGTTTATTGGTACAAATTTGAAGTGTACGGGTTTCGAAATCTTCCATGTATAGATTGGCCAACACTGGAGACGGTGGGGAGCCCATCGGTATGCCTTCAATTTGTTTGGCCTGCGTAGGCTGTTTGGCTGCGTGCAATTTTTGGCCTGCGTAGATGAAGTAGGTATTTGCAAGACAATGGTTCGAAAGACTAATGACATGTTTAGGCAGCTTGTACTTCATTTTTGTGATCAACAGGGTCTCGGTAACTGGCACTTGCGTAAACAGGGAAGTGACGTCAAAGTTGATTAATATGTCGTTTTCTTCTAGTCGGATGCTTTTGATAATTTCAAAGAAATTTTTAGAGTTCTTAACATATGATGCGGCTTTTTCTACATGAGGCTGACGTAAGGAGGCCATATATTTGGCAAAGGCCTGAGTGGGACAGCCAATGGTACTCACTATTGGTCTTAACGGTGCTCCCGTTTTGTGAACTTTTAGGAGGCCGTATGATTTTGGGCACCTTGAAGATTTTTCTCTAGGAATGATCTTTTTCTTCGTTTCTTCGTCCAACGGAAATGCTTTTGTTGCAGATTTGGTGGGTTTTTCCAAATATGTTGTAGAGTCGCTAGTTATAGTTTTATACTATGGACCGTTTAAGAACATAAGCATTTTTTGGTAGTAATCTTCAGAGTTGAGAACCACATTTGAGAACCACATTGAGAACCACATTGAGAACCGCCTTTATCGGCTGGAAGGACTATGATCATTTCGTCTATGCGGAGATCATGTAAGGCTCGGAGTTCTTTACTCGATATGTCTTTCTTTGGTGGCTCTGCGTTGCGAATAATGACAGGTTTCTTGGCGCCCTTTTTAAGCAGTATCCTGGTGTAGGTTAGAGACTGCTTGTTCGACACCACAAATTACGTTTTCTATAGGAGTGCCTGACGGTGTAATGGGGTGATTGAAACCTTTGCAAGAACTCTTTCGACAGCTGGGTTCTGGCTTTTATCTGGTTATGAACTAGGATGGGAGTTTTTTGTCGTTTTTCTTCTTTTATTTTGGATGTAAAACGTGACTAAGGCTCATAGCCTTAGTCACTGTAACACATGCTGTATAACAGTATATAAAATATTTGAGTTTCTCTTTCCCTTACTGGCAAAAAAAAGGGTTACACATATTGCGAGATGTACTGTAAGGATAGCCAAATTTCTATATGAAAATAAATAGTCTTCAAATAGAAAACGGTGGAAATGAAGTTTAGCACCAAACCAATTTCAGAGCAAATACGGCCAAAAAAGAACCAATAAATAACTCACCTGCATTTTCTACTTTTTTAAATGCATTTAAAGCGATTCCTAACATAGTAGGAACCACTTTGTTAATACCAAACATCTCATCCAGTTTTGCATGCTCTTCCGATGGCACTTTTAAAAAAACAATTTCAATTAACAATAAACTGATTATTCCATTACCATAATCGACTGTCTGTTGCAACTCCTCTAACGACTGTTTAAAGTTATTTGTTAGAAAAGTTTTAAGCGAATCAAAATTCGAATATATTAATACGGGGTAAAAAACAATCTGCGATAAAGACTTCTTCTTGTCGAAATCTTCTTCATTTTTGATGATGTCATAAACGGTTTGCAATAATAATTCGTGGATGTTTTTGTTATTTGACATAAAAGCTTTCAGTAAAGCGGTCAAGTCCTCTTTACAAGAAAAACATGATTCTATGAAGAACTTGAAAACGGTAATGTTTTTGGTTAACGGGAGTACAGGTAGCATTTTTTCTACAAGAAAATTGTCCACAGATGGTCTTCCGCTAGATTCAACTTTAGTTCTAATTTGTTCAATAAGTTTTCTGAAATGAAAAATAAAATATATATATATATATATATATATATATATATATATATATATATATATATATATAATTGTTTTTATTTATTGGAATTTTTCCAATTTTTTTTTGTTTGAACCGAAACGTTAATAAAAAAATTAAAAATCGCTCCGCCCCCTCAGGTGCTTGCGACGTCTTTGTTTCCAGTCGTGCTGGTCTAAGGACGCTTTTCCACGTTGGCGGCTTGTAGTGTAGTGTAGAGCGTCATCCCTCTTGTTTAGACTTCCTTGCTTTCCGATCTCTATAGCTTCTCTGATCAGGCGTTCTCTGATGAGCCTATTGTTCGGTGAGGTTTATATGCTGTCCTTATTTTGTGCTTTCTTAATAGTCTTCCGATACAGTTCGTTGTTCCTTTGATCTATGGCAGTATTCAAAGTCAAATCCAGGCAGTAGCAGTAGCAACACCCTAATTTCAAGATCCATCCGCCTTACGGACAACGATGCACAGCAGGTAGAACTCAACAACATAACGAACACTCAAAAACAAAACGGCTACTCAAAAAAGACAATCAACCGTACAATACAACACCAAATACAAAAAAAGACAGAACAAGCCGAAGAGACATTCAACGTAATACTGCCATACATCAAAGGAACAACGGACCGTATCGGAAGACATTTAAGAAAAGCATACAACATTTTAGGCGCATCCTTGAGAAACCCGAAAGACAAGGTCAAACTAGAAAATCAAGGAGTTTATCGCATCCCATTCTCAGGCTGTAACAAAACCTACATCGGACAAACAAACCGAACAATATCTGCCAGAATCGAGGAACACAAAACAAGCATACGGAATAAGCAAACAACATCGGCATTATTTCAACATCAACTAGAAACAGGCCACAAAATTAACATTCATGAATGCTACGAGGTAGCCAACATAAACCAGTTTCGGACACGCCTGATCAGAGAAGCTATAGAGATCGAAAAACAAGGAAGTTTATACAAGAGGGATGACGCTCTACACAACACTACAAGCCGCCAACGTGGAAAAGCGTACTTAGACCAGCAGGCCCAGACAGCACGACATCTAGAGCACGACTGGAAACAAAGACGTCGCAAGCGCCTCAGGGGGCGGAGCTAGCGCCAGTGCCAGCCAATCGCTACCGACTAATACCGAGGCCAGAAGAGATAAATATCACACGGCAAACCGATCTCTCTCAGAAAGTCACGAAACTCGTGACAGTAAGCACCGAAGATGCTAAATGAGATTTTGGCGAAACGTCTGCAAGCTCCCCACAGGAACCAACTGGACAACCGGATGTACACCCGGGAAAAAAAAAATTCTTTGAAAAATGAGAATTGTGCTAGTTGCTTGTCCGGGAAGGAGCCCCACCCATTCCTTGCATTAGAGGGCACATGCTTCGTCTTTTGGAGGTTAGACTCATCAGGGTACCGATAAATACTCTCTCGTCAAGAATGGCGGAGATGCAGGTTGTTGTGTGTTCCACATGAGATTGTAAAGCCCAGCGGTTGGGAAAAAAGAAAGACAAATTTACCAACATGAAAAAAAATCAATTAACTTTTTCTTTTTGATTAAATAACTGATTCATCTTAGCAACTTAATTACAACAGCATTATATTAGCAACATTTTATATTTCGAATTTTAAAATTTGTCAAAGTATGTTAAAAAAATACGGTATTGCCATTTTAAAAAATATTGTCAGTAGCTACTGAAGAAATCTGGCAACACCGGAAAATATTGTTTATAAATTGTTCTTAGTTAAGTTATTTGCTACAACTTTGCATTTGGAAGTACTTGACTATTACTAAACGTGAAGAGATTTACCACTAAACACCAAGAGGGATTAAATCATCAGGAGATGATTTAATCTATCTATAAAAAAGTGATTTGGTGTTAGTTAAATCTCTTCAAGTTTAGTGTTTCGCACCAAAGGTTCCAATAAAACAATGGATACTAGACTATTAATTCAAATAAAAAAGTTAACCTATGTCAGATTAAAAATAAAATATATAAAATATAAAAAATAAATAAATATATATATATATATATATATATATATATATATATATATATATATATATATATATATATATATATATATATATATATAAATATATATATACACTTTACAATCCTTATTGTAAAAGGGTCAAAAACCTAAAGATTTTGGTGAAAAAAAATCAAATTATTGAATCATCAATCAAAAAGCTATGGCAATAATTAACATTTTAAGCAAATAAGTGAAAAAACGTATTTGGAAAATTTTTGGTTATTAATTAACGAATAAACTACAAATAACTAACAGTTTTTTAAAAATTAAAAATCACTCCATAAATTCAAAATAAAAGTGCCAACGTCCTAAATGAGATTATCCTTAAGACAAAAAGCATTATATCAAAATGGCGACAAGAATTATTTCAGTGTGACTCAAGTCGTTTAAAACTTATCAGGGTGTGAAAAATTAGTGCTAGTAATTTCAACTTTGACACTAAACAATAATAATGTGTACATTTTCCTTTTTTTGTAAGATAAACCAAATTTATGCTAAAACGTGTGGAATGAAAGGTTATAATGATATTATATCTTATTTTCACAAAATATCAAATAAAACCTAATTTTTAAAATCGAAAAAAAATGCAATGAACCGGCTAAATTTACGAAAGTTATTTCCATTACACCATATATATTATTTCGATATCGCAAAGTTCAATATCGTAAAGTATATCGTTGACCTTCCTGTATTTTTAATATAGATATATAGGACGTGTAGATGTCTACACAATTAGTATGAGAAAATTAATAAAGCTGATTATAAATGATCTAATAAACTCTTGTAAATAATGGCAGCGCTGCAATTGAAGCGCGTCGAATAAGGTACGGTACGGTTCCAACGATTATGTAGTGGTCATTTTACTATGAAAGACAAATAACCATTTGGATGATAGAAAAACTTTAGAAAGTTGGAAAAGTTCTCGATCAGGATACATAGGTGGTGGCAGTATGAACAGCTTACAGTAATACTGTTATAGTATGATTCGTTTGATGGCATGCTGAGAAGTCTCAGGTGCGGCATTTAGTTAGCTTAAAGTACTCTGTTTTGATAGAATTAACGGACAAACAAAAATAATTAGATTCCAGTTTTTAAAAGATTCTTCTTTTCTTCTTCTGCTTTGATTTAGATGATAAAGAGATGAGCTCTTAAATTTAAAGGTAGGTGGTAAAGAGATGAGCTCTTAAATTTAAAGGTGGTAGGAAACACCCAGGACACCAAAATGAGAATTGACAAAATCGTCACCACAATGTCGTATTAAATAATCACCGACACGAGCTTGCTGACATTGTAAACATCTCAATAGATTGCGTCCACTAGATGTTCTCACTATAAAATGCTTCTATATGCACGGTTCTCGCCAGTTTTGCTTCCCAATGGGAGCTTCTTTATAAATAAGAAGCATATCGTGATATTCGCATACAGAATACAATTTTAGTTTTAAATGGAATTTAAATACACCCACTAAATTAATTTAAGTCGCCAATACCCTTTAACGTGGTATTATCTCAATTCATTATTGTGCCGTTGCCACTTTTATTTTTTTGCTGATTTTTAATTAAAAATAGTTTTAACAATGCTTATTTGTCAAACTCAAAGAGATTTACCACTACACACCGAAACACTTTTTTTAAAGTTCTCGACGCACGTTTCGCTAACCATGTTAGCATCATCAGGAGATGATTTAATCTAACTCTAAAACTAAACTATATGAGAACCCTAATTGTTAACCTACTACCTACGAAGCGTATTACCTATCTAATAAAGCGTATGAAAAAGGATACAAGAAAAAAGGGAAAAAGGGAACAAAAGAAAGAACAAAAATAAAACAAAAATGAACCGTGAATTTACCTGTCCCTTACGTTAATAATTGAAAAAGTTGACCGAACGGAATAGGTTCTTTATCCCGGTTCATTATTTTCTTGCATTTTTCTACTTGAATGCTTTCATTCAATATTCAATTCAATTCAAAGCATTCAAAGAGAAAAATGCAAGAAAATAATGAACCGGGATAAAGGTTTTTCGCCACGATCTAAAACTCAAAAAATATCAAAAATATCTGTTCTTATAATTAATTAATGTAGGTATTATTGACATACGCAAAAATATATTTACTTTCTATCTTTTCAGAATTTATAAAAATTAATATAATTTATTTTTAGATTCGTTTTGAAAACGGGAGGAGAATACTTCCCGAAACGTTAAAGTTAAAAGTTTGTATATTTTTTAGAATATTTTTATATTTTTAAAATTTTGTTCGTTAGGCAAATTTATTACAAAAAAAATCACTGAGAAATTTGTCTCCGTTTGGTTTTTTGTTTTTACCCAATGATTATTTACAAAAAAAACAGATATTTTTGATATTTTTTAAGTTTTAGATCGTGGTGAAAAACCCAAATAAAGAAAAAAAATATGTGAACAAGCGACAACCATTCAGACATTACCGAGATAAAGGACCTATTCCGTTAAATTCACGGTTCATTTTTTTTCTTTCTTTTGTTTCCTTTTTTTCTTTTTTCTTGTATCCTTTTTTTACAGACTTTATTAGGTACGTAGTACGCTTCGTAAGTAGTGGATTAGCAATTAAGGTTCTCATATAAATAGAACATAGTTTAGTTTTAAAATTAGATTAAATCAACTCCTGATGGTTAGGGAAATGGTTAGCGAAACGTACGTCGAGAACTTTAAAAAGTGTTTCGGTGTTTAGTGGTAAATCTCCTTGAGTTTAGTGTTTCACCCCGAAAGTCCCAATAGAAAAATTGAATGCTTATTTGTTAATTAATAACAAATTAATATTTGGCAAATATGCTTTTACACATCTCTGTTTAAACGATACAGCTAATACATACTTTGTCTTTGCGGCATCTGCATTTATTTCAGTTATAATATAAAATATATCCAAATATAAAGAAATATCATCCTGTGCCGTATGTGAATTTTTTCCAACTAAAGTCAGAGCCCACTCTATTACACTATCATCACCTTGCAGTCTATCTCCAAAAGTTTGGTGCAAGCTTCTCAGAAACTCTAAACCTATGATAGAAAAATAAATTCAGCTTTAAAGCAGGGGAGCTGTGCATCACACATACCAAGATCCTCATTATTTTCGTCAAAGAATACCTGAAATGTGGACCATTTTTCTTGAATTGTATTAAAAATATCTGTCAGGTTACATCCCATCTGTGTATTGTTGTCTTTAAGGTAATTCATCAAATAAATGGTCAGTTTTATCATTTGTTCCAAATTTTCAGTACCGTCCAAAAATAATTCGAAACGTTGAATTACATACTTAACAATAACTTTTCCAAAAGTTTCGAGAAGATAAATTCCAAACAATTCGTTCTCTGAAAAATCTGGATGAATCACTGTTACATCTCTAAATAAATGTTTCACTAAATTTTTGAATTCGTTAAGGTCAGATAAGCCGAATTCTAATATAAGAGAGCAATATTCAACAACAGTTTCTGAAAGTATCCCCAGTGATAGTGAATTTCCTTCTAGAAATTCATAGAAATTGTTCATTAGTGCTTCTATAATGCCGTGGGAAAAGGTCTCGCTTTTAAAGTGGGCGTCCAGTTTACTTTTTTGTATCATTATCAGACCTAAAATATAAGATAATATTAATAAAATTCATATTTTTTAAATAAAATAATCATCAAATCAAAACTATAGCAAATAAATAAGATAGGGCGATAAACTCGGAACTTTACTCAGCTCCTTGAGAGGGTACATGCTGTTCTGGCTAAAAAATACCGAGTTTTTCAAATCTTCTGCAGCAAGACAACACAAGACCACAAACTTCACATCTAACCTCCTCAAAAATTATCGAATTTGACTTTGAACTTCTCCCTCATCCAGGATACAGTCCCAACCTCGTGTCGTCATATCAGCACTTGTTCCGGTCCATAGGTCACTTTTTGCGAGGAAAAAAATTCAGGACTGAAGAAGAAGTAAAAACTAGCTGCGTTTCGAATTTTCTCGACTCCAGATTCGTCGTGGTATGAATGGAGTTACTGACTCAAAGATGGATTGAGTTGAAAGAGCCATGTGTTTAATTTGATTCCAGATAGTGCCCATAAAGGGTATCTCTCTTTAGTGTTCTTCTCAATGTTTCACTCGGCATTCCTCAAGGAATCATTATTTTTAGATACAAACAATTTACAGCATCTCATGTCGAGTTCCTTTAGATTATTAAAAAGATAGTTCAATTGCATCACATTCTTAAAGCTTCCGGAACGATTTGGTTGTTTAAAACCAGTCCAATTCAGGAGATGTCTGGGATTATAGGCTAACGAATTTAAGTAATATCTGAATGATTGTGGCGTGTTCATATATTTTTTATTTTTTTTTACAAGATATAAATTCTGAAGAGTATACAATTAAGTGTACTTTAGAGATGGAGAGGGAGAATAAATTGCCATTCCTCGACACTTTAATATTAAAACAACACAACACATAAAAACTACAGTTTACAGAAAACCGACAAGCACAGATAGGTATCTCAATTTCTATTCCAATCACTCAAAATTAGTCAAAATAGAAGTAATTAAAAGATTATGACAGAGGCAAAACTTGTTTGTACCGACAGTGATACACTACAAAAACAAAACCCAAACAATTACCCAAAAAAAGTCATAGATAAATCATTTAAAACTTTTGATACCTGACAAAACAGACAAGTTATTAATAACAATAATAATAACTCTCAAACAATTAATCTCACAATTCCATACATCGTCGGTATTTCTGGCACAATTAAAAGAGTAGGACATAAATACAACATAAAAATGACATTTAAAACAAAATATTCTTAGATCTATATTAACAAAAACCAAACCAAACAACACACAACACCAAAAATGTGGTTTTTAAAATTCCCTGCGAATGTGGCAAATTTTATATAGGTGAGACATCTAGACCATTGGATGTTAGAATAAAAAAACATAAAAATCTTCTTAGAAAGGGCGATTTTAATAAATCTAGAATTTGTCAACATACAAGAGAATCAGGACATAAAATCAATTGGAGTAATTCCAAAACGGTATTAAAAGAATCGGTAACAAAATACAGAAGATTAAAAGAAACCGCTATAATTAATTTACATAAAAATTTCTGTATTCGTATGCCTGCGGTAGATTTAAATTCACTATGGTTCCCGATTCTAAACAATACAATTAAAAACGTTTAAGTATTTCAATACATAATAATCACACAGTAAACCTCACCTATATATATTTTTTTATGTCACTGCAGTTAAAAACTATTATTGTCAATGTAAGTATCATTGACATACACAAAGTATGTTTACTTCCATTCTTAGCATTATATATAGAAATTAATATAACTTATTTTTTAGATTTGTTTTGAAAACGGAAGGAGAAGACCTCCTGAAACGTTAACGTTCAAAAATTTGTAATTTTTTATAGTAAATTTTTATATTTTTTTAAATTTTGTTTGTTAATGTAAGTTTGACAAATTTATTACAGAAAATAATCACTTAGAAATTTGTCTCCGTTTGTTTTTTTTTGTTTTTTTACCCAGTGATTCGTCATTTTTCACATTTTTCTTGCTGTTTGCATTGGTTTAAACTGTAGCACCTTCAGAAATATTATACACTCAGTGTTGAAATATTAGACATACTTGAATAGTTGTTAGATATACTTGAATAGAATAATTATTTACTAATTATTACATTGTGACGTCATACGCACATGGGTTTTTCGGGAACTGTGGGCGCGTCATCTGTACTAAGTTTAAAAATGTATTTTCAATTTGATATTACTTTTTAATTATAAGAAAAAAATAAAAATAAAAATATTTTTGTTATAAAATTTATATATGATCTTTCCTTTTATGACATATTTTTTAAAATCCCAATTATATTTAAATATGAAATTTTTAATGGTGTCCAAATTTTGGCACTGAGTGTAAATGCATCAAGACCTACGTTTACAACTCTTTAGGAAATGGCATAACTTATGAATCTCTTGGTTGTATATACTTTTAAGAGAACTAAATAACACATTTTACCTTTCAACATATTCCTATGCTTCCCATTGATGTTCGTTTTCAAATCAACATTTAAAGTAAACTCATTTTCCACATAATTCCTTAAGGTTTGAACGAAATCCTTTAACTGTGCTTGAGGCAATTTCCTAGATAACAGGTTCAGTAGAATATTAAGTATATCTTTGTCCTTTGGTTGAAGGTATCTTTCATCCAATGCTAGTTGAACAGGATCAAACAGAAACTTCAACACTAATTTCCAAATATTCAAATTCCAAAAAGGTTTGCTTTGCTTTAATAAAGTATCATCTTGAAGCAAGGTAAGGGTTAGTTGTAATATTGCCATGGAACACGAAGACTTCAAGGCCAGGAATTCATATTTGTTTTCTATAGTAAATGTGTTGTATATTTTCTTTAGCTCTAAAGAAACATCCTGCTAGAAAAAATTAGACAAAAAATTCCAAGATATACCTCCGTGTGTTATGACATCAACTATTACTGACTCAAAAAAGCTGGCTGATGATTTAAATATTACAGAACTCTCATCGTTCAAATCAACAGGTGCTAAAGAATGTTTTATAATAAATATGTATCCATCCAACATACACCAAAACGCTTGTAACCATTTTAAAACAACTGTACTGTCTTCAGTTGGATTTGTGTCATGCAAAGTGGGAATATTGGCCAAGGTTTCTTCATAGATGGTAATGGTATTGGGGAAATGCTTTTGAATAAATTCTGCAGTAGATTTTTGTTCTTTGTACAATGGTTCAAGGTGCATAAATAAATCCATTGATGTATCTCTGAGGATAAAAATAATATGTATATATGTTTATATGTATGTATTTATATATGTCCCCTTCATTGGACGCAGTCCAAAGAAGTCAAAAAACTCAAAATATATATATATATATATATATATATATATATATATATATATATATATATATATATATATATATATATACATACTTTTTTTTATTTATTGGGACTTATTTATTGGGGTCACATATTAGTTAAAAAATTAAAAAAATTAATTGTTTAATTTGATATTGAAGCGTATTTACTGACCGAAAGTCCCAATAAATAAATAAATAATAATAATACTAATCGGCCACCAATATATATATATATATATATATATATATATATATATATATATATATATATATATATATATATATATACATATATATATATATATATATATATATATATATATATATATATATATATATATATATATATATATTAGAATTACTAGGTTCTTGGGTAGAACCGCGTTTTAGATTTGTAAAATCTCGATATTTCAGCTTCCACTTATTATAGCCATTATCAAGAGAATCTAGTGGATTTGCCTCGAGGCCTCAATCTGCCTACTGATCTGAAATGGGGATCTCTCTTCAACTCTAGCAGAACATCATATCCAAATGGGTCACAAAATAGACTTCGACAAGGCCAAAGTAATTGCCCCTATATATTCCTACAAATCCCACATAATCCATGAAACAATTGATATCGAAAAACACCCAGAGTGCCTAAACAAGAGGGATGACGATCTTAGAATTCCAAATACATCGAAACCTCTTATTTCCAAATTGCCAATCCGAAACCCTTCTAATCAAATGTCCACCTCCCGTCTCACTACCACCCTTCAATCGAGCGCTCGACCCAGAACCTTACCTATTAATGAAGAATTTCCACGACCACGTCCTATTTCGGTGGTAAACCGTGGGGAGTAGGCAGATTGAGACCTCGAAGCAAACCAACTAGATTCTCTTGATAATGGCTATAATAAATGGAAGTCGAAAAGTCGAGATTTTACAAATCAAAAACGCGGTTTTTGGCCCCACCCCCGAACTCCTACTAAGAGTGCTAGAATTTTCCACTAAGAGTGCTAGAATTTTCCACTAAGAGTGCTAGAATTTTCCACTAAGAGTGCTAGAATTTTCCACTAAGAGTGCTAGAACCGTAATGTAATGACGGAAACATTGTTTGAAATGTAAATGTCACTGGTAAAGTGCTTTGTAACGTCTACTAGCAACCAAAATCATCCGATCTCACTCCCTTGGATTACTTTTGTGAGGTTATGTTAAATTTGTGGTTTACAGAAATATACCCCGAATTCTTGAACCTGAACGCGATAAGTGTGAAAGAGTAATCGAAAATTGGGTCTCCAGAATGCATTCTATCAGACGAAGCCGAGTGGTACATTTGAACTACTTATTACTTATTTTCAAAACATAATGCCTTTATTTATTCTTCAAGATAAAATATAAATTACAGGATTTTCATTTGTAATTATCGTTGTGCAACATTTTAAAGTACTGACACTCTTATTGGATAACCCTTTATACACCAATAAGCCAAGCAGTGATATATTACCGAGCAAGTTTACTTCTATTTCCAGTCATTTTGAAGAGCCATTTTAAGACATCCGTCATGCAACCATTGCCGATATCGCTGGGTATTCTTCGCGTAGAATCCTTCTTAAAAACTTGTGGTTTTTCCATAAAAATTCTTTGCAAGTGACGAATCGCAACTTTAATCTGTATGACAACAGACTCCTCCTACAAAAAATATTTGATTCCATAGCGCAATTTAATGGTATTTATTTGAAATTTATAAATGATTAGGCTCTAAACTTAATTCTTGACTCCTATGTTTGATCGACTGCAAAACCTATTCGAATCAGAATTTTTCCTCGCTGTATAGTCATTTTAAAATGAGCTTCAAAATGAGATATAGCATACAAGCCTACATTAAATATTAATTGAACAATTTGTTGTCTCATTGCTCCCTAGATTCAAGAAAAATTTAAATAAAAATTTTTAAATAAAAATTTTTCAAATTTTGTATTATTTTTTAGACATTTTTATCCCAAACACTAGTTTTTTACACGAAATCTTTATAACCTTAGGTATATCCTTCCGATAATGATATAGAGAAAAGCCTCCCAAAATTTCAACCAAATCGATCGATAACTTTTTGAGTTACAGAGCCAACAGTTTTTGAAAACACAGTTTCGAGATAATCGCGTTTAACGTTTCAGTATGATAAAACGATTGGTTTTAGTGACTTGCCGATAAATCGACGATCCCAGATGCATATAATAGACCTTCAGCGTCTTCGAAAAGCTCATTTTTTTCAACCTGCTGCTGTTTTCGGGCTGTACGAGATGCTTTTATAAATAATTATACTTGCACTAAACGCACAAATACACTTGCACTATCACTTGTACTTGGCCCGAAACTTTCTCCGTGTTTATCAGCAAATTGATGAAATTGATTGAAAACAATGTTGGATTATTATATTCACAAAAGAAAAGTAAAAAATTAGATCTAGTAGAAGTATTGGAAACAACAATATCCTTAAGAAATGGTCATATAATAACCACGAATGACCAGCTAAGTTTCCAAAACACCCTGGTAATAGATAAGGTCGGTCATATTGTAATTGAATAGCCCGGTTTTTATCTGCCGATATTTACAGCTCAGCCTCTAAGGTTTGGATGCGTAGTAACTTAACAGCCTAACGCCTCAGAGCTCATTCGAAGCAGTTCATTCGTCGTGTTAACATCGGTTAAGTAGTAAGTATTAAGTAATTTAATATTTTTTCTCTTGCCAGTATACTCTCAATATATTATATTTTCGAAATATAAAAAAAATCATTTTTTGAAGTTTCTAAAGGGATTTCCCCTTTAATATCGGCGAACCATCAACCAGCGCAGAAAAATGGAATATCCACGCCAGAGTGGTATCATTATGAGTTTCTCCAATCTGGTCAAACGATCACTGGTGACCGTTTAGCGATAATCTGGCTTGATGTTAGTGACGATCTCTGGGAAAAATGTTTTACACTACACTGGCAAGGAAAGAGAAGTCATTTTGCTTCAGGAAAACGTACTGGCATATACAGTAAAAAACACTCTAGGAAAGATCACCTATTTAGGAAGGGAGATTGTATTACAATATTCGGCGTATTCTCCAGACTTAGCCTTTTCAGATTTTCATATTTTTTGATCCCTGCAACATCCCCTGGTTGATTTCGAAAAAAGCCTCAAAACCACCAAGTGTTTTTCGATTTGGCATACGACAATTGCCTAAAATGTGGTGAAAGTGATGGAAATAACTTTGAAGATTAAATTTGTATTATTTTTTTCATAAATACATGTCCAAAGTGACCAAAAAAGGTCCAGAATTAAGTTAAAGATCTAATAATTAATATAGTAACAGTTATAAAAAAACAAATATTTGTTTTGTGACATAATCATTTGTTTGATTGTATTAATGACATTATTTTAGTTCGTCTTACCTCTTCGTTGATACTATGAATAAATGAAAGACTGGTTAAGAAAATGTGCAGCAGCTCTATTGAAAACATCGAAATTAGAGATCTCTCTTCTCTAAACTGTTTGTATATGTTGTTAAATATCAGTGAAGCACCCAACTTCTTCGTTATATCTGGATGTGTACTGAAATATCGCATTTTCTTCACCAACACTTTAATATACAGGGGATTTTTCTCTAAATCTTTTGCTTTCGATTGTTTGATCGTCCACTTAACAAATTCGCTAAAGCAGCTGCCCGAGAAATCTCGTAAGGAAGTATTTCTTGGATGTGTTATGCCATCCTAAAACATTGCATTAAACATTTATTAAATATAACATAGACACATAACATAACATAGTTTCAAACAATACAAAAGAAGTTCGTATTGCTTTTGTTGATGTGCAATCCGTTAATACATCAATCCATCATAAATAACTTTTCTATATTACTACGATGGTTCACGAAATATTGTCCCTTGGTCGACATAGACATTAAGCCCTTCCTTATCGATGAGTGAAATTACTACTGAGGGCATGGTCAAAGGACAACTTGACAGCGGCAAATAAGTGTAATACGAAGGAGTTTCTAGAGCTATTCATGACTGTTGAAAAAACTTAACAGTGGGACTTGCCTGGCGAACGTGCCCTGAAGAAGGCGAAGTTACGGCCATTGTTTTCTGGGATTCGAAAGGCATTATCTTTATCGACTATTTCAAAAAGAGAAGGATCACCGAAAATTATTATGATGAATTACTGGTCAATTATTGCTCTATGGTGAATTATTGCTGGCTTAGTCCGAAGTTACAACAGCTAAATCGATGAATTTGCGCTACGAATTGATGTCGCACCCGCCTTACTCTTCGGACTTGGCCCTCTCCGACTTTTTTTTCTTTCCAAACATGAGGAAATGAATGGCTGGAAAACAATCACCACAAATGAAGAGATCATCGCCGAAACAGAGGGCTATTTTACAGAGTTAAACAGGCGGTACTTCTTGGAAGGCACAAAAAGGTTGGAAAGCCGTTGGGCTAACCGTATTGATTTTAAAGGAGACTAACTTGAAAAATAAATCGATTAAAAAAAAAAGATTTGTAGTTTTAAAATACAGTACCTGTTGCAAAAAGAGTCGTTTCATTTAGTGATGATTAGTTTCCTGAATAATAACATTTTTGAAAATTATTACCACCAATTTAAAATCGATACTCAAAAACAACAAGTTTTTTGCCTGTCTGAGTTAAAACAGTTATTATTCATATGATGCTTTTATAACCTGATTGTTTAAAAAAACTGGATGTTTGATAAATAAAGTTTAAAATATTGAACTCATTCTGTTAATAATAGATGGTGCGCCGCTTCGGTTTATTTCTAAGCAACTTGTATGCCTTACACTTACCATTAAGACATCAATTAAGACTGCGGAATATTTAGAGTTTCGTTTATGCGTCGATGTGTACCAATGGATCAGTTGGAAAAAAAGTGGTTGAAATATTTGTTTCACCACTTCATCAACGTCACAGGCCAATTGAAGTAAGGCAACGCACAAACTTCTCCATAACCCTTCCAAGTCTGCAATGACCGATTCTGGCACGGAATTAGCTGCAATACGAAAACAATTTACTTGACGTATCATTCCTTAAAATGGATGTATTGTAGACATATCACTTAGCTTTATCGTTATAAATCATTTTGAAAAAACATTCCTGGCAAAGCTGAATAAGATGAAAACAAACATGTCCAAGAGATAAACACCTAACCGAAGTTTTTGTCTACACTACTATAAGCTGATTCTGACATAAAACAAACATTTTCAACAGACTAATTTTCATAAGACTTTTGAGGGATGTCTAGGAAAATTGGAGCTGTATGAAGGGCATATTCTATGCAGATTATATTATAAAGGGCACAACATTCAGTAATAGATAGAGTTTATTCAGTTTTAATCTACAATATAATCTTCCATTGTTATTGACAATATTCGCCCCTTTCTCTGACAATCTCTCTATTTCCTATTTATAAAACTTGGGTGATTTTGAAGTAAAATGTTCCTTAAGTACAGTTAAGAGGTTAGGAAGTGCTTCCTGCAACCTAACTCTTTGATTTTTTCCTGGGAGCTTCTGGTACAAGGTCCTGCATTGTCATACTGCAAAACACTTTTTTGATTAATCATTTTTGGATGATTTTGAATCAAAGCCATGTTTAGTCTATTAAGCTGAGCACAATAATATTCAGCACAAGTGGTTTCATTAGGATTAAGAAACTCACACTGAATAATTCCTGTAAAATCCCCCCATAATGACAGTAACAATTTTATAAGGGTAAAAATCTGTCTGTGGAGTGGGCAAAGTAGTTTGTCCTGGTGTTAACCATTGTTTCTTCTTATGTGGATTACTGATTAGAATCTACTTTCTGTTTCCAGTAACAATTTGTTGAAGAAAAGGATCTCTGCCTAACCTGGACAACAGTGCACTGCAGATGGTTACCCATTGAATTTTGTTTTCAACTGAAAATTGATATGGCACCCCCGTTCCTTCTGTTTGCACTTTGTTCAGTTCTTTTAAATAGCGTATTGTGGATCATGAAGTTTTAGGCCATGTTGCTAAATCCAGGATAATTTGTTTGGGATCAACACCGATTTCAGCCAACAAAAGATCCTTATGAAACTCATGAGGGTTGCAGATTTTATGCCATCAAAGTGATTGAAAATACGAAACACTAAATAGTAATATATTTAACTCGATTATAGGTCAAGATATATTAAGTTAAATTATTGTCTGTTGATGGCATTGTTTTTCAAATTTGAAAAAAAACGACATTACTTATGCATACACCTAATATTATAACGAGTATGTTTCAGCACAACAATTTACTCCAAATTAAGTTATTTATACATTTAGATATTTTAAATAAAATCTTGTAATGCCAATATGGTGAATGAGCGTAGAAAGATAACCGTAAACACACAATTTGGTTTAGAAAAATGTATTGAATTAAGCTGAAAATTTACATATGTCTTACTTTGGCCTAAAAATACCATAACAATCCCTTGTAAGACCTCGCATGCCATCACTCTGGTTTTACGATCGCTGCAATATAAAGACAACTCCACAATTTTCATCGCGAAAGGTTCCAGATACAAGTCCAGCGTTCGGTCTTGATACGGTAATGCCAGTTTTAAGTGATAATTTTCACTGGTGATTCTAAAACAGGCAGGTACTGAACTACTATACACTCCGCGGTAAAATTATAAACCACCCCATGTTTTTGTCAACTTTTAGTATATAATCATTTTAAATTCAACTAAAGCAAACGTTTGTTAGTATTTGAAAAATAATTATGAACATCAACAAAAAGCAAACGGCTTTTTTTATGAAAAAAATTACTTTATTTCAAATTATCTAAAAAAAACCTGATAAAATTATAGGTCAGTCTCCTTTTCTCATTATTTAAAACAGAACAGAAAATTAAGAAAATTCTCAATACGTCGTAGAACCTTCGTTATTCTCCAAGGCTACCTCCATTCGATGGATAAATCACTTAAAAAGTTTTTATATATTTTTAGTAAAGCTTTTCCCATTCCTACGTTATGCAGTCTTTGAGGTCCCAAATGTTGTTGAACTGCCTCCCACCGACATGAACTGCTCGGCGGAGCTGCCCTCAACAGTTTTCAATTATGTTTTAACTTGATTTCACATTTCTTCAAGTCACGGAAATAATACTGAAAACCATTAGGTCCATCCAAATTAAACCGTTTTTCAGCACTGAAGAAAATTTGTCGCCATTTTTTCTTTTCCTCCAGGTCACATGATCTGGTGAAAAACGATTTCTGTCCGTGTTCTGGATTATATTTCGCTGAAAGGTTACGCTTTGGACGACTGTGCAGTTATAAAGGACCTGAAAGTGTATATCGATAGAAAACTGTCGTTCAACCATTACAGTGATCAAATCATGCAGCCAGCAACTGCAATGCTTGGCCTCCTAATTAGTTCAACAAAACCTTTTGATATCAGCTGCTTTCTAACTCTGTATAATGTATTAGTATAATCTAGATTTATGTGTGCTTCCCCAGTTTGGCCGCCAATATACACTAGACAGATTTCTCATCTTGAGCAGGTTCTTTTTTAAAGTATCTGTCTTTTAAGCTGGATAGTCCCTACCCCTACACACTCTACAGCTACACTCCGACATTGGAGAGATTCTCCTCTCAGTCCCTGGAGGATAGTAGAGTGTATGCTGTTCAGCTTTTCTTGCTGAAGCTCTGTCGTGGCTTAATTAATTGTGATCAACTCCTGAGTGAGATTCGATTTTATGTCCCCCGTATTAACATCCGAGTTCGGGATACTTTCACCATACCTATCCTTGGCACCAACTTGACCTCTAATGTATCGCTCTTTCGTGCATGCCGAGACCATAACAGATGTCATTGGAGGGAACGTTTTTGTGTCCTTGTTGGATATTTTTTAGTCCCCACTTACTCAATATAAATCAGCTTTCGAGAGATAGCTGAAAGCTCTTGCGGTGCTTTCGAAATCATTAATTAATTAATTCATTCATTCAGTCGTTAATTGATTAATTAATTCACTCACTCACTCATTCATTGATTCATTCATTGATTCATTCATTCATTCATTCATTCATTCATTCATTTATTCACTCACTCACTCACTCACTCACTCACTCACTCACTCATTCATTCATTCATTCATGCTTCTTGGAAAGGAGGGGTTTCTTCCTGAACTTTATTATTTTCAAATTGGGAGCTCTTCAAAGAATACTTTAAACATTATGTACGTTAGTATCTACTCCTGCTTTTTCTGCAATTATCTTTCTAGTGTCTAGAATTGGAAGCCTAACAACGAATAGCCTTCCGGTCGAATAACCTTGCTTGACTTGTTGTAGGTCCTAAAATTTATGGGAGAAATTTCCGAACCCTTCCTGATTAAAACCGGAGTACGCCAAGAAGATGGGTTATCCCCAGTCTTCAAACCTGGTCCTGGACAAAGTCATAAGGGAATGGGAAAAGGAACTAAAAAATCAAGGACACTGGAAACCAATACGACTCGGAGGGACCAAAAACAATATAGAAATCTCATGCCTATGAATCTTCAGTCATTCATTCATTCATTCATTCATTCCTTCGTTCGTTCGTTCGTTCGTTCGTTCGTTCGTTCGTTCGTTCGTTCGTTCGTTCGTTCGTTCGTTCGTTCGTTCGTTCGTTCGTTCGTTCGTTCGTTCGTTCGTTCGTTCGTTCGTTCGTTCGTTCGTTCGTTCGTTCGTTCGTTCGTTCGTTCGTTCGTTCGTTCGTTCGTTCGTTCGTTCGTTCGTTCGTTCGTTCGTTCGTTCGTTCGTTCGTTCGTTCGTTCGTTCGTTCGTTCGTTCGTTCGTTCGTTCGTTCGTTCGTTCGTTCGTTCGTTCGTTCGTTCGTTCGTTCGTTCGTTCGTTCGTTCGTTCGTTCGTTCGTTCGTTCGTTCGTTCGTTCGTTCGTTCGTTCGTTCGTTCGTTCGTTCGTTCGTTCGTTCGTTCGTTCGTTCGTTCGTTCGTTCGTTCGTTCGTTCGTTCGTTCGTTCGTTCGTTCGTTCGTTCGTTCGTTCGTTCGTTCGTTCGTTCGTTCGTTCGTTCGTTCGTTCGTTCGTTCGTTCGTTCGTTCGTTCGTTCGTTCGTTCGTTCGTTCGTTCGTTCGTTCGTTCGTTCGTTCGTTCGTTCGTTCGTTCGTTCGTTCGTTCGTTCGTTCGTTCGTTCGTTCGTTCGTTCGTTCGTTCGTTCGTTCGTTCGTTCGTTCGTTCGTTCGTTCGTTCGTTCGTTCGTTCGTTCGTTCGTTCGTTCGTTCGTTCGTTCGTTCGTTCGTTCGTTCGTTCGTTCGTTCGTTCGTTCGTTCGTTCGTTCGTTCGTTCGTTCGTTCGTTCGTTCGTTCGTTCGTTCGTTCGTTCGTTCGT